>OY998240.1:47365066-47859682 GCA_963922005.1 Cornus suecica
GAAAATCCACTTTTCTTCGTGAATGCGCCAAAACGTCCGTTCGAACCCGTGATACTTTTTGCTGAAGATGATGGCTTCAGAAAATGCCATTTTTGCCCTCCGGGAGCCATTTTTGTCTCGGACTGCCTCTTTTACTCTCCTCTTGGATAGAAATAACACACTCTTCAGTTAATTCACTGAAATTAGTTCCATTTCTTCATTAATATCCTGAAACATGCTTTTACACGCAAACAACATAAAAATACCAAATAATGTAATGAAAGAATGTAACAATAGTGAGTTAAGGGGTCAAAATGACTACTATTTGACACCTATCACAGCCCCAAACTTACATATTGCTAGTCCCTTAGCAAAAAACTTAGAAAACTTTTCTTGTGATGATCTTTTTAGTCTAACTAATCTAACTACTCTAACATATTCCCTTGCTTTCGTGAGAGTCAATGATTACACTTAGCACGTGTAACAAGCCTTTTAAACCCCTAGGTTACCCCTAATAGACGACTGAAGTCTCGTAAAGGTTTCCAGTAATGGTACCTACAAACATCTCAGTTCTCTATAGTCACGCATTCATGAATTCACACACAAATTCAAGTAAGTCATACTATAATGCAAAAGACAATATGGATGTAAATACTCCCACTCACTACTAAACAACAATTATATCAAGATTCGTGTCATGAATGGTTCTCACTAAAGTCAATGATTTCGCTACTTTCTACTTAAAATCCAGACAACCTTCCGTGATTTTGTGAATATTCAACTACAATCTTTCAGTTTCTCTTCTCTTACTTCCTTGATCAAATTTTGCCATTTTTCATCAATACGTAACTTCCCAACTTTCCACTTTTCATCCCTTTTTATCTTTGTAAGTCTCCAGACTTTCCAGCGAGGAATTTTAGTCCCAACCAACTTGGCCCGTGCTTCTTCCATGAGATTTATGCTCATCATTATTCTCCCCATTAAACGCGAACAGTGATCTTGGTGATACCAAGGTCCGGTTACTCAGATAAAAGAACCGCTTTTTGCATTTTCTTTTCTCAATTTGTTTTTTAATTTTCTTCATTTGAACCAAAACATCTCCCCATCTCCCCTTTTATTACAGCAAAATTATTTTTCAACTATATAGTAAAAAATCAACCATATCTCATATCCACTCACCTATGTAAAACCACATCACTTCACTAACTTAATCTAATCATTACTCTCATGAATGGGAATATTACATTACATACTACTCATGCATCATATACAAAAACTTAATCAAACTGTAATCTAAAACATTCATGCGTGAAAACAAAGAACTGTTCCAATTTTTTTTTTCCCCCTGAAAATCTTTATTCCTTGTAATACTATACCCTAACCCCCAAACTTACATCAGACCATGTCCTCATGGTCAAAAATAAAATAGGAGAACAAATACTATTACCCTTAAAACTCAATTTTGAATTCCAAAGCGAAACATAAATCCTCTCCCCCAATCTTGAATTGAATCACTGTAGATATTATCAACAAAGCACAAATACCCAATCATAGCAAGGGAAAAGAAATTTAATCATAAATATCCAAAAATTGACACATGCTTTCAAGGAATCAAAGATTCTATATTTTTTGTATTTTATTGATATTTTTTTTCAAAAATAATAAAAGAAAATAAAAATTGATTTGGCCTTATGGGCCTATAATCCTAAAATAAAATAAAAATAAAAGAAACAAAGACGTGGCCTTACGGGTCTACCGTCCCTATAAATAAAATAACCTAACAATCCTAAACCTAAATCCTAATCCTCTTCCTATTCATCATCACTTGACACAACACTCTTCAATCATATCCGACAGTCTGCATTCTTTTTCAACTTCTCTAAATCTTCCTCCGGATATAGTGGGCCGAAGTTGAGCCGCAATGACACAATCCAAATAAAGTAGATCCGACTTCAACCACCAATTACCACACGTCCTATCTCTCGGATCTGACACTGCACATAATTCCCGAACCATCTCCTCATCTTTATGTTGCCATACTATAGGATGTTCCTTCAATATCCCTTATAAATTTACCAGAGTACCGATTGGTATATTCTACGCATCGGCAATACTTCTTCTTCCAATCACAACAGGAGAACTCCATTGAGTCACTTTAGGCTTTATCACCTCAAATCCTGGTGGTCCCAAAATCGTCATATTTTCATAGAATTTTCGTACCAAGCCTGGATAAACCTTTTCACCCGCCGGTTTTTCTAAAGTTTTCAATCCTCCTTCTGGAAGGAGTTTCTTTCTGGGCACAACTATTACTCGATTCATCCTCTCCGAATGAAATATCTCTTCAAATTGTAATCGACACTGCAAAAACAATTTTGGTGTGGTTCAGCTTCCATTCTGACTCGTAGCTCCTTCATTCGTGTTTTTCATAACCATATATCGTTTTGTACCTTTTATGAATTCCTCCGGGTCAGAATAATCTTCATTAGCATTATCCATACTAACCCTTCTCGAATTTAAAAGAATAAAAGAAGAATAGAAGAAGAATATCTAATCTAATGCTAAGTCCTAGAGAATTGTGAATTGTGAATTATGTCTACCCTATGGATGTATTTATAAATGGATGTAGTAGAATTAGAATAGAAAAATGATTTACAACCCTTAACTGACTAGGAAAGGGGAAGCAATAACTAATCTAACTCCAACTTATATTTGCATTTCATCTCCTTATCATATTAGGATTACTCTAAAAATTCTATAAAAATTTTGCACAAAATCCTGAAAATAACTTAAACAAATCCTAATACAAGTACAAGTACAAACCAAGCTAAAACACCCCAAAAATGGGTCAAATTTTTCAAATTTTCAAAACTCCCTCGCTGGACCCTACACTTCAAGCATAGGCTTTGACCTAAGAAAATTTTTTTATTTTTTTATTTTTTCAAAACATTATCTTACGACAATCAATCCACCATCGATACACCCCCAATCTTGAATGCACAAATGTCCTCATAATGAGAGATAAAATTGTGAAATAATTCAAGCTAACGGCACGCGCAAAATAATCCTAAAATTCCAGGGATATATCAAATAATTTGATTGATCATCAAAACTACAATTTTATAAACTATTAAAATATCAAAAACATTTAGAAGATAATCATTCAAGTGATCACATCAAGCCCCATACGAAACTATCCGCTCGACTATTTATCTCTAATGTATAAAAAAGATGAAATAAAAAAAAAATCTGACAAAAACCTAACTAAAAGGAAGCTAAGACTCATCATCATAGGCCAGTGGTGTAGGTGGAATCGGCACACCCACATGCTGACACATACAGTCAAATCTATGAAATAACCGCCTCTGATCCCTCCGTCGGTGCACTGTCTCCTGCTGCCGGGCCTATCTCTTCTCTGCTAAACTCTGCTCTAGCCTTTGAGCCTATGACAGAGTAACAGTACCATTCATCGGTGGTTCTGGCATCACGACCTCCTCAGCAACAACTGACATCTGTGGTATCTCAACCTTGTGATCCATATCGGCATCATCCTAAGCTATACCTGAGCATGCACCCTAGTCTAGACACTCGTCCACATCCATCTGGCATAAGGAGTACCATACCTATATCTCGATCCCATCATCCATCATAATCTTCATAACCAAGCTCGGGAATCGAATCTGAAATCTTCACAGCTTTACTTTGGACACCTTGCGCAAATGAACGTAGTGCGCATATAGGCCTCCAGATAAAATTTGTGGAATAGAAATCTACGCCTCAAACTCAAATGCGTAGTGGAGAGCGAAGAATGGCATATAACACATAGTAATGTGGTTGTGTAGCAAAATCTGAGATCGAACTATCTCATCCCAGAACCATAGCATAGTGGGATAATCCATCTTCTTTGTGCAGTTTCGATGCTCATCAGCCCACTGCTCGACAGTTTGTAGGATAACCAAATCAAAAATAGACAGAAGTGCCTCGGGCAAGGGGGAAACTCAGCAGCTAAATCGGGCCAACAATCGTCTGGAATACCCTAAGCCTCAAGAATAGTCTGGGGGTAATCTCTATCTCTGTACCTCGGAACACAGTCAGTAGTCTCTTCCCCGTGGTGAAGTGGTGCATGTGCAGCCAAAACTCCCGAATCATATCCTCGCATATGTGCGGGGTAGCCGGGGCTAGAATAGGAAAAAGATGTCGGGCCCTCAATCGACCGATCGTCCAGGCTGGCACTGGCCGTAAATCCTTGAATATCCTCAATAGGTATATCATTTCCTACTGATAGCCCTTCCGGAGAGCCCAATCAAATTAACGCTCAACTGATGTTGTCCGGGGTATTAGTAAAAATGTGGTAAAAACTCCAGGATCACCCTCTACTGTTGGTTTCGGCAGCCTCTCATCAGCCCTATCATCATCATTGCCCTCATCGGTGTCATACCCCTGCTGAGTAAGATGACTCTCTATATCCTCATCCATTTTCTTGGCATGCTGCTCCTGCATAGGTGGCAGTGATGGTGTCCATGGAATAACTGGCTTGACCACCAAGAGACCATGTGGTAATACGATGTCGCGCCCCTATGCCGAGCTCTCAGGCTCCTCTACCTCAATAGATGAGGAAGATGAGGATGCCAAATCGACATATTGTGGTCTCTTGGCGCGCGAGCTATGATGGTGGATAGGTGATGGTGCAAGTGACGATGACCTTGACCTCTGTCGTACTGGTGAATCAGCAACAACAGTAACCTAAGCCACTCGCCTCATCGATATCATGGTCCGTGCCATGCCTACAATAAGGAATTTTATAAAAAGTAAGCAATAATGAACCGAACACCAAATAAAACTCAAACTATATCTAAATATATCCAATATGACGATTAAACAAGCCTTCATCTCAAAAATTTTGATATTTAATCCGATTCCGAAGTTGAAAATATCAACTTTTAGAAAATGGATCAAAACACAATTTTAATCGGGCTCATTCATCAGTACTAGTTTATAATAGTTAAATAAGTCATATGAAACCAAAATGATGGAATAAAATTCACCGAATCGAGAGAAACGATGGATTTCCAAAAATTCAGTTTCGGTGACTTTTTGAGTTTTTCACGCGAATCCAGTCGAATCACCGACTATTCTGACGATTCATTAGAAATGAATGATGAGGAATTGAATGGGTAAATAGTAGGATCAAACCTCTCGAAGAGTGGTGGAGAATTGAGAGAGAAAGTAGAGTTTGAATGGAATGAAGGAGAGAACACTGTCACGAACTATTTATAACAGGCCTGCGTAACTACACTTAAAGCGTAGCTTGGCCTACGCTTGAAGCGTAGGTCCCTGGCCCAAATTTTGAACTTTTATCCTTTTGATATCAATTCATCCTACAATCAACTCCATCCTTCCTAAATGACTCCTAGGCTCCATATACACTGTATACTTAAATGATGATGGTCTCACAACTCCATTTTAAGGACTCAATCTTAAATTCCGAAATAACTAAATTACCGTCCACAGATACAAATTAGGCATCAAAGCTACTCTTCCCTTCCTAGCACCAATATTTAACGTCGTTGGTATGACTTTTCCGCTTCTTAATATTCTGGATTAAGCTTATCCAACTCGGGTTGTGGTTCAGTCAAATAGATCATTTCTACCAGACACTCAATTGGTCGAACCTCTATATAATCTTCAATCTCTGTCCATTCATGACAAATGTCTTTCCAGTGTCAGGATCATCGAGCTCCACTGCTCCATGGGGGAAAATCTTCATAATCTTGTATAGCCAATCCCATCTTGACTGAAGCTTACCAGGAAACAACTTGAGTCTTAAATTAAACAGCCAAACCTTTTGGATGGGCTTAAAAACTTTCTTTCTGATATGCTTATCATGGAATGCTTTTGTTCGAGCCTTATGAATCCGAGAATTTTCATCTGCATCATTTCTCAACTCCTCAAGCTCTTGCAGTTGGAGTTTCCGCTGTGCACCAGCTTTCTTTATATCAAAATTCAATCTTTGAACAGTCCAATATGCTCGGTGTTCCTGCTTTATAGGGAGATGACACGCTTTACCATACACAGGGAAATATCGTGACAAACCAATTGGTGTCTTAAACGTACTTCTGTAAGCCCAAAGTGCGTAATTTAGCCTTCGTGTCCAATCCTTCAAATCCAGACGCACCATTTTCTCCAAAATGTTTTTAATCTCCCTATTAGAAACCTCCACTTGACCTTAAGATTGCGGTGATATAGCGTACCAATTCTATGAGTGACACCGTATTTTTCATATAGAGCAAAAATAAATTGGTTGCTAAAATGGCTTCCACCATCACTGATCAGAACTCTCGACATACCAAATCGTGAGAAAATGTTCGATTTTATGAATTCTCCAACCACGTCATATTCAACACATTTGGTGGCTATCGCTTCTACCCATTTTGAAACATAATCAGCCCCCACAAGTATATACTCCTTCTTCTCTGCTTTCCAAAATGGTCCCATGAAATCAATACTCCACACATCAAACAATTCTACAATCAGAATCGGGGTTAAAGGCATCATGTATCTTATAGATATGGATCCAAGCTTTTGATATTGTAGACACGCTTTGCAAAATTTGACTGCATCCTTGAATATGGACGGCCAGTAAATCCACTTCGTAGCACCTTATGGGTTATCTTTTGAGCTCCGAAATGCCCTCCACACTCCAGCGTGTGACAAAAGATAAGTATGCTTTGCACCTCACTTTCAGGGACACATTTCCTGATGGGTTGTTCCACTATAGCTACACTGAACAAATGTTCATCCAGGAAAGAATCCTTAAGAGGAGTAATTTCCTTTGTGGACTCAACAATAATCCTTGACAAATGATTCGCAACAACATTTTCTGAACCCTTCTTATCTTTGATTTCCAGGTCGAATTCTGCAAACAACAGAATCCACCAAATCAGTTGGGGCTTAGAATCTTTCTTTATCAGTAAATTCCTCAGAGCGGCATGATCTGAGTAAACAACAATCTTGGTACCTAATAATTATGATCAAAATTTATCCAAGGCAAACACAACTTCCAACAACTCCTTCTCAATAGTTGTGTAATTCATCTAAGCTTCATTCAGAGTCCTACTAGTATAGTAAATAGCATATAGAAGATTTTTTTTTCTCTGTCTCAACACAACTCCTATGATACGTCAGATGCATCACACATCAGCTCAAATGGTAGAGACCAGTCTGGCAGATGAATAATCAGGGATGATGATAATTGAGCACGTAGCTCCTCAAAGCATGAAAGCACTCTTCATCAAAAGCAAAAGTAGCATCCTTAGCCAATAAGTTACATAGCGGCCAAGCAATTTTGCTGAAATCTTTGACAAACCTTTGGTAAAACCCAGCGTAGCCCAGAAAAGAGCGTATATGCTTAACAGATGTGGGAGGATGCAGTTTTAAAATTAAGTCCACTTTTGCTTTATCGACCTCTATCCCTCGCTTTGATACAATATAGCCCAGTACTATCCCCTCTTAAACCATGAAATGGCTCTTTTCCCAACTTAGGATCATCTTCATCTCCTTGCATCTCTTAAGTACCATTTCTAGATGTCTTAAAGAGTCTTCAAAGGTTTCCCCAAAAATTGAAAAATCATTCATGAACACTTAAAGAAATTTATCTACCATGTTAGAGAATATAGACATCACACACCATTGGAATGTTGTTGGTGCATTACATAAACCAAACAACATCTATCTATAAGAAAAAGTGTCATACGGATAATTAAAGGTGGTTTTATCCTGATCAACAGGGTCAATCGCCACCTGATTATAGCCGAAATACCCATCTAGAAAACAATAATAGCTCTGCCCGACTAATCTCTCCAGGATTTGATCTATGAATGGTAATGGAAAATGATCTTTCCTGGTATTCAGATTGAGCTTTCTGTATTCAGTTCATACACGCCATCCCGTAGTCATGCATTATGGAATTAGCTCACCTGTTGAGTTTCGCACCACTGTGATGCCAAACTTTTTCGGCACCACCTGAGTTGGACTTACCCATGTGTTGTCAGATATTGGATAAATGATACCCGCATTTAGCAATTTTACCACTTCTTTCATCACCACCTCTTTCATATTGGGATTCAGCCTCTGCTGTATCTCTCTTGATGGCTTTGTATCCTCCTCAAGGTGTATGTGATGCATGCAAATCAAACGGTCTATGCCTTTCAAATTAGTAACACTCCATCATATTCCCTTTGTTCTCACTCAGAACCTTGACTAGATTCAATTCTTGTTTCTCTATCAATTTCAAAGATATAATTACAGGAACAGTCTTATCGGATCCGAAGAAAATATACTTCAGCTTTTCAGGCAATTCCTTGAGTTCCAAGGTAGGAGGAGTAGTGAGAGATGGAATTGGTAGAATATTTGAAACTATTTGAAGTGGTTCAACCGGCTCCCGCCATGGTTGAGTTTATAATGCAATTTCCATTGCATCCAGCTCTTCATTCTGCAGTTTCAAATATGCCTCCCAATCAGCCACTTCCACATTTGGCTTTTCTCCAGTCATAAATGACTCCAGCTCGTCTCCTTCCAAGATTTGAGTTGCAAAATCTGATATAATATCATCCAGTTCATCACACTCATTAATCTGAAAACATTCCCCAGATTCAGGCAAGTGGTGACTTCCTTCGAACACATTCATCCTGACATTCATATTACCAAATATCAGATCCATGGCTCCAGTTTTGCAATTGATAAATGCATTTTCCATATCTCATAATGGTCTTCCCAATATTACTGGAATGTGCTTCCTCACGTCAAGGATAGGTTCTGTATCTAGGACTACAAAGTCAACCAAAAAATAAAACTTGCCCACTTGCACAATGACATCTTCAAGCACTCCTCTTACCTGTTTAACTGATCGATTGACGAATTCCAGTACAACTGATATGGGATTGAGCTCACCCAACCCTAGCTGTTGGTAGACTGAATAAGGAAGTAAGTTAATACTTGCACCTAGATCAGGAAGAGCTCTACCAATTTGCTGGTCACCAATGACACATGGAAAAGTGGGAGCACCGGGACCTTTCCTCTTAGGTGGAGTATCACTTAAAAGCAATAAACTCACTTGCTCAATCAATAGTATTTTCATTGGATTCTTTCCTATGCTTTTCCGCTACTGGGTATAAAGATCCTTGAAAAACTTAGCATAAGGTGTTATTTGAGTGATTACATCTAGTAGAGGTAAATTGATCTTAATTTCTCGAAATGTATCTAACATATCAGATTCTTTCATATTTCCGTACTTTGCTGGCTCTCTAAGACGTTGAAGAAATTGCGTTGCCTCCTCGTAATGCGGTATTTCTGGCTCTTCAAGTAATGTCTCATCAACATTGTCCTCCACCGAGGGTTGGTCTTTCTGTATTCTTTCAGCCTCTTTCCTTGCAGCTTCTTTCCTCTGCTCTTTTTTAACTTCCTTTCTCTTTTCTTGTTCTGCTTCCCTTTTTCTCTGCAACCGTTCTTCATGCTCTGCCTCAACTCGATTCTCCACTTCCTTCCCACTTCTCAGAGTCGTGATTGCTTGAACCGACTCATGAGGATTATTAGCAAAAGATCCAAGCTCCAATGCTTGTTGTGGCTTAGGGTCGACTATTGGCTGACTTGGCAGTTTTCCTAGCTCTCTCACATTCCTCTCATTTGCCATTTCTCCTATCTGCATGTTCAGTTGTGCTAAAGATTGAGTATAAATGCCTAACTTGTTATGAATGTCCATCATAACCTCCTCTAGCTTCTAATTGGAGGAGTTTGGCTTCTTGTTGGCTGGGCTTGGTAATTATAGGGTTGCACAACCTGATTGTTATTAAATGGCTAAAGCTCTTATGAATTATTGAATGGTTGTAGAGCTTGTGAATGATTGGAAGCCTGTAAGGCTTGGTTGTTATTGAATGGCTGGAGGGCTTGGGAATTATTAGATGTTCTTGGTTGGTAGTTGGATATAGAATTTTTAGCTATGATTGTCGGCTGGGAGTCAAATATTTGCTGACTCTGTTGAAAGCTTGGTTGTTGGCCATATGATTGATGTCTTTCGGTATACCTTGGTTATTGACTGTATGACTGATGTCTTTATGTGAACCTTGGTTGTTGATTGCATGATTGCCCTTGTTGGAATTTTGGTGGTGGATTTTCCACACTGGTAGATTTATAAGAAAAGAGTAGGTGATTTCTGGCATTGAAGGTGTATGAATTAGTGAAAGGAGAATTATTTGAATAGTTCCATGATGCGTTGGCATCCACAACCATTATCTCTTGACACTCAATTTGGGAATACTCAGCTTTGACTTCATATGTCTCTCTAGGAGGGGAATTATTTTGCTGAAGGTATTTATCAATTCTCTTCAATCTCTCTCCAACAATGCCATGGTATCTCTCACATCATTATGATTCACAACATAATATTTTTCGGATCTCCTATCCTACTGTCCACCTCTAGACCTCAACTCAGATTGGTATTGGATTGTGTTTTCACTGATATTATCAAATATATCCAAAAGTTATTTAGTTAGCTTTAAAGTAAACTGACCCTGCGTGGCCGCGTCTACTAAGGCCTTATGAGTTTCACCAAGTCCCATGTAGAAGTTTTTAGCAATATATTGGTCGGAAAACCTATGATGGGGCATTTATACAAAATTTCATTATATCTTTCTCATGCATCATGAAAATGTTTGCCAGGCAATTGCCTAAAGCTTTTGATTGCATCTTGTGCTTCTAAGATTTTTCCTACTGGATAGTGCTTTGCAATGAATTCTTTTTTAAGGGCTTCCCAATCAATTTTTATTTCTCTAGCTATTTTGATGTACCATCCTTTAGCTCTCTCTTTTACTGACCAAGGGAATAATCTAACTCGTAACTCATTTTTGGACAGATTATCATACCTAACAGTGTTTGCGACTTCTAAGAAATCATTGATGTGCTGATATGGGTCATTTATCCTAAGGCCTGAAAATTTTGGAAGCATATGGATGATGCTTATCTTGATCTCAAAGTGCTTTGGTCCATCTTCCTTTGGAAAATTTTCATAGGATTCATACACATCAGGTGCGTAATATCCCTTCAATCATGTCTTTGGTGCCCTCGGCAGAGTGGGTCTATGGTCGCCCATTGCATCGTCTTACTAATGATGTCGTTTCTTAATAGATCAACGTAAACGACGAAAAGTCTTTTCGATCTCAAGATTGTACTCGACTAACGCAGTGCTTAAATTAGAACGGGTCAGTCTATCGATCATACGGTACTCAAACAACTATATAATATTTTTTTTCGAAAAATTTATTTTTATTATTTTTTTATGAAATAAAATCTAATCTAAATTAACTACTTCTAAATTACATAAAATAAAGCAAGAATTAATATGCCAAAATTAAGGTAACTAAAACTCATAAAAGTTCCAAACGCAACTTTAGAAGCTCCGTTTTTCCCTTTTACGCTCAGAGTACCTATCAATCACACAAAAATCTCAACTCTAGATACAGTTACAATAACGCAATGCAATTAAATTACTAAAGCTATTGAACAATGCTTAGTCCCCCAATAACGGCGTCAAAAACTTGATGCGATGTCAGGTGTATAAAAATATGTGGTTAAAAACAACACTTTAACGACTCTAGGTTTTACCCTACGCAAACGCACTTATCAATTGTACAATAGCAAAGCGGCTTGAGTAAGGGATATCGATCCCACAGAGACTGAGATTGTTCACTTTAATAATTTGGGAACACCAAATTATATTTTCTGAAAGCTTGTTTGTTTGGATGGTCAAAGACCAAATTATCTATTTTAAGTAATAATTATCTAAAAAGTAAAGTAAATTGGTTTTGATTCAGATAAGAGAGAAAACAAGGGTTTTCATCAGTCCACCACTAATCACATAATATAGTTCATCACTGTTTCAACTGTAAGAGGGCGATCCATAATTGTGAATCAGGTCGTACCGCAAATAGCTAAATACGACCCTAAAAAGGAGTACCAACAACCGGATCGCGACAACCCATCTCATGACTGACCTAGCTAGTACATGCTAGTTATATTACTTTAATCTACTCCTAATGCATGAAAATAAACTAAAGGATGTCTATATTAAATCGCTAAGGCACGACCTCTATCAACCTAGGGTTTCAAGTTTCATTACCACCATTGTATAGAAAATCATGATTAAGCATCCGAGTTCCAGCCCATATTGAAAAATTATAATTGTGCAAAATAATATATTTATTCCATCTAAGACAAGAATTTAGAACAAACATATAATTTTATATTGCAAATATGTACGGTCTTTTAACTACTATAATAATCATAGTATGGTCACAGTTTCCCCTATTTTACAGTCAAAAACAATAAAAGAAATACATTACTTGGCTAGGATTTTGCTAGAAACTCCTAGATACCGAGTTAGCTGGGTATGGTAAAACGTGACTGCATCGTTAATGTATAAATATTCTCCTTAATCCTCTTTTTCGGATCTCTAGGTTTGAATATGGCCCTCAACAGCAGCAAGTCTGAATGAATGAACCTTTCATAGAATTCTGTACCTCAACTGACCTAACTTTGATTTATGGTCTTGTAAATATAGGCAATGGAATAGAGACACCCGTTTCAGTATTTTCAGTCTCAAAACTCATCAAAACCCTAAATATAAGTGTATAGACATGTATACAGAAGTCGTGAGTCATGGGCACGTCTTCCAATTAAGCTCAGGGTGAAATAGGAAAAATCACACAGAAATCCTCAAAGTTGCTGCACTTACGCTTGGAGGCTACCCTTCAAGTTTAAATGGCCTACGCTTCAAGTGTAGGTCTAAGCGTAGGTCTAAAGCGTAGGTCCAAGCGTAGATTTTACAATTCTAGCCACGTTTTTGTACTGAAAGGGTAGGATTTTTCTGGAAAATCACTTTTCTCCGTGAATGCGCCAAAATGTCCGTCTCGGACCCGTGATACTTTTTATAAAAGATGACGGCTTTTGAAAATGTCGTTTTTGGCCTTCGGGAGCCATTTTTGTCTCGGACTGCCTCTTTGACTTTCCTCTTGGATAGAAAGAATATACTCTTTAGTTAATTCACCGAAGTTAGCTCCATTTCTTCACTAAGCTCCTGAAACATGCTTTAAAACGCAAACAACATAAAAATACCAAATAATGGAATGAAATAACATAACAATAGTGAGTTAAGGGGTTAAAATGACTAATATTTGATACTTTTCAGCCCACTAGTCTGAGGATGATAAGTCGGACCTAGTTTATAAGTAATAGAGTACTTTTGGCATAAACTTCCAAGGTACTTATTACAAAAATATTTTCCTCCATCACTAATTATAGCTCTTGGTATACCAAATCTGGACAAGACATTAGATTGTAAAAAATTAATCACTACTTGATGATTAGCTTTCCTAGTTGCCACAATTTCAACCCATTGGGACATAGAATCTACTTCAACTAGGATATAATTAAATTATTTGGATTTCATAAATGGTCCAATAAAATCTATCGTCCATACATTGAATAGTTCGATTATAAGAATTAGGGATATTGGCATCATGTCCCGTTGAGAGATGGCACCTAAGCATTGGCATCTATCACAGCTCTTGCTATATTCATACGCATCTTTAAATAATGAAGGCCAATAGAACCCTCTTTGCCGCACTTTTGTGGCTGTCTTTTTAGCTCCAAAATGTTCTCCACATTCAAGAGTATAACATAACCTTAGAATACTTTCTACACTTTCAGGAATGCATTTCCTAATTATTTGATCAGGGCGATACTTATATAAAAGTGAGTCCTCCCAAATGTAGTGTTTAACTTGTGAAAAAAAAATGACCCCTTTCTTGTTTCGTCCATACTCTAGGTATTCTACCTATACCTAAATAATTAACTATATCAGCATACCATGGTAGCATATCAATTACATCTATATGAAACAATTGTTCGTTAGGGAATGAGTCTTTTACGGGAGTTTTATTTATGGTCGAATCAACGAGTAGTCTTGATAAGTGATCAACTAATACATTTTCCGTACCCTGCTTATCTTTCATTTCTAAACCAAATTCTTGTAATAAGAGTATCCATCATATCAAACGGGATTTAGAATCTTTCTTTGACAAAATATACTTAAGTGCAACATGATCAGAGTATACTACAACCTTGGTTCCTAATAGGTAAATTCTGAACTTATCCAGGGCATAAACAACAACAAATAACTCTTTTTCCATAGTAGTGTAATTCATCTGAGCTTCCGTAAGAGTTTTGCTACAATAGTACACTATATGAGGTAATTTATCTTTTTCTTATCCTAATACTGCCCCAATGTCATAGTCTAACATATCGCACATTAGCTCAAAAGGTAGAGATCAATCGGGAGATTGCATAATTGGTGCTCTAAGTGTCTCAAATGCTTTCAAACATTCCTCATTAAAAACAAATGGTGCATATTTAGCCAGTAAACTGCATAAAGGCCTCGCTATTTTACTAAAATCTTTAATAAAATGTTGGTAAAATCTTGCATGACATAGGATTGATCTAATTTGTTGCACAAATGTTGGGGGAGGTAATTAGAAATTAACTCTACTTTAGCTTTATCTACCTCAATTCCCCTTTTTGAGATAATATGACCTAAAACTATCCCTTCTTGAACCATAAAGTGACTTTTCTCCTAACTTAGAATAAGATTAGTCTCCTTACATCATTTTAGCATTAATGCCAAATGTTGTAAACATTCCTCAAAGGTTGCTCCAAAAACGGAAAAATTGTCCATAAATACTTCTAAAAACTTCTCCACCATATCAGAGAATATTGACATCATACACTTTTGGAAAGTACCAAGTGCAGTACATAGTCCAAAAGGCATTCCTCTATACGCAAACGTACCATATGGGCAAGTAAAGGTTGTTTTCTCTTAATTAGCAGGATCAATTGTTACTTGATTATAACCAAAATACCCGTCTAAGAATTAATAATAGCTTTGTTCTGCCAGTCTTTCAAGGATTTAATCCATAAAAGGCAATGGAAATGATCATTTCTAGTATGCGAACTTAGTTTTGTGTAATCAATGCAGACACGTCACTCTGTGGTGCTGCATTGAGAATTAATTTTCCTGATGCATTAGGTACCATGCTAATACCGGACTTCTTTGGTATTACTTATGTAAGACTTACCCAAGTACTATCAGAAATTGGGTATATTATCCCTGCATACAATAGTTTTACTACCTCCTTTTTAAGTACTTCCTTAATAAATGGATTTAAGTTTCGTTACATCTCCCTAGAAGTTTTAGAATCATCATCTAGATTGATACGGTGCATGAAAATTGAAGGATCTATTCCTTTTAAATTAGAAACACTCCACCCAATAGCTTCTTTATTCTCTCCTAAGACTTTGATTAGACTTTTCTCTTGACCTTCTTTTAAATTAGTAGATATAATTAATGGTAATGTTTCTTTGGATGCAGGTAAAGGTTTTTCTAGGAATACATATTTTAAATGTTTTGCTAGTTCTTTTAGCTCTAAATTAGAGGGAGATAGTAATGAAGGAATATGTGGTGTGCTTGATATAGTAGGTAAAGGTTCTTTTGGTGCTTGCCAAGGTTATTTAATGAAGGAATCCCTAAATATTTTTCAATTATAGCAATATCTTCTAATGCAGGCAATTGCTGTTTATTTAATGATTTAGTATAATCATCTAAGACTTCATCACTTGTCATACCTTGTATTAATGGATCTTTAGTTCATATTTTAGGTGCTACTTCCTCTACTAGCTCATCAATGGTATCTATGAAAAAACATTCTCCTTGATTAGGAAGTTCATGGCCAGTATCAAAAACATGTTTCGTTACTTTCATATTTCTAAACGACAAATACATAACCCCAGTTATACAATTTATGCATGCATTAGCAGTTGCTAAAAATGGTCGACCCAAGATTACAGGAATGTGCTTTTAGGATCATAAACAGACTCAATATCAAGAACAACAAAATTGAAAGGAAAGTAAAATTTTAAATTTAAACAATAAAATCCTCTACTATTCATCTCGGTTGCTTAGTTGATCTATCATCAAGCTGTAAAATCACAGGTGTTGGTGAAAGTTGATCTAATTTTTGGTATACTGAATAAGGAAGTAAATTTACAATGGCTCCTAAGTCAAGCAAAGCTTTACCAATTTCTTAGTCTCCTATTACACATGAAATAGTTGGAGCTCCAGAGTCTTTAAATTTTGGAGGTGTATTATTTGATATTATTGATCTCACATGATTAGTTAATACAATTTTCTTTGCAGTATAAGTTATACTTTTTCTTTTCTGAGTACATAAATCTTTTAAAAACTTACCATAAGTATGTATTTCCTTAATAGCGTTAGGGAGAGGAAGATTGATTTTTTACTTGTTGGAAAGTTTCAAACATTTCTTGAATCTTTTCTCCTTATTTTCCATAAGGATCAGGATCTATTAAACGTTGTGGAAATGGTGTTCTTGGCTCATACCGTGTTTCCCTTATTTCTTTTGATAGATTATCATTTTGTTTCTCCAAGACAAGTTCTTTTTTCTTATTGGGAATTGGTTATGTTTCTTTACTAGGAATTGATTCTTCATTTACTTTCTGTTTCTTTGTTCGTTCCTGTTGCGGTCAAACTAGGGCTTAAAATAATGATTAAGAACAAATCCTTTCAATGACTTAGTTTTACCTCTCACAAGTGCAAGAATCGTATTATAGTATATCTCGGATTGAGAAAGGTGATGAGACCAGAATATTTCTTATTTTGGACGTAAAATAACCTGTTGTTAGTCTCTTTAGTCTATTATTTTGGTATTTTTACCCGAGTTATGTGTTTCAGCATGTTAAAGGGGCTTCAATGTAAATATGAATTAATTTTGGAGTTTTAGCAAAAATGTCTAATTCGGAATAACACTTAGAAGATAAAAGCAGTCAATTCAGAGCAAGGTACAAGTCAACTGTGGGTAGAGTACAAGTCAACAAAGCACAAATTTGCAGAAAATAAAATAATAAAAATTCAGAAACCACCGAATGATTGGGAGCATCTCGATCGATCGACCGTGTCGATTTCTTCAAAAATGTGCAAACAAAATGCATTACTCTTAGCTCCTTATGCAATTACAAGCGAAGGACAAACTGGTCAATTTAGCCATTATTTGGTCCTCATACCAAATCATCTTGTAGTGCAAACAAAGACATTCCATGATTAGACCAACTTTTATCTATAAATACGTGAAGACTTCATGAATAAAAATGGAGTTGATATCAAGTCTTATACACAATAGAGAATACTCTCTCTAGGGAAAATATTCCTCTCAAGAACCCAAAAAAAAACTACCCAATCATGGAAATGATCTCTACATCAATGATGCAGTCTTCTCCTTCCATGAGTGGCTAAGTCAATATCTAGGGTTTCCAACGAAATCCTAGCCGAGTAATGTAGAACTTTAATTATTTTTATTGCAAAGAGGGAAAACTAGAGAGCACTCGTATGATTATTATGTAGTGATAGAATAAACATATTACCTAAATAAGATTCTTTATTGATTCTCTTCTTATCTTAGATTGAATTGATTATTAATCTTGAGCAACTATGTTTTATCACTAGGAGCTGGTACTCCGAAGGTTTAATAATGGTTTCTACATAATGGTTCTTAATTGGCATGATAAATTCTTAGGTTTACAAAGGTCATGCTAAGATAATATGATATAGACATGCTTTTAATTTAATATTTTAGGAGTATTTGTAGAATAGATGCATGCACTATTCATACTTTAATCGAAAATGGATTGTAGCGAATCGGACCTGTAAAGCCCGGTGTATTTTTTTATTTTCTTTTATTTAATTAATTATTATAAGAGATTATTAGTATTATTATAGTGCATTATAGATTATGTATATATATATGTATCTGATATATATAGTTAAAAATATATATAATATATATTTGTACACACATACACCACGATACGCACAAAAAAATACACACACACGTGCGCACAACCATCTCTCATCTGCTACGTCCTTCTTCTTCCTATCTTTTTTCATGTAGAGGGATGGAGAGAGAGAGAGAGAGGTCGCAAGATAGAGGCGGGAACCTGATCGCAAGGAGAAAGGATAGTGATCGTCGGAAAGGAGGCAGCGGTACGTAGGGCTGGGGGTGGCGATATGTAGGGGAGGCAGCAGCACTTAGGGGAAGAGTGGCTGCAGGTGGTGGTGGTGCGGCTGTGAGGGGTGGAGGGCGTAGTTGGGCAGCCCCTTGGTGTGTTGTTAAGCCGTTTCGGCACTGATCGCTGCTCCGTTTCACATTTCCTTAGGAGGCTAGCTGAGCTTTTGTGGCGTGTATGACATATCCAAAATTTTGACATTTTGGTTGAACAGTTTGGCGTAGATCGTTTTTTCAAGTTGAGTTGACTTTTTCGATTTTTTGTTGAATTGGTGGATGTAGCGTCTATGAATTTTAATAATCTTTTAATATGTTGTTCTAGGCATCGTAGTGGTCGTTTGGGCATGTTGCGGGGTCTGATCGGGTTAGTGGTGTCAAAAGCTATTTTTTGGGGTTGCGGTTCGGAAATTGTTGTTGGTTCATTGCTCTTTTTGTGCACGATTCTAAAGGTAGGGAAACCGTTATTCTATTTCATGAGTTCATGCACTGTGGGGCACGTGAAATTACATTTGTGTATTGTGGTGGCTCAGAATTTATTTTAACGTATTTAAGCTGAAAAGGATGAAATACCATGATTAAATGATTAATTGAAAAAAACAAAACAGATTAAATTAATTGGAAAAATAAATGAATGAATGAAATGGGAATTATTGAGAGTTGACGTGTTCCGTGCGTATATAATTTTATTAGAGCATGATGTGTATGTATTAAATTGATTAAATTATTTGAAAGGTATATAAGTAATAAGTTGATAATACTGGAAATTGACGATAAGATAATGTGTTATGTTCATACGCGATTTTACTCGAGCATGATATGTGTGTACTAAAATCAATTGATTATAAGATCATGCATGTATGCCTAGGGTGCTATAAATTACATTATATTATTATTATACGTCATATTCATCTCACGAGCATGTAGTCTATAGGAGACTAGAGAACATGATTTCATTGATCACCAGACGTCGGGGTACGAGTATGTAGTCTATAGGAGAGTGCATCGTTGATGTAGAAATACTCTCCATGATCGTCCGCTCCGTATCCCTAAACTATATTACTTGGCTAGGGTTTTGCTAGAGATAGTGCTCTGGAAATTACGTAATTAAAAGCTCCTTAGATCTGAATCAGACTTTAGTATTTATAGAAGAAGTTAAGAATTCATACTTGTATTAGACTTGTGTCGCTTGTCGTAAGATTCCTCTTTTATGTGTTTCTCCTCAATTCTGAGCCAAACCCTTTTAATATGATGTAGATACACCTTCTTGGAAGTGTTGGGTTGAATACAAAGTCATCCCAAGTTAAAAGGATTAATTCGGGTCAATTTAGGATTTTTGGTCGAATCAACAATTTTCAGTTTTTTCCTGCAGACACGACATACCCTTTTATCATATTTGGAGCTACACAATTTGGATTGAGGCGTACTTTATGATAGGTGTCACATGTTAGACATTTTAACCACTTAACTCACTATAGTTATGTCCTTTCATTCCATTATTTGGTGTTTTTAAGTCGTTTGTGTGTTTAAGCATGTTTCAGGAGCTTAATGAAGAAATAGAGTTAACTTTGGTGAATTAACCAAGTACACGTTCATTTCTATCCACGAGTAGAGTCAAATAGGTGTTTTCAAGAAAACAATGTCTCACGAAGAGCAAAAACAGCATTTTCCGAAGTTGTCACTTAAAGCAAAATTTTTTATAGAATCAAGATGGTCATTTTGCCACAGTTGCGGAGAAAAGTGATTTTCACGAAGAGGCCTACACTTAAGCCTACACCTGGATAAGCAAAAAGTGGTCAGAAAGTGAGTTTCTACGCTCAAGCCTACACTTAGGACCTCCGCCTAAGGCGTAGTTGCAGCAGGAGGATTTTAATTCCTGCTACAATGTCCGATTTGCCCCTGTTTTGATTCTATAATGCGTTTACGACTCCCACACCTTGAAGTACGTGCAAAACACTTATTATTCATCAGAGAGAAGGATTTGGATTGATGGATGGTGAAATTACCAAAAAGGGCAAACTTAGGGTTTGCCTCCACCTTTTTCTATAAATACAAGGCTTCACATCAAAGTTAGGGGTTTGTTTATAGAGTTCTTCCATGTTTACATTCAGAATTATTGTTGCCGTCAAGGGGTGGAGATTCCATTCAGAATGAGTAACCATTTAAGACCTAGATATCCAAGGAGAAGGATTATGCAAGGCGATTCTACACCAAAGATGTAGTTCACCTCAACCATGATCAACTAACTCAGTATCTAGGGTTTTCTAGCAAAACCCTAGCCAAGTAATATAGTTCTTATTTATTTTCAATTATAACAAGAGGAAATTGTGGCCATACTATGATAATTGTAGTAGATAAGACATCGTTTTTATTCTTAATACAAGTTTATATATTTATTATGATTCTTTTCTTAAACTGAATGATTGTATTTATCTTACACAGTCATGATTATTCACTATGGGCTTGAACTCATATGCTTAACTCATGATTTTCCTCACAATGATGGTAATAAAACTCGAAACCCTAGGTTGACAAAGGTCAGGCCTTGGCGAGTTGATATAGACATGTTCCAGTTTATTTTCATGCATTAGGAGTATATTAGAGTAATTTAATTTGCATATACTGGTCAGTTCATCATGAGATGTGTCATCGCAATCCAATTTACGGTATTTCTTTTTAGGGTCGTATTTAGCTATTTGTGGTACGACCTGATTCGTAGTTTATGGATCGTCGTCTCGCAATTGTTACATTAATAGAACTATGTTTTGCGATTAGTGGTGGAGCGATGAAAATCGTAGTTTTTCTCTCTCTAAAGTCACAAACCAATTTCTTTTGCTTTTTAGAATTAGTTAGTTAATTTAGATAATTTGGTCTTCGACCACCAAAACAAATAACTTTTCAGAAATATAACTCATTGTTTTTGAACTGTTAAAGTGAACAATCTTAGTCTGTGTAGGATTAATATCTGTTACTCAAGCTATTGTCCTTCTACAATTAATACGTGCGCTTGCGTAGGGTAAAACCTAGCATCCTTAAGATGTCCTTTTTAACCAAATATTTTGTACACACCTGGAACATATATGTAAAGATGATGCAAATGCAAGAAGCATTCTAATTGCTTCCAAATTAGCTACGAGTGCAAAAGTCTCATTGTAGTTAATACCTTCCTCTTGATTGTAACCTTGAGCTACCAATCTTGCTTTGTTTTGAATAATCACTTAATTTTCATATAATAAATACATGTATCAAGTGAATGATTCAAATGAAAATGATTTAATGCTCACGTGTGTATGTTTGAATGAAAGTTCAAATCATAAGTATTCAACATACTATATGAAAACAAGAAACACTCAATCACTAGATCATTTAAAATCGCATAGTGAAGTTAGAAGATTCACTTAAAATCACATATGAGCACATAAGAATAAGTCAACAATACCTCCATCTTAACCACATCAAAATCAATAAACACATATGCAACATCTAATCATAGAATGTAATGTGAACGAGTAAAAACCATGATGATGACTAAGAAATAAATATTCTAAAATAAGCAAGTGAAAAATACACAAGACAAATGCTAACACATTAATATTGAAAGGAATTTCCATTTCTCTATGAATTTTACACAATGAGTTCTCTTGGAGAAAATGGTGAGAATATTGACGAAGAAAATTATAATTATGAAAATGAGCGCAATATCTCTCATAAATGCATGTCTTTGAAAAATTTAATGTAATGACAATGATATGTATTTTTCTCAAGTGTATAACATATATCTCTTATATATATGGTAAAAATACTTACCAAAAATAATAAGAGATGAATCAAGATAATGAACAAAATAACACATAATATATATACTCTTATTTATGTTACTAGTCATCTACGTCCAAGAGTAGTCAACCAAGGAAACCATATAATCCCAAAATCGAAGTGTCAAAGAGTATTTGAAATTATGTCATGACACTTAAATGTATTTTACCCAAGAAGGAAATAAGTTCATCTATCATGCTCATTTTGAACTAGTTTGCATGTTTGTGATAAACTTCTTTGCACAACACATCAAATATTGGTAAACATAATATTCCAATGTGAATCTTATAACCAAATTTGATAAGTTAACAATGATAAACAACAAAAAGAATGTTTATCAATAGGTTCTAAAATAACCTTCATCCATAAGAAAATCACTTAAAGCCATTCAAAACACCTTTTTGGAGCATATTTCAAGATAAGCACGGCTTATGATAGTTTTAAAATTCATTTTCTAAAACTTATACATTTCAAAGCATTATGATTCTCTACATGAAACTTTTTCATTTTAAAATCATATAAGAATGCATTAGACAAAAATATTTTATGCAAAGAGGCATGTGGGATTCTTAGAAAATTAATTCCATTCACATGTGCAAAGAATAATCTATATCCTTCTTGATTAAGATCACGGGATAATAATGGTCAAAACCTTGGGTCACCACCTTCAGACATAGATTGTAACATTAATATGCATTCTAAATTATACAAGAGTATGAATGTATGATAATGATATAACATAATATTATATATCATTGAGAAAATAATAATAATATAAAAAACAATAAAACCGTATGTCTTTCATGATATGTGCACATAAGACTCATGATTCATGTTTTTCAATAAATATTCAAGATAACAACATTTGAGCACAATATCTCCATCTTTTCAACATGCTTCCTTCAAAGAGGAACCTATAGTTTCTTTTCATAATAAAGATCCAGACATATATTAAATAGCTTCAACAAAGGTTTCAATTTGAAACAACAAAGACTAAGCATCATGAATATCATTTTTATGCAAATATTTATCCAAATACCTCTAGAATAATCATTAAGAAGTTATATAATAGAGGATGATGAATCATTTAACCACATATAATTTTATCACATATTCCTTATCCTCGTTTGTATTAGATAGATCATTCAAAGAAATTTTTCTCTCTTGAGGTTTACTAGTGTGGACTTATTTGATTAAACATATATCCCAAGTTTGTCTTAATTTCACTTCAAAACCAAACACCTCAATTTAATTTGTAATATGTCATATCAAGAGAATATAGATAAAGCACAAAAATCATGAAGACCCGTGAACAAATATCAAGACATAGCTACACAAGTAATCAACCAAATTCAAGTGAAATAGCTTTGATGGTCTAGAGGTGAACATGGCTATATTCTTTAAATTTCATGCATGATCAAGACTTTCTTTCATATATCCACGTCATTTCAAAGCAAGCCATTATCAAGAATTCATTAAAAACATATTCAATTGCATGCACCAAGTAGCCAATCACCCTCATTACCGATCATCAAATTTATTCCATGACGTATCAATAACGATTCAACATACTTGAATAAGCATATGTATGTCATGTTTAATCTCATCAATGAATGCACATTAGTAATGGAGGTTAGAAAATGTGTACCATGGTGTTAGCTTTACCCATTTTACTTAGAGTTGCTTGTAGATGATTTGTATTGATCACTCATTTTGTGAGAGACCTTGATTTCATTTCCCCTTTTGAGTTGTAGCATCACAAATGAAGAATCAATAGTTCTTGAGTAAGGAATAAATCCAGACCTACAAAATACACTCAAGTAGCATTCTTTGGTACCCTTTTTGCTCTAGGGTCCATTTGTGTTAGCACATTTATGGGCATAATTCATTATAAGCACATTAGCACAAAATGAATGATCTTCTACAACCACTATGCTTCAATTGAATTTATCATTCAAGAACATTATCATGAAGTGCATTTGTCAATTTAAATAGTAAGATATGTTCATGGTTATTTAATAAGTAAATGAACCAATATGAAATTAATAATAGGAATGAAACTCTATTTCACATATGAATCATAGTAAACAACCATATGGATCATTCATGTTCAATTGTCAAGAATTGACAAGAAAACCAATATAACTTCCCTTTATTAGCAAAGATAAATTATATGCCCTTTTTCAAGATTTGTTAAGCTATAGCATATAGGAAGATTCATTTCTTTTTCATTTCAAAATTCTTTGACCATTTGAAAGGACAACAAAAAGATTTTTTCATAAGAGTCACCCTTTTGAAATAATTTCTCTCTAAATCAATGTGTCACTCTTCTCATGCAACTTCAAGATAATCCAAAGAGTATGATGCATGAACAATGATTATTCATTAATCAATGAATACATACATAAAGCAACATAGTATACAAATTTCCATTTATTTTAGCATTGAACAATTGTTTCTCATCTTTCTCAACTAAGCATGCATTGGTCCAAAAAAATAACATCATAGCCATTGCCACACAATTTACTAATGCTAAATAAGTTATGTTTCAAACCAACAACCAAAAACACATTCTCTATAAAAAGAGAGGAAGATATACCAATTGAACAAATCCCTATAATTTTGCCTTTAGAGTTGTCTCCAAAAGTTACGTCTCCTCCTTCATAAGATTTTAGAGAAATGTACATTGATTTGTCTCCCGTCATATGCCTTGAGCATCCGCTAATAAGAAGCCATTTCCTTCAAGGCGGACTTCAAGCATACCTACAAAACAAATTTTTATCACTTTCTTCTTTCTATGTAAACATGCATTTTCCTTATGTCCCTTTTCTTGCAATAATAACATGTAACATGCTTATAATCACTTGAAGATGTATGAGATGATTGTCTTGTAAATGTAGAACTAAATATTTTTCTGTTTTTCAAAATAAGAGCATCTTTGTCAAATGCATCATACCCTAGACCACATTTATCCAATGAACCTCTTTGTCTTCCTAACATAATACTAAGGTTCACTTTTCCTTTTGTAAATTTAGGTAAGATATTTATTTGATCATCTATAGTATTTTTCAACCGAATATTTTCCTTTTCTAGCTCAATGCTTTTGTCATTGCTTGGAGTTTCTAAGTTGGAACTAGTAGAGCTACATGACGATTTAGCTTTCTTAAGAAGAATATGTTTTTTATCTAATTTCTCAAATTCATCATGTAATTATTCAAACACATCTTGCAATTCATTATAATCAAAGAGAAGTTCATCATACGATAATTTAGATTTATCTATTGCATATGAATTTAAATGTACCTCTTCTTCATTTGCAATGAGGCAAATATTTGCCGTTTCCTCACCATTTTCCCCTTCATCCGATTCACATGAGTCGTAGTCATCCCATGTGGCATTCATAGCCATCTTGCTTGGTCTTTTATCTTTCTCCTTCTTGAGCTTGAAGAAATCACTTTTGTAGTGACCCGGCTTTCCACAATTGAAACACGTTGGGGGTTCCCTTTTCCTAGGCTCACCTTTTGGTTCAGTTTTTCCTATGAATCTACCTCCATTGGCTTCATTTTTTGTAGAGGCTTGCAAGGGAATTCCTTTTCTAGGCTTGATATCATCTTCACAAGATTTCAATGTGATTTCCCAAGTAAGTAGAGAGCCGAAAATCTCATCAAGACTCATGGTGTTGAGATCATGAGCTTCTTTGATTGCCGTTACTTTAGCATCCCATTTTGCCAAAAGGCTTCTAAGCACTTTGCGTGACGCATCGGATCTAGGAACAATTCTACCAAGATGCTTCAGTTCATTCAAAATATTTGTAAAAGGAGATATCATAGAATTTACATTTTCATCATCTTTCATAGCAAACAATTCATATTCATGCATGAGTACGTCAATTTTGGAATCTCGTAGTTGAGATGTACCTTCATAAGTTACCTCAAGCTTATCCCACATTTCTTTTGCCGATGAACAAGTAGATACACGATTAAATTCATTTGGACTCAAGGCACAATTTAAATTTACTTTGGCTTTCGCATTGTAGGACATGAGTTTACGGTCATTGTTATCCCATTCATTGGGTAATTTGGGAACGGTTTTTTCATCAACGATTTTGGTTAATACAAATGGTCCTTCAATGACTACTTGCCATATTTGATAATCAATAGCTTGAAGAAAATCTATCATTCTAGTCTTCCAATAGCTATAGTTTGATCCATCAAACCAAGGGGGTCTATTATTAGATTGTCCTTCAACATGAGTGACTAAATATGAGGCCATGATCGTTCTCTAAGACGGTTAAGTCTAAAATTAATAGAGATTAGGCTCTGATACCAATTGTTAGTCACTAATTAACCCTAGAGGGGGGTGAATAGGGTGTTCAAAAATATTTCTAACTCTTTTCGAAATTGGAACAAACTATATTCAATAATCAATTTCTTCAATAATCAAGTGAATGATTCAATTCAATTTATCTAACAAATTATCACAAGACTAATTATAGCATACAATATATTCAAGTAAATATAGCATGCAAATTAATGAAATAAATAGAAACAGATTGAGAGATTGACACCGTGAGTTTTTCGAGGATCGGTAACTCCTACGCCTCGGCTCAAGAACTCCTTCTTGAGACTTTTCCCGATCCTTTCACTATGGCCCATCCCTCACAGGTGGAATGGCAAACCTTTACAACACAAGCCTCACGAGCTTGCCTCATAATCAAGAGAACAACCCTCTCTTGAAAAATCATTGAACTTCACTTGTCCGAGATCACAAAATTCGTATGTAATCAATTTGAATCACTCAAGAATAAAAACACTCAAAAACCCAAAGGTTCTTATGTAAGATAAATCAATATAAGCTCAAGTGTTTTTTGTGATTTCTCAATTCCTCTAGATATGTATTCTCAAAGGATATATCAATGAAAGATGTTTGGAGAATAAAAAGAAATACTAGAGTTTGAAACTTCTGAGATTTTTGCCAAAAATGAGATTTTTGCTTGCTTCCTTTCAATGGTTTTGCAGAGAATTTATGTATGAAGTTTGAAAGCTTTTCTTTCTTTTTCTTGTGCAATCTCTTGAATACAAACTACATATCTCATTCATAATATATCAATGTTTTAGGGTTACGGAGAGTGAATATTGTAATAGAGAAGACAAGAGCCGTTTGAAATCCATTAGACATGATGCTAAAAACATGGAAAATGTTTATGTCAAAACTGCAGATTTTAAGGATCTTTTAGTCGACTACTTCTGGTCTCTAATTGACTAGATGGACTCCTCTAGTCGACTAGAAGAAGTACTTGATGTAGTCTAGTCGACTCAAATGGTTTTAGTCGACTGAATGATGTAGTTTTAGTCGATTACTTCAGTCTTTAGTCGACTACTTCAAAGTGGATGAAAACTTGATGCTCCTGATTGTTTTAGTCGACTACTAGAGAATACAAAGGATTCTTCTAGTCGACTATGACATGAAAAATACTTTTTTAAATCATTTTTATTTCCGTTTGAGTTCGGTAAATCATTTTTCTTTCCATTTGAGTTCGGTTCATTTTATACTTGAGCTTTATATAATAATATCGACACATAAAATTACCTTGTTACAATGATCGCACCCCGACCTATCTACCCCGAGTCTTGAGTCTTCGACATTCGCCTTTTGCCGTTGAATATTTGATTTTCCGTTTCCGCGCTTTAGTTTCTTTCTCGGCTTTTCGCTTTCATTCAAGCTTTATTTCCGAGTTTGTTTTCCGAGTCATTCACTTGTCTTTTGCTGAAAACATGAACTCGATAATTCATTAGTACCAAACACTAAATTTCAAGGCCAATAGTTGTAGCCAAAGTTAGATATTTTTGTGATTGACAAGTACTTTGAAAAGCATAAAAGAAGAAAGCGGAGCTTCTGAAGTTGCGTCTGTAACCATTTGTGAGTTTTAGTGTTGCCTTAATTTTTTCATTTAATTCTAGCTTTATTTTCTGTTCATAGTTAAAAACACTTTAGAAGTAATTAATTTAGTTAGTATTTATTTCATAAAATTTCAAAAAAAAAAAAAGAATAGTCGTTAGTATAGCGTATGACTGATATATCAACCCATTTTAATTCTAGCACTGAGATCATCAAGTACGATCCTAAGATCGAAAAGACTCTCCATTGTTTACGTCGAGCTATTGAAGAGCGTCTTTGTCAGTCAGAAGAATGCACGATGAGTAACCAAAGAGCAACCTACCGAGGGTACCGGAGACGTTAATGAAAGTATATTACGCATCGGATGCGTATGATTCATATGCTGATTTTCCAGAAGAAGATGGTGTGAAGCACTTTGAAATCAAGACAAGCGTCTTAATTTGCTGCCTAAATTTTCTGGACATAGAATTAAGGTCCCATACCAACACATAAATGATTTCTTAGAGGTAGCCTCTACTGTTAGGTATGATAATTTATCCAAGAATGACTTGCGAGTGCGATTATTTCCTTAGTCGCTGAGGGAAAGAGCCAAAAGATGGTATATCAAATTGGCTAAAGCAACTAAAATTGATTGGGAAGCCTTTAAAAAATAATTCATAGAAAAGTATTATCCCATAAGAAAGACCTCAGAAGCACAAGATGAGATCAAATGTTTTAGAGAATTGCCTGGTGAGCAGTTTCCTGATGCTTGGGAGAGATATAGTGAAATATTGTATAAGTATCCCCAACATAGGTTTGCTAAACAAGATATAGCTAAGAATGTTTACATGGGACTTGGAGATGCACATAAGACTTTGATAGATGTAGCAATAGCAGGTCAATTTACCCTGAAGCCGGTAAAAGAACTCATTGAGATGTTTGCCAATATTAATGAGAATTTGATTCAACATGCATCTGAGTTAAGGTCTAGAGGTGGACAAGATAAAAGAACTAAGAAAGCTTATGTCATAAATCATGATGATGTGAGAGATTCAATGACATTGATAGGAGAGAAACTAGAAAGAATTGACGAGTTTCTTCGGCGAAGTCATTCCCCTACTAAAGAAATGTTAGAAGTAGAATCTGAGTATTCTCAAAATGAGTGTCAAGACATAATGGCTGCCAATGCCAACGCATCGTGGAATTATTCAAATAATGCTCCTTTCACTAATACATACACCTCAAATGCCAGAAATCACCCACTTCTGTCCTATAAATCTACAAATGTGGAGAACTCACCACCAAGGTTCCAACAAATACAATCTCCCAATCCACAACTAAGGTTCACTGACAGACTACTGTCATATAATCCACAACCAAGGTTTCAATAGAGTCAACAATCATTCAACTCCTAACCAACAATCATGGCTCAAATTCCTCAGTCAAATTAGCAACCGAGACAGCCATCCAATAATTCTCAGGTTATCAAGCCATTCAATAATTCTCAAGCTCTCCAGCCATTCAATAATAATAAGGCTATCCAACCATATAACTATCAGACCCAGCCTCAAAGAAGCCAAACTCCTCCACCTGGTTTTCATAATGATAGGCTAGACCGGACCTTAATGGGCCAAATAGCTAATCAGATGAATATAAGAGAATGGGGAAAATTTCCTTTTCAGCCGATAGCCAACCAAAAGCCACAACAAGCACTGGAGCTTGAATCCTTCACTAATGATCCTCATGAATCAGTTCAAGCAATCACGACTCTAAAAAGTGGAAAGGAAGTGAAAAGTAGAGTTGAGGAGGAACATGAAGAGAGGGTGCAGAAAAGAAAGGAGGCCAAACAACCACAAAGAAAGGAAGCTGAAGAAGCACTAAGAAAGGAAGCTGAAGAAGCGCTAAGAAAAAAAGCTGAAAGAAATGAGGCTGAAAGAGTTCAGAAGGAGCTATGACCGATGGGTGACAATGTCGATCAGAGATTACTCAAAGAACTAGAAAGGGCAAGTTACGAGGAGGCAGTACCATTCCCTCAGCCTCTTAGAGAGCCTACCAAATACGAGAAGTGTAAAGAATCTAATATGTTGGAAACATTCCGACAAATTAAGATCAATTTTCCTCTCTTAGATATTTTTGACCAGATACCAGCTTATGCTAAGTTTTTCAAGGATCTCTGCACACAAAATCGAAGGAGCAGAGCAAAGTGTCCAAATAAAATACTATTGATTGAGCAAGTAAGTTCATTGCTTTTGAGCGATACACCACCTAAGAGGAAAGATCCCAGTGCTCCCACTTTTTCATGTGTCATAGATGTCCAGGAAATTGGTAGAGCTTTTCTTGATCTAGGTGTGAGTATTAACTTCCTTCCTTATTCATTCCACCAACATCTAGGGCTAGGTGAACTTTGTAACACCCCGTTATTCCTGAGACTCCAATTCGGAGAATTAGCAAATCCCGAGGTATGATCTCACAAAAAATAACCATTAAAATCAATAACAACAACGACATACATGGAAATAGAATGAAAAAAAAGTATTCCATGCCACCTAAGTGATAAAATTCAGTAATAAATTCTAACGAAAATTCGGCAGAGTTCCATTTGTAAACGAAACATCCGGACAACCCAAAATCAACACAATAGAACAACCTGCCCATAATAACATAAATAAAATCAATGGCATGCAACCCAACATTCCAGAAACCTACTAGGGCCGAGGTAGTGGAAAAGAAAACCAAAACTTCTACACAACCCCTTTCTAAAACCAACTGAGCCACCAACCTCAAATAAGAATACAGAAAGTCATACGAGTGCCGAAATGATACAAAGGCACCCCGAAAGAATACACAATTATGACTACGGAAGGAGGAATAAAACTACCATCCCAAACCACCCGTATCGTCGCCGTCAAGCATGTCGTGCTACATCCACCTGCAAACCTGTAACCTGTTGTAGGGGTGAGCAAAACCACGCGCTCACCGTAATATCAAAACATCACACTCATAGCCGTCTAGAAAACGCTAATCATCCCGTGTGCATGCATCTATCCTAGGTCAGTCAATCGTCTCACATGGCACCCCCGTCAATCTGAGACCCTATCAATAACCTCACATACACTACGGATATCATAAGTACCATAGATCAATGAAAATATAAACAATACATGTATACGTATATATATAACATCTTGTAAATTACTAAGTCTGTCAATTAGGCCTATAGACAACCTGTCTGAACTCCACTCTCATCTAGAGATACTACAAGGACTAACTATCTACCATACCATGCACCTAGCATGTTGTTCAAGGTTCCTAGGAGGTAAGTAGATCACTCACTAGGACTACCGAAAATGAATCATCATAACCATGCCCACAACTCGATCATCGCTCATAACTAGCATCACTATCAATTCATTCCTAGAGAGAAAGTCGCTCTCACATTTTCTATCTTTAATTCAGTTCTTCTACTTACGATACAGTGAACCAACCCGTTCACTCGAATAAACATAAAAAGGGAAGATACTATCCCGACACCGAATTCGGTAACCAACCAAACTATCTCTAACTCACACTGCCTATCTAGGCACTAGAAAGGGTTATTGGAGTCATTTAGTTCCAAACATATGCCATGGTCCTCGGGTTTTTAAAGAAAAATGTTGAACCTCGAAGGATTCAACCAGTTTTTAAGAAATAGTTAGGACCCGGTCAAATCTTATTTGGTTCCAACGTCTCCGAACCCAACCAAAACAACAGGAATCACACCAGGTGTGCGTAACTCAACATTACAAGTCCGGGCTCAAACCCAAGGAATAATTATACGAGAACGAAGAACCACTAGAGTTCAAACAGATAACCATTTTAAAATCACTTTTAAACCTCTTTCAAACCTGGTCCTAAGACCTTTAACATTTATTTAAAATTTTATAAAAATAATCTCGTAGGAGTGCCCAAACGAAACCGGGCACAAGAAGGAATCCCATACAACAAGCTAGGAGGAACCTAGATTTAACGACCTCTAACGATGCTAAGATCTCAGAAATAACATTGAGATTTCTAGAACAGGGGTAACCCGTGCCCTAATTCACCAATTTTACAAAACAATTTCAAATGATATTTTCGGAAATTTCTTTCAAAAGTGAATTTGCATTCGGTACTCCTGGTCCCAAGAATTTAAACATATTTTACAAAACATGTTTTTGATTTCTGTCTTTCAAAAATAGTTAACAGGCACCAGGGTAATTAAAGAACACAATTTATAAAAATTTCAAAAGCTTTAAGTTTTCAAAACTTTGAGAAAACCCTGGTTTGATCCCAAAGATCTAAACCATGACCCAGATTTCAAGGTACCGGAATAACCTTGGTTTAATACTCAAAATATATTCCCATAAATGGGAGGAAAGAATAACAAGCCCACAAATATCAACAGTCGAAAGAGAGAGACGGCAAGATTTATGAGTCTAGACCAACCTTTGAATTTCTAAACTCCTCACACCACCGAAGTAGTCTAATAATCATCCCGTGGTAGTACCACTCACCAACCATGAAGGCCTATATGGCCGAACATTACAAACTCAACTAAGTCCTTGTAAAGCTTTAACCAACGCAACTAGACTCCCAACTCGGGGAAGGGGCAGTTAATTACCAAAACCTCTTTTCATTTATATCCACACTCAACTCAATTAAGTTTCAGTACATCGTTAACCAGCTCAACTAGAGCCCAATTCAAGGGGAACAGTTTCACCCCAAAGCCTATTTCCACTTATGTTCACGTAACCACCTGGAACACATGTCAATCGTGGCTCCACTAATCCAGGTTTTAACATTATTACATTTCCTTTCTTTTAAATTTTAAAATCAGTAAATTTTGATCACATTGAGTTAATTTCCATCATTTTTAATGAATTTACAAATACCATCCGGATTACAGCAACTCAACCGTAGCTTCCAAGGAAAAACATGAATTTTATTACAATACAGATACCATATGCTCAATAACAGCAAATATCAACAATATAAAATATCAATACATGATCATATAAATGAATGAAAGCTCAATGTGAATGCTATGCAATGCCAATGCCAACAACACCATATTTAACAAGGAACACCGGGTATGATGTCGCCAAAGTAACACAACCACGAGGAATTTATCGACTCGTGAAAAACATACCGTGTTCGAATCAAATCCTCCCACGCCTCCTTGATTCTTGGATTACTAGTTCGCCGTTAACGAGAACACCGTCTGGCCAGTTGTTGCGACGACCCGAAAGACTCACTCACACCAATGGTATATGAATGAGACGTGAAAGCATACCCAATGCAATATCAATGCTCATGGTGTATGAAATATGTATATCATGCCTCAATAGTGAGTCAATAATCGAAATATAACATTATCAATTGACAACTATATGCCTCACAATCCGTTGTTATACAACCAATCCACAATATATAATCATTTTCATTTTTTTTAAAAAAACATGCTTTATGATTCAATTATAACAGCAAATCACGTCAATTTACAACAAGATAATCCGGATTCTCAATTTTCCGATATTAATAAATTCTTATAAGTTCGCATGTTTTTCATTTCATTTTTAGTAATTGTTTTCAAATTAGTCCACCTCAGGGACAATTTAATTCACAATATAACTTCATTATACTTTACAAGAAAAAATAAACTAAAAAGGGAACTAAAACCGTGTCTAGGTTTTAACGTCACTCATTCTCGTGAATCCCTTAACATATTTTTAATTTCAATAAAATATAAATAATAGGGGAAAATTTATTAACCGGATCTACGTCCACAAACATTTTTTATAAACCTATTTCAAGCTCAAGGGGATACTAAACCGCCTATATCGATTTAATTTAAATAGGTTTATAATTATTTTAACTTTTCCGAGAAATAATTTATTTAATTTCTCCAGGGAATTAATTTATTTAATTTCTCCAAAAGAATTTCCGTAAATTTTATAAAATCCCTAGATTTCCGTCTACCACTACGAATTTAATTAAACGTTTTTATTTACCCATAAACATGCAACGAAGATTTATTAACGTTTTCTACACACTATTAGTGAGTGTTAGATATGCTTATATATAAGAATATATATATGTAAATTCTCACCTATTTTATTCGCTTAAAAATAGTCCCAAACTGTCTCGCCGTGAACAGTATCGGTGCCCGAATATAGAGTCCGCCGACCAAAGTCGTCCAAAAATTATTTCGAATATACCGAAACGTCCGGCTCGACAACCTATATGATATATATGAAGCCCATTAGTAATTGGTTAATAATTTTGAATAAATCTAATATAACCCAAACGGAAATTCGAACCTATAAATTGAATTTCCGGAAAAACCGCTAAACGGAAAAATAATAAATTTTACTATGTCGTACCTAGCGTCGATACGAATCTTTCCTAAAAAATTCAGCTCAAACCGACATCGGGAAGCCGACCAAATCGCCAATCGAAGTCCCAGCCAAAACGTCGTTGTTGCGCGTCACCACTGCGCAAACTCCTCCTCGCGGCGTCGCGACCACCAGCGACCTCCACATCGCCGTTGTTGCCTGTTACAGCCGGCAAACACCAGCCCTATCTATCGTCGTAGTCGCCTCTGTCGGCGACGAACTAGAACCCTAGCTCCAGATTGCGAACCGATCTCTCTCCCTCTATGTCACCAACTGTAGCTCCGCCGTGAGCCACCACTGCTACACATCGCCACCGTGAGCCACCTACAGAACCCACCGTCGTCACCAAGCCCGGCGACCACAACCACCAGTCACAATTCTCTTTCAGCGACTCTCTCTCTCTCTTGTCCTGCATGACCCCATGTCTCTCCCTTGCTCTCAATCAACGATGATAGATGAAGGTGAAGAAGGAGAAATCGGTAGCCTGTTGAAGAGAAATTGGAGAAGACGAGGCAAGGGTTTGGTCGCGTGAGAGAGAAGCTGAAATCGTAACTTAATACCAGCCACACATCCATTATCCATATATACATATATATAATTTCCATTAATATATATATACCAATAATTATTATTACACATTTTAGTTATTATGTAATAATAACCCAAAATTTATCACCCACTTTAAAATTATTAATTATAAAATATTGTGACAAAATTCCCGGCCCGATAGCCCGTTACACTGTCAACCGAATAACCACCGTAAAGAAACAGTCTAAAATCATCCGCGTCGAGTGCGGAATGTAAAAGATAACCATTTAACCTCAATTTATTAATAAATAATATATGGAATATTATCAAAAAATCCCTAAACGATGACACGCGTAGCTCGAAAATCAACGAGACGCCTGATAATTACTACAATCTGAAATATAATCCGAGGTGTAAAACCCGAACACTAAATCAACTCCGATTTAAATCGTAACCCCGAATAAATAAAATAAACTGAAATAAATAATTCGGGGTGTGAAACCCAACCACCGGAACATCGGTTACATACAAGACCCACCGAATAACCACAAGCGATAAGGCACGAAAAGAATCCAAAGCAATAATCAAGTACAACCACATCAAGCAAACAAAACACGTACATACAAACACAGAATACGTCAGTCAGACAAGGCACGTATTAAACCAAATACGAAAGAAAATTATAACTCCTCATGTCACCTAGCACATCCTAAGCCTGACAAGATACTAAGTGATAACGTCCCAACTATATCGTATAAATACAAAAACAGAAAATGAAACACATATTAATCCCATTATAAGGGAAAACAAAACGTCGAACCCCTAACACACAAAATGCCGAACTCGCACAGCTGAGTCGAAACCTTTAACATCGGTCAACGAAACATACCGCCACCCAATCAAAACACTAAATGTCGAGCGTCAAAACGAATTCACGTAATCGGCACTAAAGCCCATAAAACCCTCTAGCCACGTCCGAAACCCAAAACATCACTTCAAGTAGCGTAATCACCAAAGAAACTCCATGAAGTCATCAAAGAGACGATTGTAGAGTCGTGCTTTCGAATCAAGAACTCACGTCAACGTATCACTAACTCGGAAAGAATACTATCACGTCAAGTCATATAATCGCCAAACAAATTCCATGAAATCATCGAGGAGAAATCACAACATTGTCCAGTCGAGTCCAGATGTAAATGCGAAAAATTTACACTTGAAATCCCAAGAATAACCATGACGTCATGAACAAGTGACGTCACAACCGAAAATAAATCAGAAATAATTCCAGAAAATTGGGAAAATAAAATAGGGTGTTACAAACTTAGTACCACTGCAGTCGTGCTTCAATTTGCTGATCAGTCAATCAAGCAGGCAAGAGGAATTTTTGAAGATGTCAATGTTTAAGTGGGCAACTTCTACTTTCCAGTAGATTTTGTAATTCTAGATACAAAACTTGTTCCTGACTCAAAGAAACACATCCCGGTGATATTAAGAAGACCATTCTTGGCCACGGCAAATGCATGTATCAACTGTAGAACTGGAGGCATGGATCTGACATGAAATATGAAAGTACGGATGAATGTCTTTGAATGGAGTCACTAATTGCCTGAATCAGGGGATTGCTTCCAAATTAATGAGTGTGATGAACTTGATGATATAATAGAAGATTTTTGTGACTCAAATTCTGGAGAAAGATGAGCTAGAGTCATTTATGCCTAGAGAGTGGCTGGATGAAGAACTTGATGATTAGTATGCGTAGTTGAAGCAACACAATGAAGAAGTTGATGAAATAGAAACAGCTTTATACACTCAACCATTGTGGAAGCCGATTGATCCGCTTCTTATAATCTCGAGTACTCCACCAATTCCATCTCTAACAACTCCTCCTACCTTGGAACTCAAGAAATTGCCCAAAATTTTGAAATATGTCTTCTTAGGACTAGATGAGATTCTTCATGTGATTATATCATCAAAACTGACAACAGAACAATAATTGAGTCTAATTAAGTTTGTGAGTGAGAACAAAGAGGCGATAGGGTGGAGCATTGCGGATCTGAAAGGCATAGATCCCTCGATTTGCATGCATCGCATACATCTTAAAGAGGATGCAAAACTATCAAGGGAAATACAACGAAGACTGAATCCGAATATGAAGGAGGTTGTAATGAAAGAGGTAGTGAAGTTTCTTGATGCGGGTATCATCTACCCCATCTCTGATAGCACATGGATGAGCCCAACACAAGTGGTGCCAAAAAAATCAGGTATCACAATTGTACTAAACTCAAAGGGTGAGCTAATTCCACAGCGCACGACCACGGGGTGGCATGTGTGCATTGATTACTGAAAGCTCAACTCACACACCAGGAAGGATCATTTCCCATTGCCATTTATTGATCAGATCCTGGAAAGGTTGGTCGGGCAGAGCTACTACTACTTTTTGGATGGATATTTCAGCTACAATCAAGTAGCGATTAATCATGTTGATCAAGAGAAAACCATTTTCACTTGCCTGTATGACACGTTTGCTTATAGACGAATGCCTTTTAGTTTGTGTAATGCACCAGCTACATTCAAGATGTGTGTGATGTTTATTTTCTCTGACATGGTGGAAACTTTTCTATAATTATTCATGGATGATTTCTTGGTCTTTGGGGCACCCTTTGAAGAGTGTTTGAAACATCTAGCACTGGTGCTCAAAAGATACAAAAAAATGAATTCAATTCTGAGTTGGGAAAAGAGCCATGTCATGGTTCAAGAGGGGATAGGACTAGGCCATATTATATCGAAGCGAGGGATAGAGGTTAAGAAATCAAAAATTGAATTAATTTTGATATTGCCTCCTCCCACATCTGTTAAGTAGATAAGATCTTTTCTGGGCCATGTCGGGTTTTATCGATGATTTATCAAAGATTTTAGTAAAATCTTCCGGCCATTGTGTAACTTACTAGCTAAAGATACAAACTTTATCTTTGATGAAGAGTGTCTCCATGCTTTTAAGGAGTTGCGGACTCAACTATCAACAACCCCAATCATCCGTCCACCGGATTGGTCTGTACCATTTGAGCTGATGTGTGACACTTCGAATTATGTCATAGGAGTTGTATTGGTTCAAAGAAAGGATAAACTGCCATATGCAGTATACTATGCTAGTAGGACTCTGAATGATGCTCAAATAAATGACACAACAACCAAGAAGGAGTTACTGACAGTTGTTTTTGCCTTAGATAAATTCAGATCATATTTGTTAGGAACCAAGGTCGTTGTGTATTCAGATCATGCCATGTTGAGGTATTTGATGACAAAGAAAGACTCTAAACCCAGACTGATTCGATCGATTCTATTGTTGCAAGAATTCGATTTGGAGATTAAAGACAATAAGAGTTCAGTGAATGTAGTTGTTAATCATTTATCAAGGATTGTTGTTGAGTCTACAAAGGAAACTACTCCTCTTAAATATTTGTTCCTAGATGAACATATGTTCAATGTGGCTATTATGGAATAGATACAGTGGTATGCTGACATTGTCAATTATAAAGCCACCGATCAAATTCCAAAAAGTTTGTTTAAGAATCAAAGTGACCGATTCTTCAGCCAAGTCAAATTTTATATCTGGGACAACCCACGTCCCAGATATAGCCACCATACATATTGACCATACGGTGGTGCAGGAGTTTTTAAATTCAAACATTTTCTCACGATTTGGTGTGCCACGAGTGATCATTAATGATGGTGGAAGCCACTTTAACAACTGGTTTCTTGGTGCTTTGTGTCGAAAGTACGGCGTCAATCATAAGATTAGAACACCATATCTCCCCCAGACCAGCGGACAAGTGGAGGCTTCGAACAGGAAATCAAGAATATCTTGGATAAAACAGTGCGTCCGGATTTGAATGATTAGCCACAGAGGTTGAATGATGCACTATGGGCATATAGGAGTGCGTATAAGACGCTGATTAGTATGACACCGTATCGTCTTATATATGGTAAGGTGTGCCATATCCTTGTTGAGCTAGAACACTGAGCATATTGGGCAGTTCAGAGGTTGAACTTTGATATAAAGAAAGTCGGTGCTCAGCGGAAACTCCAACTTTAAAAGCTTGAGGAGTTAAGAAACAATGCTTATGAGAACACTCGAATTTACAATGCTCAAATGAAATAATCTCACGATAAACACACTAGGAAGAAAATCTTTAAGCCTAACCAGAAAGTGTGGCTATTTAATTCGAGGTTAAAGTTGTTTCCTGGTAAGCGTCAGTCAAGATGGAATGGACCGTACACAGTTATGAAGGTTTTCCCCCATGGGGCAGTAGAGCTTAATGATCTAGATACTGGAAAGAGATTTATTGTAAATGGTCAGAGATCGAAGCATTATATTAATGTCCAGCCAGTCGAGTGTGTTGTGGAGACAATGGATTTAAATGATCCGATACCCGAGCTGGACGAGCTTGATCCGGAATACTGAAGAGTTGCAAAGTCATGCCAATGACGTTAAACATTGGTACTATGTGATTAAGAATAACTTTTGACCCTAGTTTATACTTATAAGAGGTAATTTAGTTCGGTTTTTGTAGTTTAGTTCGTACGATCGAGTTGTAGAACCATCGTCATCCTAAAAAGAGGGCTAATTTAGTCCAAAGGGTACATATGAATGCATTGGGAGCAGTGGGGTTTCACGGAACGGGAAAAGATGGAATTTGAAAAAAATATTTTTGACCCTTGGGGAGCTACGCCTAAGGCATAGCTGCGGGACTATAGTCCCGCGAGGACATTTCCCTCTATTTAATTTCAAATCAGTCTCTCTCCCTCATTTCTCTACCGAATCACCCGAGACTTGTTCCAATCGATTACGTGTGATATTTCTCATCATTCCTTGGCGGCAGATCTTCAGATTAGTGTGCGTATTGTCCGAATACTCTTGAAGAACAAGTAAGGGCTTTGAATCTCAATTTTGCGGAATTCATTATATCACTTGAGTCGGTGAGTTTTGTTCCATTATTTTGATTTTCAGTGACTAATATCACTATTCTAAACTAGTATTGACGAACGAGTCTGATCAAAAATCGTGTTTTGATCTGTTTTTCAAAAGTTGGTATTATCGGCTTCAAATACAAACTGAATATTGAATTTTTGATTTGAGGGCTTGTTTAATCGTCATATTAGATCTATTTGGATATAGTTTTGAGTTTGATTCTGTGTCCGGGACATTATCGCTTATTTTTCATAAATTCCATATTATAGGCATGGCATAGGTTAAAGGCACGGTGAGACATGTGGCTGAGACTTCCACTCCAGTTGACGACACAGTTAGACAGAGGTCAAGGTCACCACCTCCTGACCATATACTTGCTTTGTGCCAGAGCACTCGTACCATGAGGTGCCGATATATCGACCCGCCACCCTCCTCTTCATCATCTTTCGAGGCTGACGTGTCAGAGTCATCTACATAGGGTTGTCATCTTGAGTTACCATATGGCAGGTTCACAATTGATCTGGTTGCTCCGCCGAGACCGTCTCCGCCTTATGAGCCTGAGCCGCAACTTGAGGAAATGGATGAGGCTGATCATGGTGATCACGTTGTTTAGGAGGACGAGGACATTGCTGTGGATGACCATGTTGATCACGTCAGTCCACCAGATAAGGAGTTTCTTTAGCCACAGAGAGATGGTGAGTCAGGAGTTTTGTGTACTTTTTGCCCTGTACCTACGAGAGCATCAGTTGCCAGTTTATTAGAGCAAGTGATCACCAAGAAGTATCAGCAGGAGCGCACTTATCTGGTAGAGGTGTTTGAGGGATTGCATCCAGGACCTGCGTAGACTATTGGTAGATTTAAGGCACGACGCTTATTGCCTATCCTTACCCCCGCGTTCCTATTCATTTATGGGAGCATGATTCATGAGTTATGGCTCAACATGTAGCATTACAGCCGAGAGATGAGACTTCAGACAATGGTCAGGGGTGTTGAGGTGGAGATCACACCGCAGTCTATTACTGCAGCTTGGAACATTCCTGATGATTATCCGCCCGAGTTGGCATACGAGTTTCCACCTATGCTACAGGTATTCCCCATTCTTGAGGATATTGTCCACTTACAGACCAAGAGGCGATGGGGTGACAAGTATAAGAATTGCACAAAGAAAGCCAATTATCACCCGATGCTTTGGTTTTGGGACGTGATTGTCCGTTCACAAATTATCAGACTCTGCGATTCCTGTCATTCTTGGCCCTCCACTATCCTTTTAAGTTTGAGAGTTGGATTTCTATACCAAAACCTTTATGGAAGGACCTATATGTACATTATGTCAAGCTACACAAGGAGACCAAGGTTGAATAGAGTGGATTCCAGATACGGTTTCCCTGTTTGACGATAAAGTTGATGTTTGATGTTGGTGTAGAGATGGAGGCAGGTGAGAATAACGAGTTCAAAAAGGTGTCACCGTACTCATAGGGGATGTGGCGAGGGAACTGGAGTCGGTTGCATGGTGATGAGGTTTTACTGAGGAGACCAATTTTGGTCTAGTTCCGCTACCTACCCCAGATACGCAGGCTGATGATGCAGGTGAGGTTCCCCCACAAGAAGAGGATGGACAGGCTGCACAAGGCCCACAGATGTCAGCTGCTAAGGATGTGGTGGGCGTCAGGTGTGTGCAAAGTATGTGGTTAAAAATGACACATTAACGACACTTTAGGTTTTACCCTTCTGCAAGCGCATAGATCAATTGTAGACAGTTTTGGTTGAGTAGGGGAATATCGATCCCACATAGACGAGGATTGTTCACATCAATAGTCCAAAATACTGAATTATATTTTTCCGAAAAGAGTTTGTTTTTATGAATTATCTAATGCTAATAAAAATAAAACAGAAAGCAAAAATTAATAATTATTGTGATTTAGAGAGAGAAAAAAGGATTGCTCTCACGCCACCACTAACCGCATAATGTAGTTCAGATTATATATCAATTGCCAGAGGGCGATCCATTGACTGTGAATCAGGTCGCACCACGCCAGCAGTTTGACCCCAAAAAGGATTGCTCTCAACCGGATCGCGACAACCCATCTTAAAACTAAACTGATTAGTGCATGCCAACTACTAACAGAAAGTAAATGAGGAAATTAAATTAAAGCATGAAAATAAACTAAAGCATGTCTAATCAGTTTGTTAGGGCATGGCCTATGTCAACCTAGGGTTTCGAGTTTTATGACCACCATTGTGTAGAAAATCACAAATTAAGCATCCGAGTTCCATCCTATAGTGAATAATTGTGATTGTGTAAGATAAACACATTCTAAAAGTCTAAGACAATAATCAATTCAAATATATAAGCTTGTATCATGAATTAAAATGGTCTCTCATCTAACACAATCATCACAGTATAGTAACAGTTTTCCCTCTCTACAATTGAATATAAAACTAGAACTACATTACTTGGCTAGGGTTTTGCGAGAAAACCCTAGATATCGAGTTAGTTGATCATGGTAGAGAGAGACTGCATTGTCGGTGTAGAAACGCTCTCCATAATCTTCTTCTCCGGATCTCTAGGTCTCCAATGGTGATTCTCTTATATGGAAGAAAGTCTAAACTTTGAACGTGAGAACTCTATGATTGAACATGCGTGAAAATCAGAACCAGAACTCCCCAACTAAACCTAACCTTCTCATATTTATAGACAAGTGAGGGAAACCCTAATGGTTGCCCTTTTCTATAATTTCATAATACAGGAATAATGTCTCTAAAATATGATGTAAATATGTGTATAAGCTTGTATGTAGAGGTCTGGAATCACCGATCACTTAAAATATCGAAACAGGGACAAAACTGGAAAATTCTGAAACAACTCCGAAACAGTTTATGCACGTAAAGGGATCACGTGGCCACAAGGTGGGACCTACGCCCCTAACCTACGTTTGGGTGTAGGTCTAGGGCGTAGGGTCCTCCTTTAGCTCATAAACCAAAGCGTAGCTAAGTCCAATCTCCCTCGTTTTGCCTCTGACGACGTAGGGTATCATGCATTTTTGCTGTAAAAACCCATTTTTTCATATTTGAGCTAGACTGGTTGCCTTTGACTCCCGGTGTTTTTGGTTGAAGTAACAATGTTTGGAAATGATATTTTTTCACTTCGGTGAGATAACAATGTCGGAAAATGACCATTTTGCCCTCCGGTAGCTCTTCTTTGCTCTAGCACACATCTTGATTCCTTTCTCGAGATAGAAACGAGCACGAACTCAGTTACTTCACCGAGATTAGCTCTGTTTCTTCATTAAGCTCTTGAAACATGCTTACACACACAAACGGGATAATAATACCAAGTAACGGAATGTAAATAAATAACAAACGCAAGATAGGGGCAAAAAATGACCAATATTGAGCACCTATCACACTCTCAAACTTACATATTGCTAGTCTCTTAGCAATGAACTCGGAGAGAACTGACTGTGATGATTCTTATTCTATCTAACCTATCTATTTTAACTTAATCCCTTGCTTTCGTGAAGGTCAACGATTACACTTAGCATGTGTAACAAACCTTTTAAACCCCTATGTTACCCCTAGTGGATGAGTAAAGTCTATTGAAGGTTTCCAGTGATGGTACCTACAAACATCTCAGTTCCTTTTGTAATTACGCATTCATGAGTTCACACACACAAGTCAAATAAGCTATGATACAACACACAAGATAATATGAATGAAAATACTCTCACTCACTATCGAACAATAACTATCTCGAGCTTCGTGTCATGAATGGTCCCCACTTAAGTGAATGATTTTACTACTTTCTACTTCTATGATTTTGTGAACATTAACCTACAATATTTCAATTTATTTTCACCTACTTCATTGATCAAACTTTACCATTTTTAGTAAAAATATACTCCTTCCATATTTCCACTTTTCAATCCTTTTTATCTTTCTAAGTGTCTGAACTTTCCAGTGAGGATTTTTAGTCCCGACCAACTAGGTTCGAACTTCTTCCATGGGATTTATGTTCATCATTCTTCTCCCCTTTAAACGTGAACAGTGATATTGGTGGTAGTAAGGCCCGGTTACTCAAATTAAAGATATGTTTTTGCATTTTATTTTCTCAAAAAAAATTTCAATTTTCTCCATTTCAACCATAACAACTCCCTTTCTCCCCTTTTATTGTAGCAAAATTAGTTTTTAACTACATAGTAAAAAATTAACATATTTCTCATAGTGAATGTGTGATTGTGCTTATAGGTCAAAGTCATCCTTCTTAATTTCAATTTCACTAATCACTCACCCATGTAAACCACATCACTTCACTAACTTGATCTAATCATTACTCTCATGAGCGGGAACAGCACATCACATTCTACTTATGTATCAGAAACATAAACCTAATGAGCTCATCATTCGAAACACTCATGCGTAAAAACAAAGAATTTCGGCAAAATTGTCAAAACAATTTTATCACTATACCCTCACCCCCAAACTTAAACGAGACCATGTCCCCATGGTCTAAAATAAAGAATGAGAAGAGATATAGTTACCCTTGAAACGCAGTCATGGATCTATGAAGTGCTCAATTCCCTCCCCCAAACTTGATTTGGATTACCTGTAAAAAGTGATAACAAACACATACTGACATCATAGCAAGGGGGAAAAAACTACAAAAAGAATATCCAAGAATTGACACACAACTTTCATGGAAAGTTTAAACTTCCTCTTTTTGGATTTTATTGATATTTTGTTTTTCAAGACAAAAATCATAAAATAAAATAAGAATAAAAAGAAATAGACGTGGCCGTATGGTCTACAGTCTCTAAAATAAAAATAAAATAAAATAAAAATCTAAAACCCTAATCCTACCATGAATTCTTCCAACACTTCAAATCTTGTCCATCGCACCTAGTATAACATGCATTCGTGCTTTCAACTCCAAATCCAAAAAATATTTCTCCTTATATTGCTTAAGAAATTGTGCATATTTCGGCTTCAGTTGAAGTATTCTATACCTCAATTGCTCCTCTATGATGTGGGAGAGTAAATATGGGTAAGGGAGGAAATACTCGACCTCATCACCAATCTTTACTCTTCTATGGACAATCTTATCCATTGCTAGCATATTACCCAATATCACCTCAGGAAATGATACCCAATATCCGTTTAGCATGCAGTACAGAATCTTGATAAATGAGTATCCCCTTCAACACATCTTGTTGTTTTGGAAAACTTGAGAAGCTATCACACTGTCCACATAAAGCAATTCTGGTTTCAACCAATAATTAACCACAACTGTGGTTCCTCCGGGAGCATCTAAGCATATCTCCGCAATCATTTCTTCCACCAAAATCATCCATAGTACCGGTGTAGCTTTAAATGTCAAATATTGTAGCCAGGTAAGGGGCAACTGCCATGCACGAACAATTATCACGGAATTCACCACAACGGGATCACTTTGAAAATCATCAACTTGGGAATGAATCGATACTCTGCCATCTTGCCATACTATGGTCATCCTATCAAAGAAATTTTGAACTAATCTAGGACAAACTATATTATGCGTCGGCTTTTCCAAGTTTCCTAATCCTCGAGCCATCAAGATTCATCTTCCCGGTTCTACCCATGGATTCTATATCCTATGTGGGAAAATTCCAACTCCATTTGTAACCGATACTCCATGAATAAGTGCGGTGTGATCTGCCCGTCTAACCGGCTTATCGCATGTTGATCGATTTTTACACCTCCCGCATATACTGCTTTTCTTTCTTCACAACCTCATGCATGTCATCATAGTCTTCCTTATCATCATCAAAAATTACCTCGGGATCAAAATCAACCTCGGAGTTCTCCTCATCATGTACCCCTTCATTATGAATATAAGAAACATAAGAATCGGTATCAGAATCAATAGAGAAGTCGGACATAGACATATTTACTCTTTTCTTCTCAAAAGCTCTCAAAAAGTATTAAAGTATGAATTATGAACTATCAAGGGTTGTATTTATAGATGGATGACAAAGAATTGCAGAGAATAAGGATTTAGAATCCTTGTTTGAACGGGAAAGTGAAAACAACCATTCTCCATCTTAAATTTGTGTTTCCACTCCACTTTCCTGCTCGGACTAGGACTCTTTTACACACTACTATCAAAATCCTAAAAATCCCTAAAAATACCTTAAAAACAGTCCTAAAATAAGTACGAGTACAGAATAGGCCAAAACATCCCAAAAACGGATAAACTTTTCAATTTTTTTGGCACACCCACGTACTACCCTACGCTTGGGCGTAGGGTAGGGCTTATTTTTGGAATATATTTTTTTATATATATATGACATGCTTACCAATACACTTTCATGACAACCAACGCACCCCAAACTTAAACACACACATGTCCTCATAGTGCGAAAAAAAAAATCACATATACTCAATGTATAAAACACAGTAAGACACGCATATCGATAAAAGCAATCAAAACCTATCAATTTTATACAAAAGCCAAAATATCATAAACAGTTAGAGATGATCGTTAAAGTGGTCACAAAAGATCGAACACTGACTCTCCGCTCTACGATTGATCTCGACTGTGGACAGCTAAAACAAGAAATCCTAAAGACAAAATAAAGTAAACAAAACTAAACTATAACCACATAGCATCATCCGGAGGTGGCTGTGGTGGTGGAACTATCACTCCCATGTGTCACATCATAATATCCCAGTCATCCAACATCTCATGATGTTCGTGCTATCGGGCCTGCCTCTCCTCCATAAATGAGCGCTTCAATCCCTTAATACGTCCAATCAACTGGTCGTACTGGGCCTGAGTCATCATAATGGCACCCCCAACTGGGGCCTGTGGCGCATCACCTCCGATAGTAGCCTCCTCAACCTGTGGCACCTCCACCGCAAGCATCTCATCTGGCATAGCCTGCTCTGCATCATCCTCCTGCGCACATTGCAGTAAAACTCCTCCAAATTTACGTCAGCGAGCATATGTCGCTGGACCCGTCTTAGTCCACCCCTTATTCCACGCTCCCTTGCCATATGTAACCATCGGCGCATACTTATCCTCAGCATCCATCTGTAATCCCTGATCGAACATCAACTTCATCACAAGGCAGGGAAGAACCATCTGAAACTTGGCAGTCCTGACCTTGTTCTCCCGGCACAATTGAACATAATGCCGGAAAAAAGTTTGCCAAAGGGTGTATGGAATAGAATACCAGTAACCAAACTCGAAAGCATAATGAAGCACCGGAAATGGCAGGTAGCACATGGTCTGATGGCTGTGTGGTAGCACATTGGCTCGGACTATCACATCCCAAAGCCAAAGTATCGGATGATAGTTGGACTTCCTGGTTCCATTACGCCTATTATCTGCCCACTTTCCCTCAGTCTGCAGTCTAACTGTATCATAAAGTGGCGAAAGTGGGTCTCGCATAGGTCGGAATCGCTCCTCTAGCTCTGCAGGGCACTCGTGTGGAATACCCCACGCAACAACAATACTCTCGGGAGTAATCTCAAACTCCTGCCCCTCTACCACTGTCACTAGCCAAGTCCCTCTACTGTAATGCCTCGTATGAAGCTAGAAATCGCTAATCATGTCAACGCAAAGATGCAATTCAGATGGAGGAACCATTCAATACCTAGATATCCAAGGAGGAGGATTATGCAAGTTGATTATACACCAAAGATGCAGTTCACCTCTGTCATGATCAATTGTAATGAGAGGAAACTGTGGCCATACTATGATGATTGTAGTAGATAAAAGACCATTTTTGTTCTTGATATAAGTTTATATATTTATTTTGATTCTTGTCTTAGACTGAATGAATGTATTTATCTTACACAATCATGATTATTTACTATGGGCTTGAACTCGGATGTTTAACTCATGATTTTCTACACAATTGTGGTAATAAAACTAGAAACCCTGGGTTGACACAGGTCATGCCTTGGCGAGTTGATATAGACATGCTTTAGTTTATTTTCATGCATTAGGAGTAGATTGGAGTAATTTAATTTCCATGTACTAGTCAGTTCAGTCATGAGATGGATTTTCGCAATCCGGTTGACGGTATTCCTTTTTGGGGTCTTATTTAGCTATTTTCGGTACGATCTGATTCACAGTTTATGGATCACCGTCTTGCAATTGTTACATTGATAGAAATATGTTATGTGGTTTTTTGTGGAGCGATGAAAATCCTAGTTTTTCTCTCTCTTAAATCACAAACCAGTTTACTTTGGTTTTTAGAATAATTTAGTTTATTTAGATAATTTGGTCTTCAACCACCAAAACAAATAAATTTTTAGAAATATAACTCATTGTTTTTGAACTATTAAAGTGAACAATATTAGTCTCTATGGGATCGATAACCCTTACTCAAGTTGTTGTTATTCTACAATTGATACGTGCGTTTGCGTAGGGTAAAACCTATCATCCTTGAGGTGTTGTTTTTAACCACATATTTTGTACACACCTGGACCACATCACTTTAGCTTATTGGAAAGATGACTTCAAGCTCTTACGTTTAGACTCAATAATCACTCAATTTGGACATGTTTTGACCGAGCTATGACTTTCTGAAGTTGGCTGAAATTATGGACCTACGATTGGCCCCTACGCTCAAAGGTTGCTAAGCATAGCTCCAAGAGTTAGGCATCTTTCCCATGCGTAGCTCATGCGTAGTTTTGATGATTTTAGCTAGTTTTAGTTACTGTATGCGTAGCTCAAGCGTAGGGAAATTTATGGAGACCACTTTTTCTTATTATTGCTTCGTTAGAACCCCCTCGACTCTATTGGTATATTTCCCAAATTTTTGGCTCCGAAAAATATCGTTTTTGCCTTCCTGAAGACATTTTTTGCTTGAAAACTCCTCTTTATCTCTCTTCTTGGATAAACACAAGCACATCCTTGGTTAATTCACCAAAGTTAGCTCATTTCTTCATTAAGCTCCTAAAACACACTTTAACATGTAAACCGCATAAAAATACCAAATAATGGAATGATAAAACATAAAAATAGTGAGTTAAGGGCCTAGAATGGACAACATCCGGCACCTATCAGGTAGCAGTGTGAGCTATGCCTGGGATTTGGTTTCCGCGTTATGTTAGGGATTCCGAGGTACAAAATGCTCTCTTTTTCCTAGCAATCCGTGTTACGGACATCTTAGATGAGTTACGTACGTAGTTAGTCTATAGGATGACTACAGGGTAGCAGAGAGAGCTACGCTTGAGACTCATGTCTGGAAATGTTGGTAGACATGGACATGCATCACATTCTAACACCGTTTCATGATAACAGTTAGTTGAGACGTTTGTATTTATATAAACTTGCTCTATGATTCTCTTACTGTTATTATAGTTGGACTGATGAGTATTCAGTATGCTGAGTTGTCAATCTCACGGGTACGTAGACCAAGACGAGATGTGTATTTTATCTTTGTTTTAGGATGGGATCTAGTTTTGGTTTTGGGAAGAGCCAGTTAGTCTCGTCAGTTAGGGCGGAGACAAATGGCATTTCCCTGCTGAGCATTGTGATCTCATTCCCTTTGTGTTTATTATTTTCAAGTTATGTAGCCGAACATGGTCGGATGTAGTTGTTGTGATGTTGTTGGCATGCTGGGATCTATTGTTACATTTTGTTGTTTAGGTCATGTTTTGGGCTAATTTGCGTTTACTTTGCCCTTTTGAATTAATATATTATTCTTTTGGCACCTACAGGTGTAGTGGTCTGTATCTATTGCAGGATTGGCATGTACTTCATTTGTGTTCGGTATTATCATGTATATTTGGACTATAGACTTGTTGTGGGGCTTAGAGGGGTGGCGGTGTTACTGTGTCGTCGATTCCGGTCCCTTGTTATTATTGTGGACAGGATAAAAAGACAGGACACAACACACCTTGGACACGTCTTAAAAAAGAAGTATATGAAAGTTTTTATCTAAAAATATAATATTGCACAAATACTTTAATTTATTACTTAAATAATGAGAACAAATGAATTAAACAAAATAAAGAAATATGGTAAAAGAAATTTATAAGATTTTCAACATTCTTCATTCCTTGCACAAAAATCATAAGTTCAATGACCAAAAACCTAAAAATGTTGTTCTTTCCTCCTTAGTAACATAATTGTTTAATAACAAAAATCTACAAGTTCATATTTTTTACTTGAAGACATAAAAGTTATAAGTTCAAAATTTAAGACATTTCTAACTTAGAGTCTTTGTCTATAGGTGCGCTATTTTATAACTTCAAAATTTATGACATTTCTAACTTAAGAGTCTTTGTCTATAGTTGCGCTATTTTATATTGGGTCAGAACAAATATTAAATATATTTCTCTTTTTCCTTGTTAGGTTTTTAATTTAATTGTTCAAATTTACATTAAATTCTCCATTCTTTTCATTTTTTTAGGTCCATTATTCAAACTTTTTTTAAGAACCTCATGTTTTTTTAAATATATAAGCTATACTCCTTTGTATATGTTGTGTGTCCATCACGTCTCCTAAATGTGTTCAGTTAAAAAAGCATTCTGGACACGTCAAAAACATGTGTCCAAACTGTATCTACTTATCTAAAACATGTCAAATACGGATACAACATTTATTTATAGATAAAATGTCCGTCCTTGATAGGTTTTTATTCTCATATAACATGCCAAAAACAAATTTTAATTCAATAGTGATGTCATATTAGTGGTATCATAACTATCCAGAATGTTAATTGTCTCCATAAAAGTGGTGGTATCCATGAGTCAGTCCAGACAAAAAGTTTCGCAAATGTGTTCAACATTAAACGGTGGAGAATAAGAGCACACACTTGATATGATGAAGATAACCCTTCTCTCTGATCGTACACATCCCCTGTCATAAATTCCACGCGACCCTCCTTTCTCCATTTTTTATATTATCAATATTGCAATAATACACTATATATTTGTATATATATATATATATTATATTTGTATATGAGAGAGATGAAAGTACACGCACGCACACTTAAAAATTACTCAGTCCTTTTCATTCTAGTCTTTCCCTCTTCACCGCCTGCCTTTCATTTTACCAGGTACACACACCCTCTCTTTTTTTCGAACCGATTCATCTTTGATTTCCATTTTCTCTCCCTTGCAACATATCCAACAAGGCTAATGTGGGTTTGATATATTTGATCATCAACACCAGAAATTTGGGATTGTGAAGAAGACCAGCAACAAAAAATACATGGTATGTTTGACAAACGTAATTGTATCTATCTATGTATCTATATGTAATTTGGGTTGTGTTTTTTACTCTGTTGAATTGGGAATTTTGGGGGTTTTGATTGGTTCAGGTGAGTCTGATTATTGGAATAGGGGACCATGATTTAGGTCCGCCATGGTTGACACCAATGCTGAGAACCAACTACTTCATCCCCTGTTCAGTTCATTCACATTTCACTAAAAACGAATGCAATATGTTCTGTTTGGATTGCCCGACTAATGCTCTTTGCTCTTACTGTTTGATCAATCACAAAAATCATCATACCATTCAGGTAATCACCTATTTTCTCTATTCCTCCCATTACCATCTTGTCGAATTTCAATTCAAATATTATATATTGATGGGTAGTTATATATATATATATATTTATGTATGTTTGTATGTATGTATGTGTGTAGATTAGGCGATCTTCGTACCATAATGTGGTGAGGGTGAATGAGATTCAAAAGTACATCGACATTAGTTGTGTACAAACATATATAATAAACAGTGCAAAGATAGTGTTCTTGAATGAGAGGCCTCAGCCAAGGCCTGGAAAGGGGGTCAGTAGCACTTGTGACATCTGTTGCCGAAGTCTCCCTGACTCCTTCAGGTTCTGTTCTCTTGCTTGTAAGGTATACTTTCCTTTCCCTCCCCTGCCTTTTCCTCTCTTAATTGGCTTGGATTTTATAATTTCATACAGTATATGCATTTACATATATATATATATGTATAACTATATGTAATTGTGTCTTTAATCAATCCATAAAGAGAGAACATTGTAATCTCCCTAGGTGACAATGGAGTTGCCATTGTGTCAAGGCCAACCCTGACTTAATTGTGACATAGTTGAATTCATATTTTCTGTTCATTTGGGACTTTTCACGAATATAGTATGGTTTGAACAAGTTCGAGTTCACGGTTCCAACGAGTTGTTTGTAACTATGTAACTGAAAATCTGAAAACATGACCTAATGTGCAGTGGGAGACCAAAAATAAGTGTTTTGAACTTGTGAAATAATGTTTAGTGAGATACCAGAAACCAACTGTTTTCAGAAAATTGAAGATAAAAAAAATGTACAAAAAGTCTGTTAGGTTCTGTGCTGTTTTTAGAAAATTGAAAATAATAAAAAAATGTGTAAAAGTCTGTTTGGTTCAATCATAAAAATGCATGTTTTCAGATAAATATGTTTTATTATTATTGAAAAACAGTTTTATGTTTTGAGAACATTCACAATTTTTAGAAATACAAATCATGCATACTTAGATAGTCATTTTAATTAGTGAGACACGATGATTCAAGTATTTTTTAACCGAACCATTTGTTTGGGTTATGGTTGGATTCATATTTAGATTTGAATATTTCACCCGCTCTGTTTTAGCCAATACATTTAGGAGGATTTTTTGGGTTATATTATTCGAGTGTTCATTTTTGTTGTTGTTTGATTATTATAGCTAGAGGGTATGAAGAGGGGTGATGAGGAGCTGACATTCACAGTCAAGGTGAAACGAGATTGGGATGGTGGTGTTGAATCTGATGAATCATTGACGCCCAACAAAATACGAAAGACCCATGTTTTCAACCACATGATCAATGACCCTACATTTGGTGGTGGTGGTGGTGGTGGTGGTGGTGGTTGTGGTGGTGCTAAAGGGTTCTACTCAAGTGATGTGGTGACCAACACCATTTCGCCATCCACTCCACCCATTTTGAGCCACCGGAGTTCCAGCAGGAGAAAAGGCATTCCCCATCGCGCTCCATTTTAGTGAAACCGGCACAAACACTATACTCGTATATTTATCGAAAAAAACACTATACTCGTATATGTATGTATATACTATATAGTTATAATTATACTTGGGTAGCCATATGCATATGTACATATGTATAGCCTTTAGGGAAGATATACAAGAATGATGAATGTATAGTTTCTCTTGTGTAATTGATATATAGTGTTTTTGCTTACTTCTATATGTATATTAAGTATAAATGCATGGTCTATTGTTTCGGTAGCATTACTAATACTCATTTCCATGTAGAACTGAAGCATCTGTATAGTGAACTTATTTCCATAGGCAAATTATTAACTTGAAGGGTAAATTACAGTTTGACCCCAGTTGTTTGGATTTATTACAGTTTAATCCCTCTAGTTCGGATAATTATAGTTTGACCCCCTCAACTCCATCAACGACCACTGAGAATAGTAAATGACCTAATTACCCATATCCCTTTATTCATTTTTAATAATTAAAATGAGTGATATTAATTCTTAAAATGAAGAAATAGTAAATGACATAATTACCTTTTATAAACATATCCCTAAATACGCTAAGTCTTCGATCATTTGAACCTTAGACCACTTGAGAGAGGTGCAGAGAGAGAGAGAGACCAATGATCATCCAAATTGTTACGCACCAAGAGATCTAAAAGTAACTGCATATAAGGTTATTAATTGACCAATGGTCATCCAAATTGTTCAAACTTCAATCAATTTCTAAACAATTTGTTAAGGATCGTGATTCTATCTTAATTGATCCCCGATTCTTGTAATTAACTACCGTAATTATATTATTCATTTCCTAGAATATTTCCCTTGTATCACTCCTTGACATAGGAAAGTTACCGATATTTAGGAATGGGATTAATTCCCTATCTCTTGTATAAATACCCAAATATGATGTATAGATTTATATACCGAAATTATTATTCCAAACTTCTCTTTTCTTCTTCATATTTTCTCTCATAGGAAATTTTCATGGTATCAAAGCAGTGAAGTTTTCCATAGCCAACAAACCCTAATCTCCATTCTTTTTTGCTTCCATGGCAAAGAATGACGAGAGATCTTTAGAGGTAATCCAGATCTCTGTTAACAGGTACGAAGACCCGAGCGATCCCTTCTACCTTCATCATTTAGACCAACTCGGTTTGATTCTTATGACAAAACAATTGACACAACAAAACTATCACGTATGGAGTCATGCCATGCTCATGGCTCTCACCACCAAGAACAATGATGGATTCGTAGACGGTACCATCACAAAACCACCGAACGCATCGGCCAAAGAAATCAAGCAATGGACTCACTATAATCTTCTTGTCAAGGGATGGATTCTTAAAACCATTCCACTAGACATCACCCAAAGTGTGATATACAATGATAGCCCCTTTGAGATTTGGAAAAAATTGAAGGAGCTCTCACTCCAATAGTATGCATCTCTTCCACATCGAGCAAGAAATTCATGAGTGTGTTCAAGGGGGTATGAGCACCGGAGAGTACTACACCAAACTTAAGGGCTTGTGGGATACACGTGATGCCCTAAGCCCACTTCCACTTTCTGATTGCGACATAGGGAAGAAGTTGCAAGAGTATCATCAAGCACAACGAACCATTCAGCTTCTCATGGGACTCAACCCCATCTATTCAGGAGCTCGTTGACAGATTTTACTCATGGAGCCTCTGCCACCTGTGAATAAGGTATTTTCACTCATTATCCAGGATGAAAAACCACGAAATGTCTCTTAACAGGTGGTGGGAAAAACTCCGGATGTGGTTGTTTTTGTCGTTAAGGATGGATCGCCAAATTTCAATAGGAATCACCCGCCGAGGAATTCGCATCTCAAGTGTGACCGTTGCAACAACACTGGGCATATTGTTGACAATTGCCGCCAACATCTTCAATGTGACTATTGTGGATACAAGGGACACACCATAGATGTTTGTCAAAAACTCAAACAAGACAATACTCATGGGGTGTACATGTGAGTTTTCCCGGCCCATATAAAAAGCCCCATCCCGACCAGATAGATCCAAGAAAGGCCCGAGATGATGATCCGACAACTGCACCAACACCCTAACCCGATTGACACATCAGTCTGAAGATTCGACCACCAGGCCCATCTTATGGCCCGACCCGAGGATCAGTCTGGAAGGAACTGGAAGATTCTAGAAGAGACTTGCAGCTCAAGATAATAGCATAGTATAAGGGACGAAATAGCTGACGTGTAAAGTAAAGATAATATTCCAAAATTGAAAATGTTGCCCTAATGGGCCAAAGGCCCATAGGGAAAATGTATATAATCCAATGAAGAGTAATGAAAAAGCATTTTTTTGTGTTGTGCAAACATTGTATCTACACAATGGCGCCATCTGTGGGAAACTAGGTCATCTTTTCGACCATCTTCCTACCTCAAAAAGCTGAGCAAAATCCTGATACCACCACCAAATCCTCAATATCATCTTCTTCGTCCAGATCTAACCATGTCGGTGACCAGATCCCTGTCAGAAATACAGATCCCCAGCGACAGACAACCAAGTGCCCCGCCAACGATCGAGCACCTCTTCCGGCAGCTCGTCGAAGCCGAGAAACGGAGCCAGACCGCCGAAGCGAGAAGCCTGGCGGTGGAGAAGAGGAGCGAGGAGCTCCTGACGAGATTGAATCAGGCGACTATCCCTCATGTAGTTCCCGATCAATCGCAGATCCAAGAACAAGCCGAACCACGGGAAGAACATGATAAAACCAATCACCGACCAGGCAAGGCCCCGGCCGCGGACAAGGTTCCCATCACCGATGAACCTCTGACATCACAGAAACTTCAGGAGATGATGGCGGAATTCCAAAGGAAGGTCATGAAGGATCTGAGGGCCCGATCTACCGATGACCAGGCCCTCCAAGCCTCTGCCGATTCGGTTCAGTCGCCGTGCACTTTAGAGATCACCCGGGAACCCTTCCCCAGGAAGTTCATCATGCCCAGATTCACTCCCTATGACGGAACGAAAGATCCTGAGGAACACATTTACTAGATCCACCAAAAAAGACCATGTATACCGAGAACGAGGCCTTGTTATGCAAACTATTCTCGACCAGTCTCATCGATGCACCACTCCTCTGGTTCAGGAAACAGCCGCTAGATCCATAGGCAGCTGGCAGCAACTATCCGACCTCTTTGTGGCCCAGTACTTTGGGAACAAGAGGCAGAAGAAGACCATCTCGAGCCTTTTTACCATGACTTAGGAAAAAGCCGAATCCCTCAAGAGTTTCCTTTCCAGATTCAATGTCGAGTCGTCTTCCATCGATAACTGCGACCAACACTCAGTCGTGGAAGCGTTCAGGATGGCACTGATTCCGAGAACCAAGTTCCACCAGTCACTTGTGAAACGACCACCCTCGGGAATCGGAGAACTCAATTCTAGAGCTCACGGTCACCTGAGGATCGAAGAGGAGGAGGTAACCCGACTGAAGAGAGTGGCATTGATCAATGTGGAAATCAAATATAAGGATAAGGCTCCGGATACATCTGGACAGACGATTAATCGCAAACGCTCAGATCCCCCGATCCCCGCTTCATCTCAGTTTCCTCCACCGCCCGAGAGGCATGCCAGATTCGAAGAGAAGATCACCCCATTGAAAGTGACCCTTGCAAAGCTCTTCCAGGAAAATAAAGCCAGAGGAATCTTCCAGACTCCTCCCCCAATCAGGCAGCCCCTCGACCAGAGGGACAGATCAAAACACTGCCCCCTCCATAGTGATTTCGGCCATACGACAAATGATTGCAGGAATCTGAGGCACCAGGTTGAGTCAATGATACCTCGAGGAGAACTGAAGGACTATGTTCAGAGGAATGGTCCAAGAGCCCATCAACCCGCACCAAATAACCAACGGAAGCAAGCCCCAGCACACCCGATCAGAATCATCAATATGATCCATGGAGGTCCCGACTCACGAGGCGGCGAAGGGTCGAGATGATCACAGATGAGAAGAGCATATCATGTCAGCAGGATAGGCGGGATAAATGAAGTCCACCACCGAATGGGGCAGTCTCAGATACTTTTCTCCCAGTATGATCTCAGATACTTTTCTCCCAGTATGATGGTCTCGGGATGTCTTGTCAGGAGGGTCATGGTTGACCCAGGAAGCAGTGCCAATATCATGACCAAGTGGGCTTTTGGAAAATTGGAGATCAACCTGAGGGACATTATAACTTTCCGAAATCCAATTATCGGGTTCGACGGAAAGCAAATCGAACCCCTCGGGGAGATCAGCCTACCCGTATCAGCAACCCAAAAACTTTGTCCGAGACCTTCGTGGTGGTGGGCGTGAAGCCCTCATACAATCTGCTTATGGGAAGAGGATGGATTCATAGGATGCAAGGCGTACCATCAACTCTCCATCAAATGATGAGGTGCGTCGGGCCAAATGGTTATGACATAATTGATATCAAAGGGGACCAAGTAGCTACCAAGCAATGTTACGCCATCACTATTAAAGGAATTAAGGATAAGCCCGATCGAAAGAGATCTCGGGAAAAGGATCAGGATCTAGGCCCACAACCCAAATTGCAACTACAGGACCTCTGTAGCCAATATCTGTAATGCCTGACCAACCCGACAAGGTCACCTACGCAGGTACAAGTCTCACCACAAGTGAATTAAATGAACTAACAACATTCTTACAAGATAATCATGACATATTCGCATGGGAACATACTGATATGCCCGGTATCGACCACTCCATAGCCCGACACACATTACATGTTGATCCAAATGTAAGACCTGTCCGACAGAAACAGAGGCAAATGGGGTGCCAAAGAAACCAAATCATAGCTGACAAGGTGTCAAAATTACTCGAAGCTGGGTTCATCAGGGAAGTTCAGTATCCCGAGTGGTTAGCCCACGTGGTGGTTGTGCAGAAAAAGAACAGGAAGTGGCGAGTCTGCGTCGACTTCACCGACCAAAACAAAGCCTGCCCGAAGGACAACTTTCCCCTACCCAAAATAGACCAAATGGTCGACGCTACCGTAGGCTACGAGAGACTAACTTTCCTGGATGCCTACTCGGGATACAACCAAATTCCAATGGACCCTACAGATGAGGAAAAAACCTCCTTCATTACCGAGACAGGTACTTATTGCTTTAAAGTTATGCCTTTCGGACTAAAAAATGCAGGAGCCACATTTCAGAGACTGGTGAACAGGATATTTAAAGGAATGATGGGCACAGTGGTCGAGGCTTACATTGATGATACAGTGGTCAAAAGTAGAAAGAAAACTGACCACTTAGAGCATCTCCGAAAAGTATTTGATACCCTAAGGAAACATGGGATGAAACTCAATCCATCCAAATGCTCCTTCGGGGTTTCTTCGGGGCAATTCCTAGGACACATAGTTGACCGATCATGCATACAAGCCAGCCCGACCCAAATGAAGGCTCTGCTTGAAACGAAAGAGCCAGCCACACACAAAGAAGTCCAAATTCTGACCGGAAGAGTTGTAGCCTTAAGCAGATTCATCGCAAGGCTGACCGACCGATGCCGACCCATCTTACAAGCGATCAAAGCAAAGAAGGGAGAAATGTGGGGCCCCAAGCAAACTAAAGCCCTATCCCGATTGAAAGAGTACATGGTCAAGCCTCCCATTCTTGCGACACCCGAACATGATGACGTACTACTCTTGTATCTGGCAGTATCATCACTATCAACTAGCGATGTACTCATCAGAGAGGACAGGAACCTCCAGATGCCCATATTCTATACCAGTAAGGCATTGGCTGATTCCGAGACCCGATACAGCAAATAAGAAAAATTGGTTCTATCCCTGATCAATGCTAAACGACGTCTCAGGCATTACTTTGAAGCTCACCAGATCATTGTCCCGACTACCACTCCGATTCTTGTACTTATGGCGAAGCCCGATCTCTCCGGAAGGATCTCCAAATGGGCCATTGAGCTGGGGATTTATGATATAACCTACGTTCCCATAATCTCGATCAAGGGGCAGGTTGTGGCCGATTTCCTATTGGAAGGAGAAACCAAGGAATCTGATCAACCCATTGAGTTAGAGACGTGAAAATTATTCGTGGACGGCTCGGTGAGCGCCAATGGAGCAGGCATCGGGATGGAAATCCATACTCCCGACGGAACTAGGTTACAGGCCTCGATGCAATTACAATTCTCAGCCGCTAACAACGAGGCAGAGTACGAGGCAATCATATCGGGCTTGAGATTGGCCAGGAGCCTGCAAATACAATCCCTATCTGTATACAGTGACTCCCAGCTATTAGTCAAGCAAATAACCGGTGAGTACGAAACCAGAGACCCCAAAATGGAATCTTACAGAGCGCTGGTGCTCAAGGAATCTGAAGGTTTTCAAAAGTTAACATTCAGCCAAATTCCTCGGGAAGAAAATACCTCTGCCGACCACTTAGCTAATCAGGCGTTTGCAGCTGGTGAGGATATGACCCGAGTAGTACTGACCGATTTCATCACTACACCAAGCATTCGACAGCCCGACGAGTTGGTATGTCTAGTTCCCCGAGAGACGAGATGGATGGATCCCATAATCGACTACCTCAGTGTCGGGACGCTACCAACTAATAATGCAGAGGCAAGGAAAATTAGAATGAAGTCAGCCAGATATTCGATCATCTAGGGACAGCTCTACAAAAGATCTTTCTCGGGTCCGTATCTGAGGTGTGTAACTCCTTCCGAGGCAGAGACAGTAATGCAAGAGATACACGCTGGAGCATGTGGAAACCACTCGGGCGCCCGGTCTCTTGCCCACAAAATCCTATCCCAGGGTTACTTTTGGCCCTACCTGTCCTGGGATGCAGAGGAATATGTGCGTAAATGCAAAGCCTGTCAGATGCACGGTGACGCTATACTCCAACCACCGGAATTATTGAACCCGACAATCATTCCGCATCCTTTTGCCCGATGGGGAATGGACATAGTCGGACCACTCCCTAAAGCCATCAGGTCAAATACCCATGTACTCCTGGCCACCGACTATTTCACCAAATGGGTTAAATTCGAGGCCTATCCTTCTATAAAGGGCAGCCACGTAGTCAAGTTCATATGGAATCACATCATCTGCAGGTTCGGGGTGCCCCGGACCATCATGATGGACAACGGCACAAATTTAGACTGTTAACCAATCAGGTCGTTTCTGGCCGAGCATGGAATCAATCAGAATACCTCCTCGGTAGGGTACCCACAAGCCAATGGACAAGCAGAAAGGACCAATCGTTTCATCTTCAACACCCTGGCAAAGAAACTTGACAAGGCCAAAGGAGCATGGTAGAAAAAATTACCAGAGGTACTATGGTCGTATAGAACCACTCCCCGACAACCGATCGGGGAAACACCCTTCGCTATGGCATATGGGGCGGAGGCCATAATCCCGATGGAGTATGCCGTCCCGACATTGAGGTCACTGTCCTGGAACGAGAAAACAAATAACCAACGCTTGGCTCACGAGCTCGACCTGCTGGAAAAGAAGAGAGAAATTGTCGGGATAAGACTAGCAGCTTACCAACAACGGGTCAGGAATCACTTCAATAAGAGAGTAAAAAGAAGGGGATTCCAAGTCAGGGACATGGTCCTTAGACGAAAGATCGGACACGTGGGCAAGCTCTAAGAGCCATGGGAAGGACCCTACACCGTCACTGAAGTGGTAGGGCGAGGGGCCTACAGACTACTTAGGAATACTGATAACAGAAGGGAGCCCAACACACAAAATACATCCCGACTTAAGAGGTATTATCCCTAGAAATACTTTGATCTGACTGCTGTAAAGAAAGGCCACTAGAGCCCAAAAGATTGCAATAGAAGTTCCATTTTTCCCCGATCATCACCACGAGTATCGAAATCACCTCCATGATAATAAACCTAAGTATTGAATCCTCTCCATGGGCCCAAAGTGCCCGAGAGATCTTCACAGACCCACCAATGGTCGGGTTTTACAAAATATCAGTTTGAAAACCTAAGTGTTGAATCCTCTCCATGGGCCCAAAGTGCCCAAGAGATCTTCACAGACCCACTAGTGGTCGGGTTTTACAAAATATCAGTTTGAAAACCTAAGTGTTGAATCCTCTCCATGGGCCCAAAGTGCCCAAGAGATCTTCACAGACCCACCAGTGGTCCGGTTTTACAAAATATCAGTTTGAAAACCTAAGTGTTGAATCCTCTCCATGGGCCGAAAGTGCCCGAGAGATCTTCACAGACCCACCAGTGGTCGGGTTTTATAAAATATCAGTTTGAAAACCTAAGTGTTGAATCCTCTCCATAGGCCCAAAGTGCCCGAAAGATGACCACAGGCCCGACAGATGTCGTTCTCTATTGTTGATATCAATTCAAAATCCCGACAGTTATTATCTGGTTTTATTGTTATCTTACGAAGTCACAAATCAAGATCCCGATTTTTATTATCGTATCAAAAGAAACAAGTATGGATCACACGAATCCCCAACAAATTATGAGTAAATAAATTTATTTATATTGGAAAGGCCCCGGTGGCCAAGGCTGATACAATGACGCATTGATTAAGTCATTACAAATGCAAGATAAAAAAAAAAAAAAAAAAAAAGTGGCAAAAGCTAAAGAAAGAGCCCTATTCCACCGCGGGAGGATCTCCATCTTCGCCTGAGTCTTTGGTCCCGAGGGACTGTCCTTCTATGGCTTCAGGCTCGTCCAGGCCAGAACGAAAAGGCGGAGAAGACAAAGGATCCTGAAGGAATTCGCCAAAGGCCAGGTCTTCGGATTCGGGCTTGGGATCATCATACGGAGGCCCCACTCCTATGTTGAGGTCAAGATCCTCAATAGTCGGGATCTCCCTTTCTTCCTCGGGGTTTTGAAGATCCGTTATGCATTTCCACCAACCCTGCTCATAACGGTATTTACAGGTCTGCTCAAAATGGGAGATCATCTGATTACCACCCTTGTGGGACATCTCCACCCGAGATCTTTCCATGCCTGGGGTGTTCTCGACCTCGACCTTCTCCCTGAGCAACTGTCACCCCGAAGTCTTTAAATTATCGTCTTCTTCAGTCAGGGCCTGCACCTGGAGAGTTAGGGCTTCCCGAGCCTAGGCCTCCTGATTAGCCATCTGCTCAGCCTCCCGAGCCTTACCCTCAAGTTCTGATATCGTTGCCTTGGCAGCTGCAAGCCCTTCCTCAGCTGAAACAGCCCTATATATCAGGGACTGAATCTTGTCATTAGCCTTCTTGACCTGCTCCAGAGCATTGACACACCCAGCTTTATTGACCTGAGCCTCCCGAGTCAGGGCATTTATGACCCGAGCATCATCCTCAAGCTTGGAATTGTACGCCTGAGTAGCGTGAAGCATCTGAAACAAAAGTGGTAGCACAAAAGATAAGGGGCAGAATAAAAATATATATATATTACCCTCATTGCAAGCTCGGGCCCATTCAAGGCTAAGCTCATCTTGTTGTACCACCCCATGGCCAACCTCTCGGCCGGGGTCCATACACCCAGGGCCATCTCCCGCAGGGCTTCCGAGTTCCCAATCGTCTGATCCCCTAAAGACAGATATGGGTGGCCCTTCCTAGTATCCAGCTTGAACCGAAGCCCATGGGGAACCTCTCTCCCACTTTCAACAACTTTTTCAATCTCCCTATGATCTTGTTTCCTAACCATATGCGAGATAGCGGTATGCAGCTTGGTAGGTCGGGATTGACCCTGACCCTCTTCGTCAGAGCCTAAGTCCCGAGCATCCGACGTCGAGGCAGGAACCTCAAGTGCCATACTGAGGCTAGAGCCGGGTCTAACTGAAAGATTAGCCTGAGATGGATTCTGATCCAAACCTGAATAGCTCGGGACCAGAGCATGATCATTCCCGACCTCGACCGCACCCGACGCAGTCGTTTGCGGATCATTAGAAGGCGGAGGCGGGGGCGTGATCGAAGAATGCTCTGCCGGAGGAAGAGGAGGGGGCGTGGCAGCAAGGCCCCCAGTCGGCCCCGCTAATGAACTAACTGTTGGGTTATCGGGGACTGGTGGAACATCGACCCCACAAACAAAGGATATGGAGCCAGTATTGACCTTTTTAGCCTTCTTGATTGAAAGCTTGGGCATGGTAACCGCTTTCCTTTTTTGCTGGCCCCCTGACATATTTTTCTTAAGTTTTTTGGTTGCTGATGACTTCGACTTCAATCTCTTCGATCCAGACGTAGTCGCAGCAGAACCCGAGGCGATCGCCGACGCAAACGCTCTCAATGCAAGCTCCTCAATACAGATCCAGTCAGGCAATTATGGTTAGCCCTTAAATCCTGACTCCATACTCTGGCCTGCAACAGTTCAAATCGGGATCTTATATACCCGACCTCCTTTTTCTCCTGAGGAGCCTGAAGGAAACCCATCACTAGCATACCCAACTTATCATTACACACATCGCAATGGAATGAGGCTCGGGTATGAAAACTCTTAAACTCAGGAAGTCGGGTCGGTTGGAAAACATGGCTGACAGGTATGTTTATGGCGTCGGGATGCCTCCACTAACCACTCACTACTATCATCCTTTCTTTCCATCCCTTATTGGAGGTCGGGACGTTGTCACACAATTTCCTCTTAACATATGAGGTTAGGTTGTACCGACCCCTATTATCCTTTTGCTCCTGAAGTTTATACGAGAACAGAAGCTCGGCCAAACCTAAATCTAGGTTCAATTCTTTGTCGATCAGTAGGATCATGGCCAGGATCCTATAAAAATTATGACCGACTTGAAGGGGGGCCAGACCCAAAGTCTCCAGTGCCAAGAGGAAGAAAGGGTGAATTGGAAACTTTAGTATGGCAAGGTGGAATGAGGAGAGCAATATAACCCCGCCCTTCAGCCCCTCACCAATCCCAAAGTATTTATCCTGAGGATAATGTCTAACCTTCACCCCTTCGGGAACCCCGAGGCTCCTAAGTTGAGCGTCCTCCCTATACTTGGTTGGGAGAAGGTCAGTACAAAAATTCTCCTCTTCCTCAACACCCTGACGCTGATCATCCCCATCATCACCCTCTACAACTCGACCCCCAACGTCCTGACTAAGTTCTGGATGGCTAATCCTACTGACTTGGGTAATCTCTATGGATGAGGTGCTTACTGAGGCTTCGGGATCAGTGATTGTCAAATCGGTGTCAGTCAGCTGCAGATCACTAACCGACCTAGTGTCATCGCTCCCCGACATATTTGAAGAAAGGTAGAGAAGTGAGAAGAATGACTTACAAAAAAGTGAAGAAAATTCCGGCAGTCCCCCTTGTGTTTTTCTCTGGCAAACGATTTGCAGAAACCGGTAACTGTACCAACAGACAAAGATGGGTGCGTCCGATCAAACACTTCACAGCAGGACTCAAAATACTCCACACAGTGAAATACTCAGCCAAGATCACTGAGATTTGTAGAAATCGATGAAATAAACTGGGAATTATGTGGATTTGATTATGGATTTGAGGTTGCAGATAAGGCTTGATTATGTTGTAGAGAGAAAGTGATGAAGGAAGAATAGTCCGAAAATGGTGTTAGTGTGGCGTATATGAATTATATAGGATGTACGGGCATGACGTTTCAGCTACCCAGGTCAGGGCATCGAACCGACAGGACCCGACCCATCTCACGCAGACCTAGGCCGTCTCAACCACAAGTTCAAAATTGAAATGGATTGTGACAGCTGCTGTATTAAATGTGTCTCCGCGTCATCAGGCACGCGTCACGCGCACCAACTTCAAGGACTTTTTGATGGGCCTAACGATTCTTTCATATAATGGGCCTATTTAAAATAGGCTCATGAGTTGAAAGAGGGCCTGTGTATATGTGAGTTTTCCCGGCCCATATAAAAAGCCCCACCCTGACCAGATCGATCCAAGAAAGGCCCGAGATGATGATCCGACCACTGCACCAACACCATAACCCGATTGACACATCAGTCCGGAGATTCGACCACCAGGCCCATCTTATGGCCCGACCCGAGGATCAGTCTAGAAGGAACTAGAAGATTCTATAAGAGACTTGCAGCTCAAGATAATAGCATAGTATAAGGGACGAAATAGCTGACGTGTAAAGTAAAGATAATATTCCAAAATTGAAAATGTTGCCCTAATGGGGCAAAGGCCCATAGGGAAAATGTATATAATCTAATGAAGAGTAATGAAAAAGCATCTTTTTGTGTTGTGCAAACATTGTATCTACATGGGGATAAGAAGAGAGTCTTGAATTCCTCTTCCAGGGCTCACTATGTGGATTCCAAACCCGAAGCAACATCATCCTCCTATAGCCTCACCGCAGAACAATACCATGACCTCCTTGCTCTCATTGATCAAACCAAATCGGTTAGTGTAGTCAACCAAGTGTCAACAGTGAGAAATCTTTCAGGTATTCCTACTTGTGCACACATATGTAGTAGATATATTCGTTGAATTTTTTATACGGGAGAAACCGATCATATGGTTTGTTCTTCCCAACTCCTTACTACTAGCATACCCGTTACTTATCGTTATGTTCACTTACCAAACCATGTTCTTGCTCAAGTGACACACATAGGCACCACACGTCTTTTTGATGAATTTACTCTTTACAATGTGCTTTGTGTTCCTTCTTTCAAATTAAATTTGATATTAGTAGCCAAACTTGCTCAAACTTCTTCTTGTTATGCCATTTTTACTAGTAACCTATGTTTGTACAGGACCAACATTCAGGAAAGACGATTGGGATGGGAATTGAGCAAGCGGGACTCTACTACTTGGATACATCGAAGCAAGTTAGGTGTCGTACTTTTGTTGCCACCATTTGCGCCAACCCTCACCTTTGGCATCAACGCCTTGGTCATCCTTCAAATAAAAGCCTAAAAAAAATTTCTTTATGTTCAGATGTAATAAATTTTTGTTCTGTTAATGATTGGTCTATTTGTCCTCTCGCTAAACAAACTATACAACCTTTTCCCTTAAGTTCTATTAATACAAAATCACCTTTTGAATTAATTCATGTTGTCTTTTGGGGTGGTTATCATGTTCCAACTTTACATGGGGCCAAATATTTTCTTACTATTGTTGATGATTTCTCTCGATGTACATGGGTTTATTTTTTACATAAAAAGTTTGATGCTTGAGATTGCTTACTCACTTTTATCAATCTAGTTGAAACTCAATTTGCGTCTCACATCAAAATCATCTGTAGTGACAATGGACTAGAATTTTCCATCACTGACACATTCTCTGAGAAAGGGATATTCCACCGAACCAGTTGTGTCTCAACTCCACAAAAAAATGGGGTTGTTGAACAAAAACATCGACACCTTCTCAATATAAGCCCAAGCCTTGCTTTTCCAAGCCAATCTTCCCAAACAATTTTGGGGTGATGCTATCCTTACTGCCACTTACGTCATCAACCATACACCAACACCGGTTCTTCATGGAAAAACTCCATTTGAGGTGATTTTTCACAAACCTCCCACTTCTGACCATTTACGAGTTATTTTTTGTTTATGCTTTGCCTCCACTCACCACCATCGACCCAGTAAATTTGATGCTTATTCCCTTCATTGTATATTCCTCGATTATCCATATGGCACCAAAAGTTATCGAGTTTATGACCAAGCCACCGGTAAAACTTTTGTCTCCCGAAATGTACACTTTTACGAATATATGTTCGTTTACCCTTCCGCTGCCACACCTTCCACTACACCATTCCAATTACCTAGTAATCACACAAATTCATGGAACAACATTGGCATAAGCACAACATCCAACCCAACACCCGAACTACTCGAACTCCATGCTATGCCACGGCAAGCCCAACCGTCGGCGTTGCGCAACCCTTCTACCGCAGCAACCCCACCTGAAGTCGCGACAACCCCAACTGACGCCGCGGCAACCCCAACTCACCCCAACGTCTCATCGCGGCATGAAAAATCCTTGTCACGACACTTGCTTCCTACCCTTGATGTCGTGACAACAAATATCGATGCCGCGAGAACCCCTCTAGTTTTGCCTATTTCCGGTTCTTCCACTTCTCCAACCTCCCCTAACCTCCACCCCGAACCCCGGATGCGACGCGCCACTCGTTCACCCAGCTATTTTCAACGGTATCATATCGAAGCATCTTTGCCTGCTCGGACCATCCCATCGTCTCACTCGATGTTGGTCGACAACAAAGGTATTACATATCCCTTGTCTCATGTCCTTACTTATGATAGACTATCCCTTGTCCATCGTGCCTTCACCACTTCCCTTTTAGCTATCAAGGAACCTACTTCTTTTACCCAAGCCGTCAAAGATCCTAAGTGGCATGAAGCCATGGACTAAGAACTTCGTACTTTACATGATAATGGCACTTGGTCCTTTCAACCTTTACCTCCTCACAAGAAACCCGTGGGATGCAAATGGGTTTACAAAATCAAGTTCAATCCTGATGGTAGCATTGATCGTTAAAAGACTCGATTGGTTGCCAAAGGCTATAGTCATATTGAAGGATTTGATTCTCGTGAAACCGTTGCTTGCTCCGGTTTCCAAGCTTGTTATCGTTCACCTATTCCTTGCAGTCGCCTCCTCTAATAATTGGCATTTTCGTCAACTTGATGTTAACAACGCCTTTCTTCATGGCGATCTTGAGGAAGAGGTCTATATCTGATTACCTCCTAGTTTCGGATGAAATGGGGAGACACTGGTTTGCAAACTTCACAAATCCTTGTATGGGCTTAAGCAAGCCTCCCGTCAATGGTTCATGAACTTGTCCAAAGTACTCACACTTGCAGATTTCTCACAATCCAAGTCCGAACACTCATTATTCGTCCGACGCCATAGTAATTACTTTACTGCACTTCTTGTTTTTGTGGATGACATCATTCTAGTAGGAAACAATCTTCAAGACATTGAGGAAATTAAAACTCTTCTCATGAAACAATTCAAGCTTAAGGGCCTTGGTGACTTGAAGTATTTTTTGGGCATAGAAATCTCTCGATCAAATAAGGTAATTACACTTTCACAACGAAAGTATGCTCTTTAAATATTGGAAGACACGTGGTACTTGGGAGTAAAGCCTGCTAGTTCACGTATGGAGTAAAACTTGTCACTTAGCAAAGAAGATTGTGTCTTTATCGAAGATCCTTCCTCATATCGTAGACTTGTTGGACGATTAATCTACTTGACCATCACGTGGCTACACTTGTTTTATGCGGTGCACATTCTCAATCAATTCATGGACAAGCCTCGAGTCCAACATCTAGAGGTGGCACAACGAGTTCTGCGCTACATCAAACATACACCTGGACAATGTATTTTCCTCTCATCCTTAAGTTAATTACAGTTGAATGCTTTCTGTGATGCAGATTGAGCCAGATGTCGAGGCACACGGTGATCAACTATGGGTTCTTGCATTTTCCTTGGACATTCACTCATATCTTGGACGACCAATAAGCAAACCACCGTCTCACATTCAAGTGCAGAAGTAGAGTATCGTTCCATGGCATATGTTCATTGTGAGATCAGTTGGCTCCAATGTATTCTACGTGATCTTAGGGTCGAGCATTCACACCAGTCAAGTTATACTGTGACAATCAAGCTGCCCTTCACATAACGTCCAATCTTGTGTTTCATGAGCATACAAAACATATAATAATTGATTGTCATCTTGTTCGAGAAAAGGTTCAGGCTGGAATTATCAAGACCTTCCACATAGCGACATTGAAGCAACCAGCAAATATTTTCACTAAGTCATTGGGCTTGCCACAATTTTTGAATCTAGTTAACAAGTTAGGAATGATCAACAACTATTCCAACTTGAGGGGGCGTGTTAAAGATCATGATCCTAGCTTAATTGATCATTGATTCTTGTAATTAACTGTTATAATTATATTATTTATTTCCTAGAATATTTCTCTTGTATCACTCATTAACATAGGAAAGTTACCAATATTTAGGAATGGGATTAATTCTCTATCTCTTGTATAAATACCCAAATATGATGTACAGATTTATATACAGAAATTATTATTCCAAGCTTCTCTTTTCTTCTCTATATTTTCTCTCATAGGAAATTTTCACCATTCAATCATCAAATCCAAAACAGCATAGATTACAACCACCAATGTAATCCAACAAAACCTCCTTATGTTTTCCCACATTTTCTCGGAAACCAAACACACCAGAAGATTCGAGAAGAGCATCTCCGAACACGAGATGTGGATTGAGGGAGAGCAGTTCTAGGCCTCAAGAGGTAAGAGCATTTTGGCGTCTTTTACGGTAGAAGAGGAATCAAGATTACCATTGAAAGGGTTTTGTGTAGATGTGCAAGTAGTAGCAACAGTAGAATAGACGCTCAATACACATAGAACATCAATTACAATATACAGAATATATAGATACAAATATATATATGTGTGTATATATATATATATGTATGTGTATCTACATGTGTGTTTGTAGATAGAGAAATGGAGAAAGAGATGTGAACGGTTTCAATTTCAGTGTTTCAATAATAATCAAAGTGATGGAGTGGTAATCGTTTGTACCGTTATATTTAATTTTAGCTTACATTCATATATAAACATTTTTATTTATTTATTTATTTTAAAATATCAGCTTTTAATATATATTATATAAAAAATAGAGGCCATAGGCCTTACAAAAACACTACTAGGTCATACCCTAGTGCACAAGAACAAGCTATGTGGAATCCAAAGGTCCACCATAGACATAACCCTAAACAAAATTTAAAGCATAAAACATGAATAACCAAAGTCCAAAAGCACCAACCTAAGCTAAAACACACTACACACTTGGGCCCAACAAACATTAGAATCCAACTAGGACAATCAATATCCACCTCAATAATCTACCTCCAATCCCAAGAAAAATGGAGCAGAGAAGGGCCAACAGTAACTAACGCCGTCCACATGCACCAGTAAACTCCAAAAAACTTGATTCTCTGCTGAATCTTCAAAACCAGAAAGGCTAAACAGAAAGTAACTAACATTGGACACCACATTACCCCTAACCTCCTCAGTTCTAGCAAACTCATTTTGAAAAATTCTCTTATTTCTCTCAATCCATATAGTGTAAACAACTGCAACAAACATTAACTTATTCAAAAGAGAAGATAAAGACTTATCCTTCAAGTTAGTATTCACCCAAGTGAACAACACATTCCATGAACTAGTAGGCCATATACTTCTACCCTTTAACTTCAACTCATACCATATTTGCCTAGCAAAACTACAATTGAAGAAGAGGTGATCCCTATCTGCAATCATAGCATGACAAAAAGAACAAAATACTTAATCAACCATGCCAATAAACATTAAAACTGTAAGGTCCTCAATCTATCTAGCACCACCAACCATAGTAAGAAGGCAAGCTTTGAGGGTAAAAAGGTATTTTCATTGAAGAATGGGTAACATAGTCATTTCTCATCTAAAAATTGGAGGACATCATCTTTGACCGGCGTTGACCTTGACGAAAGTAATTTTCCGAACTAGAAGTGGTTAAACTATAATAAATCCAAACAACTGTAGTCAAAATGTAATTTACCCTTAATTTGGACTTTGGCATTGTTTGGTTAGAGGTTTTCGTCTCGATATTATACTTGTGTGTTTCCTTTTAGTGGTGTTTTGTGTTGATTTTCTTTCTTGCCAATTTTTGGAAGTGGCTCTTGGGAGGGTCACCCTTTCGTGTTCTTCCTTTTTTATTATTATTATTGTTTACACCTTAAATGAGCCAACATTGATTTTTCAGAATAATCGGCAACATGTCGATTCCAACTTAAGCAAGTCAACATGAACCGAAGTGGGCCGAGATAAAAAGTGGCGACCAAAAAAGTCAAATTTTCACTTATAAAAGATTTCCAATAGAGTTAAGATTTGTTTTTTATTTTATTTCTTTAGGAAAGGATATGTTTGGATGAAATCGTATCTATTTAGGATACTAGTTTTGATTAGGTTTCAATTTCTTGTTGAACACTTCATTATTTTAGTATAAATAAAATAGAAGATCTCTATTTTAGAGATCCCTGACCAAACACAAAAATAATGTTTCTCTACGTTTAGCAGCCCTATTTTTATTCCTACAAATTTTTAATATTGTTCCTTTCAATTCTTGTTTTGCACTTTCAATATCATTTATTTTTCTTGCAAATCCGCACTTTCAATTCATTTACTTTCCTTGCAAAATTTTCCTTTCATGCAATTTAAATTCTCGTTCTTTCAATTCCTTTTGCGATTTCTTTTGGTTACCAAAAAGTCCTCTTTGTTGAGGCAATTAGAACCCATTCGTGTGAGTTGAATTCTCTCTCGGACTAATAACCTAATTCTATTCCACATGTTCAAAAGAGATGAAAATTCATTCCTTTTGAATCGGTTGAACTCCGTCACCAGTTCTGGCACGTTCGCCCCCTACGGATACGAAGAATATTATCGGCCATACTATTCGGCTGATGATTATTTTTTGGAGCGACCCTACGGAAACGAAGAAGAATATTATCGGCCCAGTCCTTCGGTCGATGAAGAATTTCTTTTAGAGCGAACATTTTTTGGCACGCCCGGTGGGACCCCACTAGGTAGCCGAGAGAAAATTGCGAACATGCCACCACAAGGTTCAAAGGTCGCGCTTACGGGTAAAATTCTACAGTTAAGGGAAAATCGCTCGACTAGTGTAAACAAATCTTGATAAGGAACAAACATATTTTGCTGAGGAGGGAGTGTATCATGAGAAGATGGCACAAAATTATTCTGAAATAAAACGGATGATTCAAGAGGTTTGCGATTTGATGAATAAAACATATGCAAAGCCCTTAAATCGGCCAATCCATCATCCAAGACTTGGGGGACAGCCGATGGACAATTCCCATGAGCCGTCGTCGGTTGGGAAGGAAGCCATTGTTGCTAAAATTAAGGTTTTGGCAGAAATGGAAGAGGCCGCCGAAACTAGACTTGCCAAGACCAATTTGACCGTTATCAAAGAGGTTGTTGAAACTGATCCTAAGGTGACTAAGTTGGTTTCAGTAATTTTGAAAGAAGTGGCTGTAACAAATCTGGCGAAACCACCAGTGACCGAAATTAATCCGTCCAATGCAACCAATCTAACCCTTTCCACAATGACCAATATTGAATTGGTTGTGGCTAAAATCCCAGCGGCTGATATTAAATTTGAAAAGGCCGATAGCGGCTTTATAATGATCGAAACTGCAGTAGCCAATAAGAGATGTGAAGTGGCCAATATCAACGTTTTCTTGGCCTGTAAAGGTGAGGCTGCTAAAACCAAATTAGCCTAGAATGAAACTTCATTTTTCATAATTTTAACCGATGTCGTTGAAATTATAAAAAGATATAAACGTTCATGGGTGTTATGCCATTCTTTGAATGGAACCGGCAATAAGATCGGCTCATATGTCTTTACACAATTATTTAATTCCGTATGATCGCATTTGTTCTCCACTGTAAGAATTAAAAAAAATTAGTGTTGGGGTCTTGTTTTTTAGTGTTAGGGTCTTGTATCAGATCATTGAACTACTATCCATAATGCCAAATAATTTCTAGCAAGTTGGGATTAATTTTTTGCTAAATAAAGGTCACTGTATTACTGGCCCTCAACAAATAAAGCATAGGACATACCTCTTTAGTTTTTTTCCAAAGTGATTGACTTTGGTTTTTAATGTCTAAATCAGACTCGGGGGGGGGGGGGGGGGGGGGGGGGGGGGGGGAGGAAGATCAAAGAATATCGGTCACTTTGGAATGGTTGCGAAATTAAATTTTGAAGAAGAATGAAGTTGGGCATCCATGAATTTCTTGAATTTGCAACTGGTGTTCAAAAAACCAAAATTGGGGATAACCGCTTCACCTATTCTCGCCAATTTGGTAATGGGTATTGCCGATTTCAAAGATTAAAATTGGGACAGTTCTCACTAGCGCAGAGGAAGGCCCTAAACCGCGAACCCCATAGAGGGAAATGAAGGTGGTAAGATGATTGTCAAGGGACACATCAAGGGCATCGGGTTCAGGCTATGGAGTTTCATGGAATCCATCAAGTTTAGGTGCCATGGTTGAAAGATTGAAGGTTGATTTCAAAAGAGGGGTTTAGGTTTTCTTTTCGGTAGAGAGGGTGGAGAGTAATTTATATATACATATATCTATATATGAGTATATATATATATGAAGTTATGATAGTGATGGTGTGGAACTGGTGACGAATTGAAGGTGAATTTTTGAAAGACGGGTTAGGTTTTTGGTGGAGAAGATGAAGTGGGTAGATATGTATGTATCTTAATATATGCATATATATTTAGTGTTTGATATATATATATATTTGAAATGAGTATGGTTAATGAAGGAAAGTGATGATGTGGGTGAAGAGAAAAGGCTTAGAGTCAATTGGGCCGTTGAAAATATTTTGGTACAAGAATATGTGTTGGCATCATTTTGGCCAAAGAAAATTCCAACAATCATATTTTTGAGCAAAAATAGTGTTGGAATTGGGGGGCATTGTTTACACCCTAAATGAGTCAACACTAATTTTTCAGAATAATCGGCAACATGCCAATTCCAACTGAAGCAAACCGACATGAACCGAAGTGGGCCGAGATAAAAAGTGGCGACCAAGAAATCCTAAGTTTCACTCATGAAAGATTTCTAATAGCGTTAGGATTTATTTATTTATTTTATTTCTTTAAGAAATGATATTTTAGGATGAAATTGTATCTGTTTAGGATACTGATTTTGATTAAGTTTCAATTTCTTGTTGAACACTTCATTATTTTAGTATAAATAAAATAGAAAACCTCTATTTTAGAGATCCCCGACCAAACATAAAAGCAATGTTTCTCTGCGTTTAACAACCCTATTTTTATTCCTACAAATTTTCAATATTGTTTCTTTCAATTCTTGTCCTGCACTTTCAATATTATTTATTTTTCTTGCAAATCTGCACTTTCAATTCATTTACTTTCCTTGCAAAATTTACTTTTCATGCATTTTAAATTCTCGTTCATTCAATTCATTTTGCGATTTCTTTCAGTTACCCAAAAGTCCTCTTTGTTGAGGTAATCATAATCTATTCGTGTTAGTTGAGTTATCTTTTGCACAAATCGCCGGATTTTATTCCATATGTTCAAAAGAGGTGAAAATTTGTTCATTTTGAACTGGCCGATGACGAATATTTTTTTTTTCAGTAAATGATGACGAATATTTTTTGGAGTGAGCAATTATTTTTTGAATTGCTGAGAGAAAAACATTCGTCTTAGTAATGTTTTAAGAAACAATGTTTAAAATGGCGGGTTGCTGAGTTGATTATATGTGAACTTTTTGGTGTGCTTCATATATATGAAGAACTTTTTCGTTCTAACTTTAGAGTGAATAGGTTGAGGAAGTTCTTTGACTTCTTACATGAGATAAGTTCATGGGATCAAGAATTAGGAGACTGCAAGTCAATATTTTTTTAATACAGTTTTTTTAGTTTTCTGAAAATTGGAGATTAGAAAATTATGGGTAGGTTTGGAAACTAGTGTTTTCGTTTTCATTTTTATTTTTTGAGAACAAAATTTTTTTATTGTTCTTGTCCTAAGGGTAATCCGGAAACAAAAAAATTTTCGGGAACAAAAAAAAACACATTTTTGAGATTTATTTGGAATAAAAATTAGAAAACAAATTGTCAAAGGGTGAGATTAAGATTGACTTGATTGTCATCTCTTGTGCAAACCTGCTACAATGTACACTTCCAAGTCTTCCATACAACAATAAACATGACCACTATGCTGTTGTTCAAAAGATTAGCATATACGAATATATATATATATATAAATATATAAGTAGTAGCATGTATAAAGATTATATCACCCCAATTCGATTGGGGGTGTCAAGTTGCAGAGGTAAGGGTTTGTGTTGGTGGTTGTGTCAATTTATAGTGGTAGGGGTTTGTGGTGGTGTCGATTTGCGGTGGTGGTGGTGGTGGGGTGGGTGGGGGGTTTAAGGTTTGGAGGTTGAAGATGGAGGTTAGGGTTTGGAGGTTGAAGATGGCGGTTAGGGAATCTGCAACAATTAATTTTTTTTTTAACTGAGAACACACAGTGCCGAAAACAAAAAAACACCATTTTGGTGTTCTCAAATTTTGAACTAAGGGTGAGAAAACATTTTTTAACTCTTCACGAAAACAAAAATCATCAAAGGCTCCCAAACGCGTTTTTGTCCCGTGAATAGTGGAAAAAACAAGAACAAAAACTGAAACACCAGTTTTCAAACGCACCCTATATAAAAAAATCTGAATGGGTATTTTTTTTCAAAAAATTCAGTTAGTTTTCGGAAAAATCTCTTTTAATTTTACAAGAAACAATTTTTTGTTTTCAAAATTTTTGAGAATACATTTCAAAAAGTTCCCAGGCAGTTCTCTTTTATAATTCGCTATTATTTTATTAATCACAAAATAATAGTTTTGTAATTCGAGAACCGGTTTCAAAAATACAAACTAATTAAGCTGTTCCTTCACAATTACTGATGCTTTTGTGGAATGTACCACACTTGTTTAAGGCACCAGTGATTTTGTGCCTAAAGATGCAATGGTAAAATGAGGAGATCACACAAGTGTGATGAAATGAATGATAAGCTATAACATGGGGATCTTTCGATCAGGAAAATATGGATAAAGTGCATTAAATCTCTATGAATTATTTTTTCTCTCTTAACTAATTCTTTGAATTATATTTTTTAGACAAAATTTTCTAAATCATCCCAACTTTTATAATCCATTTCATTCCGTTATAACACCATTAGTTAAATTATGATGATTTGCACTCAGATCCCTAAGGTTTCGGTTAATTGCACTCGCTCCTTGAGATTTCATTTTCCTTGCAATGACACTCCCTAAAGGAGAGAAATGACCGGAATGCCCTTGTGTTGAATCCCTTATTTCATGAGACAAATATTTAGGTGGTGAAACCTCCATGCCCCAAGATGAAAACCCTATAATGTATACATATCTATAACAACTATTCTAAAATATAAGGGGTTGAGAATATTATCAAACATTTTCTTCAAAATAAAAATTAATTAATTAATATGTATTAGTTGAAGTGCAACTTTAAAGAGCATGTCAAAACGATATAGAGTAAAAGAAAATGGATTGGAAATATTTCAATGCTTTTAAAAAATAATAATAATTAATTAATATGCATTACTTGAAGTATAACTCTACTGAATATTTCAAAAGATATAGAGTAAAGATATACGACAAGGGGTTATAAATATTTTCATATTTTTTTAAAAATAAATTAATTAATTAATATACATTAACTAAAATGTAACTCTAATGAATATTTAATAAGATATAGAGTAAATATATAAGACAAATATATTTCGGGAAGGAAAAATAATATAACTTAAAATATAGAAATCTATATATTTATCTATCTATCTATATACTATTAATAAAAATACAAGGACTGTTTAATATTTCGATTCATTATCACATTTATTATATAAAAAATTATAATAAGTAAAATTTGATATTATTTAAAGTGTAAGGGCTTAAATCAACTTTACATACAAAATAGTAAATAATAAACCATTTGTCATATTTTTATAAAAATATAAATAATTACAGTAAGTAACGTTTGTTATTATTTTACAGTGTAAGGGTTTAAATTAATTTTACACAAAGAATAATAAATTATAAGTCATTTGTAACATTTTTATACATTTATCACATCTTACAATACAACAAAAACTGTAATTAAAATGTATTACTACTTATTTAAATTGTAGGAGTTTTATATTATTTATTTACAAAATAAATTAAATTATATGAGCTCACAAATATTTTATACATGTATCACCTTCTAAAATAAAATAAAAAATATATAATCATAAATAAAGTGTATTATTATTATTTAATGTAAAAGGTCACAGTATTAGTTTTAGGGAAAAGTTAAAAAATGATAACTTTTGGGGCCTATATTACAAAAATGACTATTTTAAAAAAATGTGATAATATTTCAAAAATGATTGTATCCAAAATACTTGAAAAGTTTTTCAAATTGAGCTTAAGTCATAAGAATTGTTTGGTCCATTAATTTAGTCAACATGTCTTTTACACTAAAGTAAGGGCACAAGAGTCATTTCATAAGATCTTCACCCCTTCAGGGGGTGTCATTGTAAGGAAAATGAAATCTCAGGGGACGAGTGCAATTGACCAAAACTTCAGGGGATCTGAGTGCAAATTATCCTAATTTAACTAACGGTGTTATAATGGAATGGGGTTAAATGCAACACTTAGGCCATGTTTGGTAGGTGGTCTGGTCCCATGTGGTATGGTCTGGTCTTGCGTTTTATGGGACCCGGCCGTGTTTGGTAGCATTGGTCCCAAATTTTTGGTTAGACCAAATAAGACCAAATCAGACCAAAATGACCTCATTTCAGACAAAAAAAAAAGGTGGTTCCTGGTGGTCTGGTCTGGTCTTATTAATAAAATATATTTATAAATAATTAAAATGAATAGATAATAAAAAAAAATTAAATAAAACATATTTTAAAAATAAAATATAAATAATAAATAATAAACAAAATGAAATAAATAATACCTAATAATAATAAATAATTAAATATATTTATAAATAATTAAAAATGAATAATTAATAATATAAATAAAACATAATAATAATAAAAAATGAATACAATAATAATAAATAAATATAATAATAATAAATTAATAAAATAAATAATAAATTACATAAAACATATTTAAAAATATAATAAAAATAATAAATAATAAACAAAATGACATAAATAATAATAATAAATAAATATAATAAAATATAATAAATACATATAATAATAAATAAATATAATAATAAATAATAAGTAAATATAATAATGAATAAATACTTCATAATAATAATAAAAAATGAGTATAATAATAATAAATTAATATTAAATTAATAAAATATATTTTTAAATAATTAAAAATGAATAAATAATTTATAAATTAAATGAATTAAATAAGGAAATAATAATAAATAAATATAATATATTTATAAATTAATATATAAATTAATAAATAATAATTTAATAATATAAATAATAAAATATATTATAAAGTGAAGAAATAATAAATAAAGAAATAAATAATACATAAATAAATATTATAATAAATAATAAATAAATAGTAAGACCAGACCGCTTACCAAACAGACTTTTCCAGATCAGATTAGAGTAGACCAGACCGGACCAGACCAGACCAGACCAGACCGGACTAGAAAGACCGCCTACCAAACATAGCCTTAAATAGTTTAGGGAGGTAATGCTTAGTTCAGGAGGGTTAGTTGAGAGATAGAAGAAAGAAGAGGGGGTTTAATGCACTTAACCCCAGAATATATATATATATATATATATATATATATGTGTATATATATATATGGCTATTATCAAATGATCAGATTGCCCCTGCCTATCAAATAACCCCCTAACTTTTTCAATTTAATCAATGTCCCCCTCCACCATCAAATTGACAAAGGGTTAAATACTTTGACATCCCCTAAAGTTTTCTCTATCTTTAATCAAACCCCCAAGGTTTGACAATTATCATTTATACCCCTTATTTTTTCAAACTCACATCATTTACACCCCTTATACCTAAAATACCCTCAAAATTAAGACATTTGGTGTTTAAAAATAATGTTTACTAGTCTCATCTTTTATTATCCAAACAACCAATTAAAATTTTATTTTGGCATAAATCAAAAAATAGATTCGTTTATAGTAAAATATTTTTAAAATGAAAAAAACAAATAGTCCCTAAAACACATTTTAGCATAAAAAAAGGTTGGCTAATATTTGTTTTCCAAAAAAAATTAATAATGCCAAAATATAAAAAATATTTATAAAATATTATTTTTATATAAAATTATATTGCTAAAATAATTTTTATTTGTATTAAACAATAATGGATATTTGTTTTATTTAAATATAAAATAAAAATATTTTATAATTGTTTTTTATATTTTACCCTAATTGGTAGTTCGAAACAAATATTTCGGCATTATTATTATTATTATTTTTTTGAAAAAATATATTTTACCTTACTTTTTTTTTATTTATGTGAAAATGTTTTTGAGGGACTATTTTTTTCGAAATAAAAAAAGTTAGGGTAGAAAATATTTCGAACTACCAATTAGATTTTTTTTTTTTTTGTTGTTGTTTTTTTTAAAAAAAGTATTTTACTATAAACGAATTTGTTTTTTTATTTATGCCAAAAAAAAAAATTATTGGTTGGTTTGGATAATAAAAGATGAGGCTAGTAAACCTTATTTTCAAACACCAAATATCTCAACTTTGAAGGTATTTTAGGTATAAGGGGTGTGAATGATATGAGTTTGAAAAATTAGGGGTATAAATGATGATTGTCAAATTTGAAGGGTGTGATTAAAGATAGATCAAACTTCAGGGGGTATCAAAGTAATTAACCATTTGTCAATTTATAGTGGATGGTACGTTGATTAAATTGAAAAGATTAGGGAATTATTTAATTGGTCAGGGGCAATCTGATTATTTGATAAAATTTCAGAGGATTTTCTAATAATAACCCATATATTTTTATATATATATATATAAAACATGGGTCGGAGGTCACTGAAAATTAATATAAACCAAACATAGTAAATGAAAAATAGACTAAAGAGAGAGTATATGAAATGATATGTGATAAAAAAGGGTAAATTATAGTTTCACCCCTATTGATAGTGTAAATTACATCTGCACCCCCTTTATTTTTGATAATTACAGTTTCACCTCTTATTTGTTTCACTTTCACCCCTCAACTCATTCTCCCGCGAGTTCAAACCGGGTGAACCAAAATCTGAAATGCGAAATGACCAAATTACTCTTATATGTATGTAAACACTTGTTTGCCCATCCAAAATGATGTGAAATGCCTAAACTACCATCATCACTTATATACATATATATATATATATATGTGCATAAATATAGAGATGTATATGTATGAAGAAATTGAGTATTGGGTATTGGGTAAATTCAATCTATATTCATAGAAGCATAAATTGGGTCCAAAATCAACAAACACATCCTATAAGAAGCATGATTTAGACCAAAAATATCAAAAAATCAACATACCCATTTAGATATATATGTGCGTATATATATATAGATAGATATATATAGAGATAGAGATATACATAGATATAGAGATAGATATATATATAGTTATATATGTATATATATGTGCATGTATATATATAGATAGTTAGATATATATATAGATAAGGGTTAGGGTTTGATTTGAAGGGTTTTAGGAGAGAGTAGGGGTGAGATGAAGAAGATGATGGAAGGGTAAATAGGTAATTTAGCATAAAAGAATATTTGATTATTTAAAATAAATATAAAAAAGGGGTATAAGAGTAATTTCACATATCCGGTGGCCGGATATGGGTTTCAGGGGGTAAAACTGTAATTATCAAAAATAAAGGGGATGCGGGTGTAATTTACACTATCAACAGGGATGAAACTATAATTTACCCTAAAAAAAATTGGAAATGAATTCAGTTCGGGCAAATATGACGAGGACACGCAAGAAGTGTTATTTTAATTTTTTTTTTTATGGATTAGGTATTAAGGGCCCGTTTGGTAGGCGGTCCGGTCTGGTTTTATCCGGTCGGGTCGGGTCTGGTCTTATCTGGTCCAGTCTGGTTTGGTCTTATCTGGGTGGTGTTCTGAAAGTCTGTTTGGTAAAGCTGTCTGGTCTTATGGTCTTATTCAAGCTGTTTGGTCTTATATTTGAAAAATAATACAAAAAATAATATATAAAATTCAAAAAATATATTAAGTATGAAAAATATATAAAATTTGAAAAAATATAAAAAAATTGAAAATAATATAAGAAATTTAAAAATAATATATTTTTCAAATTTTAAAAATTATTTCAAAATTTTATATTATTTTTTGAATTTTATATATTATTTTTTATTTTTTTTATTATTTTCAAATTTTAAATATTTTCTCAAATATATATATATATCTAATTTTGTATATTATTTTTTAATTTTATATATTTTTTTCTAATTTTATATATTTTCTAATTTTTTTCAATTGTATATAAGAGCACTTGAGACCACTTGAGACCATTATTTTTTATTGTCTCAAATTATCCCTTTTGGTCCCAAGTGGTCATTTTTTTTTTGGAACTGTGTTGCCAAACAGTGTCCGATCCCAAAAAAAACCAGTATGAGACCGAACCAAACAGGTCCTAAATGTCTTACTTTCGAAAAAAATTCCTCTCAAAATTAACCTCTCACCTCTTTTATGTCAAGTGACGACTCCACATCATCTCGATGGCTAAAATTTAGCCACATCATCTTTCTCTCATACTACGGGCCCCAATTATTACTACATCAGCAAGGGAAAGAAAAAGTTATCCTATCAATGTCACAAGGGCAAAATGGGTATAATAAAGATACCCACTTCCATTTTTGAAATTTCTCACATTTGGGGACCGTTTGATTTCTGGTCTGGTCTAATTTTGTCTGGTTTTATCTGGCTATATTGGTTTTGTTTGATCTTGTGAGGTTTTGTAATGAGTAGTGGCCAGCGGGGCCCACCATAAATTATATATATAGGAAGAGAGAGTAAAGAATAGTGGTCAGCGGGGCCCACCATGAATTTTATATATATATATATATATATATATATATATAAAGGTAATTTGCACTAACACCCCCTGAGGTTTGGTTTTGCTTGCCATCACACCCCAAATGACCAAAATACCATTCATAAAATTCGAAAATATTAAGGATAATGTGAAATGACTTTTATGCCCCAACCCCAAATATATAAAATTTTGAAAAACATATATATAAATTCGAAAAAATATATAAAATTAAAACAAATGTATAAAATTCGAAAACAAATATTTAAATTTTGAAACAAATATATTAAATTAGAATAAAATATATAAATTTCGAAAAATATATATAAATTTCAAAAAATATATAAAATTAGAATAAAATATATAAATTTTGAAAAATATATATAAATTTCAAAATATATATATATAATAAAAAATATATATAAAATTCAAAAATATATATATAAATTGAAAAATATTTAAATTCGAATATATATATTTCAAAAAATATATATAAAATTCAAAATATATATATATTCAAAAACAAAATTCAAAACATTATATAATTTCGAAAAACATATATAAATTTAAAAATATATATAAAATTTGAAATATATAGAATTCAAAAATATATATATATATTTTGAAATTTATATAAATTAGAATATATATATTTCAAAACACAAATTAAAATATATATATTTTCTAAAACAAAATTAAAAAAATTATATAATTTTGAGAAACATATATAAATTTCAAAAAATGTATAAAATTTGAAATATATATATATAATTCGAAAAAATATATATATATATAATTTGAAAAATATATAAATTAAAAAATATACATATTTTATGTAATGATTATATGTTTTTCGAAATTATATAATTTATTGAATTTTGTTTTTGAAAATATATATATTTTGATTTTTTTTTTTGAAATATATATATATTCGAATTTATATATTTTTCAAATTTTATATATATATTTTCGAAATATATATATATTTCGAATTTATATGTTTTTGAAAATATATATAGATGCAAACCTCATGGTGTGTTAGTGCAAATTATCCTATATAGAAAGAGAGAGTAAAGAATAGTGGTCTGCGGGGTCCACCCTTCATTATATATATATATATATATAGAAAGAGAAAGAGAGAAAAGATAATGTGTAGTGGAATGCGGGGGCCCACCTAAGAAAAATATTTGGTCTTAAATTGTAAAAACCAAAATCTATTTGGTCTTTAAAAGAAAGCAAAAACAAGACAAGAAAAAACCAACCTAAAAATCAAACAAGCCCTTGGTCTCATTCCCAAATAAATTATTCTCCATACACTCACGTGAATGAATTCCTAATATAGAAATTTATATTGGTAATATTTCCTTTACTTATTTGTAATACATGTTAATTATTTTGTGTAATATCCATAACGACAAATATAATTATTAGTATACAATTATACAATAGATATCAGATTATATGTATAAGTGCTTATATATCTCAAAATTCAAATTACATTCTAAATTTTTTTTCCCTCCCTTTGTTTTTCCTTCACATATAGCTTTACAAAGATTATGTTTCTTATTAAAAATAAAACATTTTCTCTCTATAAAATAAAACCCTTATGATGTAAGTAGGAGTAAAAATATATATATGTGCTCGTAGGTGACATATATATGTGCTCTCAGAAGGTTAACTTGAGAGGATTTTTTTCCCCTTAGGTGACAACATGTTTTCAGGAAAAAAGTTAACACGTTATATTTTTGGAGGTTTATGTTTAGCCGGTGTAAATGAAATGAAAAACACAACAAAAGAATGCATTTCCTCTTTATTCAACCCTGTATTTATATACAATTAGATGCGCCAAGGCCCATCTAGAACGCCAATCAAAGCCAATCAAAATCTTTCTGTTAAGGGATCATCACCATCCTTTCCACGTACATCTCAATCCCTCAATTTTAGGGATTAAGTTGAGATTGTTTCTTGCAGCCCACTTAACTTCTAGAATCTTCCATGGGCTTGGCCCATTAACCATGTCCGAATGCAACCCATTTACTCAGTTTGAGACCTTATCTACGGGGTCTAGATTTTACCCATTACACATGCCCCTGAGGTGATGGCTTGTGGGCAATCCATAGGCCCATGACCGAACACTTACTTTCATACTTATGTGTATGCACACTTTTATATTTTCTTTATACCCTTTTTTTTATTATGTACATGTATATACATATATGTATACATTTTAAAAGAAATGATGGTTGTGAGATGACGTCAGCATTAAATGCGGGTAAGTAAGCCATCATTTGAATTTTTAAATAAAAGGCTCACACTCCCTCGTTCTTCGCCCCATGATAGTTGGAAATGCGGCGCATGACCTTCGGTCTTCGTGCATGGCTTTTGGCCTGTCACCGTGGCTCTATAAAACTAGTGCTTGACATTTCATATGTTCACTCGTACTTTTGTTATCTCTTCTAGCGCCGGGAAACTCATTGAACTTTGCCGGAGTAATCTCAAACCTCGCCGGAGCCTTTTATGTTCTCTCATCTTCTCTCGCCTAAGTTCCCCATTCTTATTTTTCTCTTCTGTCTCCCTGTGCTCTTCTATCTCTTCTAGCTTTCTGTAGACATGTCTGAGAGTGATGACACCAGGTCCGTGATTCAAGTGGTTCTTTCCTCCGACACAGATGACGTCGAGGACATCAGTAGTCCATCTTCTGTCCATATGGAGACCCATGTACCACCCAGCTCCTCCATTAACCCTGATCTGCCAAGTTCCTCTGTCAACCCTGAACTGCCAATTGAGGATGACTCGTCTGATGATGAGGATATAGAGATCCCATCTGTGCCTGTCCCTTTTACCCTAGCTCTTCTTTTGAAGAAGTCAAGGACTTTAGTAGATGTTAAACACCTTAAGTCAGATAATGACGTGCCCGAAGATGTGAATCTAGCCCCATATCCCAAGCATCTGAATTTCCTTCAGAGTGAGGGGGTTGAACCTGGTAGCATCTTGTTATCTACCATTAATCTCAAAATTATGAGATTCCCCCTCCACCTTTTATTTCGTTATGTTCTGTTCATGCTGGTCCACTTCAGCTCAATCCCAATTTCTTTCGAGTTCTGGCCATGATGATCTTGTACAACGGGGATCTTAACCTTGATATTGACTTAGCTGATCTCTTTCTATGTTATTACTTCCAAAATGCTAAGGAGTCAAAGGGTCGGTATAATCTTTTCCCATTTCAGGATAGGGGTATATGTCTGATAAGGAAAAGTATGACAAAGGTTGGAAGGAGAGGATGGTGATAGTCAGTAGTAACTGGTTCTACCCCTTCTCTCTAAACTAAAGCCTTCAGCCCCATCTATCTTCCTACCTTCCGCCCTCTCCATAAAATTACATGATTTTGCAAATTTTGTGATCTGCACCGGAGGAGTATGTCCTCTTATTTTTTGGTTATCAAGAGAGAGATTTGGCCCCTAGTCCCATAAGGGATTGGTTTAAGCTCCTGAAGGATCAGATTTGGGGCGGCGTCCGATCGACCTCTAAAATTTTAACTTCAACTAACTTGGAAGTGATTTCTAACTTGGGCGCTAGTGTTAACAGGATGGAGATCCCATTGAGGTCATTGACCCTTAAGCGTGCACCCCCTTCTAGCGGGCCTTCACCTGTTCCGGCAGTGCCCTAATCGGTGGTGCCACCAGCGCTACAAACTGATTCCCAACCATCATAACACAATCCACCTCCCAGTACACCTTCCATTGGAGGTACCGCTCCCACATCTGACCATCTGCTAGCCTGACACTCTTCGAGTTATGGAACGAAATTTCTGGACTCCGATTGACAAGGCGGTGCTATCCACGGTCATCGGGACTGAGCTTCTTATGAAGGAGCCCCAGATGGCCATGGAGGTATCATCCTTGCTTTTTGTTATTTGTACTTTTCCTTCATTTAGTAATGATCTTACCCCTCTTCTGAATAGATTTTTTATGCCATTCAATCATACAATACTCTCCTGGAGGCAGATGTCCGGGAGATGGCGAAGATGCAAACATCCCAGCAGCAAGTAAATGAGCACCGGATCTCCTTAGCGAAAGAATTAGATGGTCTTCGCCAGAATTTATCTGATCAGAAGGCTTTGCTGGAGTCCCGGGAGGCTGAGATGAGAGCTTTAACAGCTTAGCTTGAGGAGTTGAAGGTGGCATATTAGAAGGTTACTGTAGAAAAAGTGGAAGTGGATTACCTTCTGGCTTTGGAGCAATCCAAAGTCGAGATGTATCGTCTAGGAGGACTGGATATTCATTCGCGCTTCATGGCCTTCCGAGATGTTTGAGCGTGATACGGGTGGTGGATACGAGATGAGCAAGAGCATTTGCTAGAATCAGAGTGGTCTATCAAGACTCCTAGCATGATGAATACTCATCTGGGGGTGACCTTTCTGTATAAGGATCGGGAGCCCACCCCAAATGAACTCCGTTTTACGCTTTTCTTAACGGGGAAGACCCTGTGCTGCTCGCTCCTCAACCTCCTCATTCAGTAGAGATAATAGATGACTTAGGCCCTAAGTTCAGGGGCCAAGGTTATAAGACTTAGGTAGTTTTTGTTTTTCCTTTTTCTTGTAATGCCCTTAGCAGGGCCATTTTGTACTCATTTAAAAATTAATTAAAGTCTCTTTACTTTTATATTTCAACCTGTCCTTTTCCCCTTAACTTTTCTTGCTTCAATTTTTGGATGCCTTGGTTGACTGGTTGTGATTGAATCAATTACTTAGGCGAATTTTGATATCCTCTGGTTAATTCAAGGCATATAAACCGTTTCGAATCAATGCTTAAGAAAATTTTGCATGATTTGGGACTTCGGGCGTCTGGCCCCTCGGTCCCACTAGTGTCATCTGGCTAATTCAAGGTACGTGAACCATTTTGAATTAACACTTAGTCAAAATTTTCATGATTTGGGACTTCAGGCATTTGGCCCCTCGGTCCCACTAGTGCCCTCTGGCTAATTCAAGGTACGTGAACTTTTTTGAATCAACACTTTGTCAAATGTTGTATGATTTGGGAGTTCATGCGTCTTGCCCCTTGGTCCCACTAGTGCCCTCTGGCGAATTCAAGGTACGTGAATCATTTTGAATCAACACTTAGAAATTTTTTGCATGATTTGGGACTTCGGGCTTCTTGCTACTCCGTCCCACTGGTACCCTCTGGCTAATTCAAGGTACGTAAACCATTTTGAATCAACACCTAGAATTTTTTTATCTTTTTCCCAAGGGGTCAGAGGATTATACAAATTATTGAAAAGGTATATAAATATGGAAATAATGGAGCATTTTTATTAAGTAAGAAAATCATGCAGCAGCGGTTCCATATAATGGGCACAGATACTTTTATTTGTCAGCAGAGGTGTCATGCAATGGACATAGATGCTTTATTTGTATACTATAATTGCTTGAATTTACCTAAGGATAATACCTCTTCAGGCGATGAGTGTTCTGAGAGTTGGGCTCGATCTGACCTACCTCATTCTTTCATACCCGATAGGCCCCTTGCCCTATGACCTCAATGTCTGTGTACGACCCTTCCCATGTTTCTTTTAGCTTGCCAAAAATCTTGATCTTTCTTTTGAGCACCATCTCCCCTACTTGGAATTCCGTTATTTTGACCTTTCGATTGAAACGAATTCTGACCTACTATTGATAAATGGTCAATCTTATCCCAGCTGCCTCTATTTTTTCCTCCAGTACATCCAGATCATGGGCTAAGTGTTGATTGTTTGGCCCTTCCTCCCACGCTTGGTTCCTTAGGGTTAGTACTTTTACTTCAGTTGGTACAACCGTTTCGGCACCGTAGGCCATGGCGAATGGAGTTCCCCCATTGGCTGTCTATGGGTGGTATGGTAAAACCATAACACCTCCGATAGTTTCTCCAGCTAAGCTCCCTTATCGTCTTTGAGTTTCTCCCTAAAGGCGTCAAAGATTATTCTATTCGTTCTTTCTGCCTGCCCATTACCTTGCGGATAACCGATGGAAGAGGTATAATAATTTACACCATGTGTCCCTCATAAATGCTTGAACCTTTTTGTTATTTAAATTGGTGCCATTATCCATCATTATAGTTTGGGGCAGACCAAACCTGTAGATGATGTGGCTCCATATAAATTTGATAACGTGGCTGCTTTTGATGGTTAGATATTCCTTTTCCTCTACCCATTTAGTGAAGTAATCGGTGGTCAATAGGATATGAATCATGGATCTGATGGCTTGTGGGAGAGGGTCGACGATATCCATTCCCTATCAGGTAAATGGGTGAGAGATGACCATTGGGTTGTGTAACTCTGGAGGAGAATGAATGGCATCTGCATGGAATTGGCATTTCTTACACCTTCAGACATATACTTCCGCGTCCCTTGACAGATAGGGCCATAAATACCCTTTAGTAAGGGCCTTATGCACCAGAGACCTTCCTCCTAAGTGGTTGCTGCAGGATCCGCCATGTATTTATTCCATGACCGCGGATGCCTCTGATGGCGTGAGACATTTCAAGTAGGGTCTGAAGAAATATTTTCAGTATAGTTGGCCATTGTAAAGCGCATATCTTGAAGCTTTCATTTTGATCTTCCTAGCTTCTAGCTTTAATTCGGGTAGGGCCCTCTTTCTTAGATAATTGACTATGGGATCCATCTAGCTCTGCTCCAAAGGAATGGTCATCACTTCTTCTGGGATCTCAAGACTTGATCTTGTGATGAAGTTGATTGGAACCGAGCGGGCCATACTTTCATTGGTTGTTGAGACTTGATTGGCCAAGAGATCGGCATTCGCATTATCACCTCTTGGGATATATTTGAAGGTTTACTGTTGGAATACTTCGGCTTCTTTCAATTCCAAGTCCCTGTATGCTTCCATCTTCGGCTCTCGGGTCTCGTACTCACCGCTCACCTGGCAAATGACAAGTTGGGAGTCGCTCATAATTTTGGCCCTTTACACTTGTAAATTGCAGGCAAGTCGAAGGCCAGCCAGTAAGGCCTCGTACTCAGCTTCATTGTTTGAGGTTGGGAAGTCCTACCGGATGGATTGATGGAGGTTGGTACCATCGGGGGTCACGATCTCCAATCCTGCCCCAACTCCTTCAACGTTAGATGATCCGTCAACAGAGACTATCCATATGGCTGGTTCTTCTTCTTCAGTCTGATCTGTGGATTCTGCTTCTAGGAGAAAATCAGCTACTGCTTGGCCCTTGATGGTTATCCGAGGGATGTAGGTTATGTCATATACTCCCAACTCAATTTCCCATTAGAGTTCGGGTTTTGCCATTATTGATCTGATCAACATGGTAGTGGGTACCATAATCGGGTTAGCTTCAGAATAGTGTCGAAGACGTCACTTTACATTAACCAATGATAGTACCAAGTTTTCTTGCTTGTTGTAATGGGTCTCTACCTCTGCCAGTGCTTTGCTGGTGTAGAAGATGGGCATCTGACACCCCTTGCCCTCATTTACTAGAGTGATGCTTGTTGATGCATTAGAGACTGCCAAGTATAGGTACAAAGGCTCATCTACTTCTGGAGTGGTGAGTATCGGAGGTTCAGTTATGTTAGTCTTTTAACTTTTGGAGTGCGTTTATTTGTTCGGGTCCCTATACCTCCCATCTTCCTGATTTGATGGACTGAAAGAAGGGACAACACCGATCAGTGAGTTGGGAGATAAAGTGGCTGAGAGCTACAACTCTTCCTATTAGTATCTGGACTTCCTTGCGTGATTTTGGTTCCTGCATCTCTAGGAGAGCTCTGACTTGTGCCGAACTCGCCTGTATACCTGTCCGATCGACTATGTGTCCCAGGATCTGTCCCGAAGAGACGACGAAAGAACATTTGGAGGGGTTGAGCTTCATTCCATATTTGTTTAGGGTATTAAACACCTGGTGTAGATCTCCCAGATGATTCCCTTTCCCCTTGATTTGACTACAGTATCATCAATGTAGGCCTCGATGGTCGACCCCATCATATCCTGAAAGACCTTGTTTACCAACCTTTTAAAGGTCGTACTTGTATTTTTTAGTCCGAAAGGCAAAACTTTATAATAGTAAGTACCTGATTCGGTAATGAATGACATTTTCTCTTAATCAAGAGAATCCATGCGTATCTGATTATAGCCGAAGTAATCGTCAAGGAAGCTTAGGCGCTCGTACCCAGCTATCGCGTCCATCATCTGATCAATCTTGGGTAGTGGTGGGGAGCAGTCCTTCGGGCATACTCTGTTCAAATCCGTAAAGTCCACGCATACCCTCCATTTCCCATTCTTCTTCTGAACTACCACTACATTGGCTAGCCAGGAAGGATACTAGACCTCCCTGACGAGCCGACCTGCATCAATCGACAACCTCCTCGGCTATGATTTGGTTCCTATGGCCCCCATACATCGCTACTTCTAACGGACAGGCTTCACACTAGGATCCACATTCAAGGAATGTTGGGCCACAGAGGGGTTAATGTTGGGCATATCTAGATGACTCCATGAAAAAACATTGACATTGATCCGCAAGAGGGTTTCTAGTTCCTTTCTTTCTTGATATGACAGGCCTGATCTGATGTAAGTGATCAGTGCCAAAACCTTGATTGGTTTAAGCTACTAGGCTAGGATAATATATAATGATGATAATAATAATAATGCATGTAAGCCTTTAGAATTGACCTAGTTTTACTTATCGCAAGTGCACGAATCGTATTATAGTATAATATACTTTTGATAGGGATATCGTATCCACAGGGACTATTGATTTCACAACTTCGTCTATAATTATTGTAACTAAATTATGAAAGGTATTTTGTTTGTTTGTTTTCTATTATTACTTTAACATGAAATAAAATAACGTAAAAGTAAAGATAGATTTTGGTTTTGTGTTGAAAATAGTGAAGATAAAGATCTAGGGTATTTTTAACTCTACCACTAACCGCATAATATATCTTCCTAATCATTCAATTGAAAAGAGCGGTTCATCATATGTGAATCAGATATAGGGTCATAAGCATTGACAAACCCTAATCCCAAAAGAGGAACAATTAATCCAACTTGGATTCAACCCATCTTCGAATAAGTATGACTAGTGCATGCATCTACTCTAAACTACTCCTACTAACATAAATTAAAAAACATGTCTATATCATCTCTTCTTAACATGGCCTGTCTAAATCTAGATTGCATGTTTATGACCATCATTGTGTAGAAAATCATAATTTAAGCATCTGAGTTCTAGCCCATATTGAATAACCAAGATTGAGTAAGATAAACCATTCATTCAAGCTAAGACAAGACATAAAATAAACATAGAATCTTATATAAAATTAAACATAATCACTCATTTACACAATCATCACATACGTGTCCTTCAGTTTCCCCTTATACAATTAAAATAAGTAATAATCTACATTACTTGGCTAGGGTTTTGTGAAAAACCCTAGATACCGGTTTAGTTGTTCATTGTTGTGGATGTCTGCATTGTTAATGGAGACACGCCTGCCACGATTGATATTCTTTAATGCTTCTCTATCGCTCCCTTGCAGAATCTCCAACATAACATACCACAAACTATAAGGGAGACCCTTCTCTTTTATAGAAGAAGAGATGTATTTATTTGGTAAGTTGATTGTTTCACCACTAAGTCAGGATTGTCGATAGTTGTAATCCTTGAAGAAGTGTATTAAATCCCATCAAATATTATCAATATTATGTCTAGAATAGCTTAGAAGTCATTCCATATTTATTCTGTCCGAAATGGGTCCCACTGGTGATATATAAGTTGTTGAGTCAAACTGGCCATTTTTGGTCTCACTGAGTACTCGGTGAGAGCTCCACTGAGTACTCGGTGGTTCTTCAGTATCTATGGAATTTGTGCTCTTCTACGCTAAGGCGCACCTTGCTGGGCTCAACGATTTCTCAGTGAAGGCACTACCAAGTACTCGGTAGTTCTTCACCTTATTTTTTACATTTCGTCTTCTTTGCTCCGTTTCTGTTCTAGGCTTCATTCCACTTCACTTCTTTTGCATCCTTGACTTTGTTTGGTAATTTATAGATATTTTATCCATGGTTTCAGATCTCGAACAATCTTGAGTCATAAATCCGGTTATTTTACCGGATTAAACTCGTTTTGCATGACATAGTCCTGAAACGTCTTAAAACACGCAAACCGTATAAAAAAACCAATATAATGATATATGTAGACATAAAAAAGTTGAATTAGGAGCCTTAGATGTACGATATTTTGGCTCCTATTAGTAAGTTACTTTCTCGGTCTTCCCGGGAATGATTGATACCTATACCAGTGGTTCTGCTAATATGGGGGAACCTGTTCCCCCTCTTTATGATTTCTATTAGTCATCAGGGGTCACATCAACCGATGGAGAACGGTCAAAATTCCTTCTTTCTTTAGGTCTTTCAAAGTAATGGCGTAACACTCCTTGCCTGCCACCTGATCTCCCCTGATATCTATCACATCTACGCCATTTGGGTTCACACACCACATGACTTGGTGAAGGTTTAAAGGGACTTTGTGTAACATGTGGATCAAACCCCTTACTATGAGAAGGTTGTATAAAGGCTTGACATCCATGACTACAAAAGATTCCCTGACTGTTCGTCTTGCTGCGGAGACTAGTAGCTAGACCTCTCCAATCGGCTTCACCCATCTACCGTCGAATCCTACCATCGAACTCCTTGAAGGCATTATCTCATTCATATCGATCTCCAGTTTCTCGAAGGTGCATTTAGTGATGATGTTAGCGCTACTTCTGGGATCTACCATTACCCTCTTGATTAGGCAATTGGATACCATCAAGGAAATCACCAAGGGGTCATCACGCGGAGATTGTACTTTCTGTAAATCAGCAGATGAGAAGGTGATTTGGGCATCTTCCTTCTGACCTCGGATCTCGCTTACTTCTCCAATCCTTCGGATCTTCTGAGCTTGACGTATTTGGGACCTGCGGATCTCCTCTGCCTCCATCCTACTAGTTCCTCCGTGAACCATATGGATAATCTTAACAGGCTGGCTAGCAGTGGAGCTCTTAGCTAAGGTCATAGAGGGTTGTCCCGATCGACCATTCTCATTGGTTACGTAATCGGATATCTCTCCTTTTGCTATCATTGCTTTTACCTGCCTTCTGAGGCTGCTGCATTCATTGGTCTGATGCTCGTACTCATTGTGGAAAGCATAATGCCTCATCACATCCCTTTGATCCATCGGCTGCCTGATGGGTGGGGGTGTCCGGAAAGATCCCTTTGGCTTATTTTCCTCGTATAGCTTGTCCAAACTTACCTTTAAAGGTGTGATATTATCATCTAACCTTTGGCGTTACTCAAGGGTCTGAGACGACATCGTGGCTGTGCTTGGAAGTTTTCAGATGGGTGCCCGATCCTTAGTTTTTGGCTCAGTTATCTTTGACTCAATGTTTGCGAAGGCAACCCTCCTCTGTCATATGCCCAACTCTTCCTCTATCCGGAGATGACTCTATGTTCAGGAATTGAGCTCTCCAATATCCGCTGGTGGTCATTAAACCAAGGAATGATGGAATTTGGTTCCTGGAATGAGTGTCATCCGAAAGGCTTCCACTAGACATCTCCCCGTTGAATCGGGACACAAAACTCTATAGTGATTTATCTTTCTCATGGATCATGGTGAATAGCCTGAAGATTGTCTTCTTTTGCCTCTTATTACCGAAGTACTGGGCAATGAATAGTTCACAAAGCTTGAGCCAACTTCCGATGGACTGGGCTGGTTACTTTTGGAACTAAAGCAGAGCTGCATCTGTCTGGCTTGTCGAGAAGACTTTGCAAAACAGGGCTTCATTGTTGTTGTAGATGTTCATCTTCTGGTGGACTTGGTAGATGTGCTCTGTAGGATCCTTTGTGCCATCAAAAAGGGTGAACTTGGGCAGTCTAAATCTCTCCGTGTATGGTACGCTGGTTATCGCCAGGGTGAAGGGCGATTGTACCAAGTCTAGTGACGCCTCAGTAGCCAGATCGATTGGAGTAGTGCCTTCAGATCCTTAAGCACTTCTCTTTGTAATTTGACCATCACCTCTTCATGTTTTCTCATGGTCAGCATCTCGTCTACGTCATTCATCCCGATCACCTGGAGGGAAGATTCTGCCCGATCCTATCGCTCTATACTTTTTGTTTGATGGCCAAGTGATGGATCCTAGCGAGTGGACTAGGGGGCCTGATAGCCTATTGGCGGGGTCAAATATCTTGTTGATGGTAACTATTGGCCCTACGGAGGGAGTGTCTGCCCTACTAGGGGAACCTGGGGTTGCGAAGGAAGTGGCATACGTGCCAGCTTTGTCGCTAACTCGGCGTTCTGTCTTTCCAGAAAGGTATTTCTCTCCACCAGGGCTCCCAGACATTGCAAAATCTGCTCATTGGTCTGGGATGTTTCTCCTCCATTGGGGGGTTAATCGGACTTATGTGATCGGGTGATGGCCATGGTGTATCGAGTCCTATTGTAGAGAGTAAGAAGCTTGAAGATTGAGAACTTCAAATTGCTTCATACAGATGGCGCCAATCGAGTAAATGCAATCAAGTACACAACATAAGAAGGCCTTTCCTCTTTATTCAACCCTGTATTTATATATAATTAGATGGGTCTTCTGATACTGGCATCAGGTATGTAAAAATATGTGGTTAAAAATAACACCTTAACGACTCTAGGTTTTACCCTACGCAAGCGCACGTATCAATTATAGAATAACAAATGGCTTGAGTAAGGGATATCGATCCCACAGAGACTGAGAATGTTCACTTTAGCAATTCAAAAACACTGAATTATATTTTCTGAAAATGGCTTGTTTGGGTGGTCAAAGACCAAATTATCTATTTTAACTAAAATTATCTAGAAAACAAATTAAATTGGTTGTGATTCAGATGAGAGAGAAAACTAGGGTTTTCATTACTCTACCACTAACCGCATAATATAGTTCCCCAATGTATCAATTGTAAGAGGGTAATCCATAACTGTGAATCAGGTTGTACCGCAAATTGCTATATACGACCCCAAAAAGGAGTACCATCAACCGGATTGTGACAACCCGTCTCATAACTGACCTAACTAGTACATGCAAATTATACTACTCTAATCTACTCTTACTACATGAAAATACTAAAGCATGTCTATATTAAATTGCCAAGGAACGTCCTGTGTCAACCTAGGGTTTCAAGTTTCATTACCACCATTGTATTGAAAATCATAATTAAGCATCCGAGTTCTTGCTCATATTGAATAATCATAGTTGTGCAAAATAATAAATTCATTCCATCTAGGACAAGAATTTATAACAAACATATAATTTTATATTGTAAATTAGTACGGTGTTTTAACTACTACAATCATCACAGTATGGTCAACAATTTCCCCTTGTTACAACTAAAAATAATGAAAGAACTACATTATTTGGCTAGGGTTTTTCTAGAAAACCCTAGATACTGAGTTAGTTGGCTATGGTGGAAGGTGACTGCATCAGTGATGTAGAAACGATCTCCATGGTCTTCTTCTCCGGATCTCTAGGTTTGAATATGGCTCTTCACAACAACACGTCTGAATGAACATGAACCTCAACAACTGAACAACCCTAATGAATGTCTCCTCCAAACTCAACCACCCCTTCACACTGATATATGATCATGTATATATAGGCAATGATGTAAAGAGGTCCTTTACAGTCTTTTCACTTCCCTCATGCAAACCCTAAAACTGATATATATAAATATATATACATGTATACAGAAGTCTGGAGTCGAACCGGGGGTAGAACAGGCAGAAACCATCGAAAAACCATAAAACTTGTCGCAGATACTCTTCAAGTGTAGGTCCAAGCATAAAAATGTGATTTCTAGCCACGTTTTGAAACTGAAAACGTAGGCAAAAGCGTAGATATTTTTCGGAAAATCACTTTTCTTCGTGAATGCACCAAAACGACCGTCTTAAACCCATGATACTTTTTGCTAAAGATGATGGCTTCTGGAAATGCCGTTTTTACCCTCCGGGAGCCATTTTTGTCACGAACTGCCTCTTTGACTCTCCTATTGGATAGAAAGAACACAATCTTCAGTTAATTCACCGAAGTTAGCTCCATTTCTTCATTGATCTCCTGAAACATGCTTTAACACGCAAATAACATAAAAATACCAAATAATGGAATGAAATGACGTAACAATAGCAAGTTAAGGGGTCAAAATGACTAGTATTTGACACCTATCACACCCCCAAACTTACATATTGCTAGTCCTTTAGCAATAAAATTAGGGAACTTTCTTGTGATGAATTTTAATCTATCTACTCTAATTAACCTAACCAAATCCCTTGCTTTCGTGAGGGTTGACGATTACACTTAACATGTGTAACAAGCCTTTTAAACCCCCCATGGACAAGTGAAGTCTCGTGAAAGTTTCCAGTGATGGTACTCACTGTCGACCAACAATTATATCAAGCTTCATGTCATGAATGGTTCCCACTAAAGTGAATGATTTTGCTACTTTCTACTATCAATTCGGACAACCTTTCGTGTTTTTGTGAACATTCTATAATGGTATTTCAATCTCTCTTTTTCTACTTCATTGATCAAATTTTGCCATTTTTCGTAAAAACTCATATTTCAATTTTTATCCCTTTTTGTCTTTCTAAGTCCCCGGACTTTCCAGCGAGAACTTTTAGTCCCGACCAACTGGGCCCGAGCTTATTTCATGGGATTTATACTAATTAGTTTTCTCCCCTTTAAACGCGAACAGTGATATTGGTGATACCAAGATCCGGTTACTCAAATCGAAGAACTACGTTTTGCAATTTATTTTCTCAAAATAATTTTCAACTTTTCTTCATTTCAACCATAACATCTCCCCATATCCCCTTTTATTTTGGCAAAATTATTTTTTCAACTTCATAGTCAAAGATCAACCTATTTCCCATAGTGAATGTGTGCTTGTGCTTATAGGTCAAAGTCGTTCTTCTTAATTTCAATTTCACTCATTCACTCACCCATGTAAAACCACATTACTTCACTAACTCGATCTAACCATTACTCTCATGAATGGGAATATTACATTTTATACTACTCATGCATCATATACACCAACTCAATCAAATTGTAATGCAAAACATTCATGCGTGAAAACAAAGAACTGCTCCAAAATTTTTAAATTTCAAATTCTACAAAAATTTTCCATTCCTTATAATTCTATACCCTCACCCCCAAACTTAAATCAGACCATGTCCCCATGGTCAAAAATAATATAGGAGAATAGATATAGTTACCCTTGATGCTCAATTTTGGATTTCAAAGCAAAAAATGAATCCCCTTCACCAAACTTGATTTGGATCACCTGTAGATATAATCAACAAAGCACAAATACCCAATCATAGCAAAGGAAAAGAGATTTCAAAAATATCCGGAGAGTCACATAAATTTTTCAAGGAATTAAAATTTCTTTTTTGTTTTTTTCAAAATACTGATAATAATAAAAGCAAATGATTTGGCTTTACGGGCCTACAATCCTACAAAATAAAATAAAATAAAATACAAATAAAGACGTGGCCTTAAGGGTTTACCATCCCAAATAACAAAACAATGTAGAACCAAAAATCCTAATACTAAAACGAAACCTTAATCTTAATCATCCTCCTCTTCTTCATCACTAGTCACGACGTTCTTTAACCATATCCCAAAGTTTGTTGTCTCTTTCAATTTATCCAAGTCTTCCTCTGGATATATCTTCATAATTTTCCACCGCATCTCATCCAACTCTTTCATCCTATCACCTAATTGCTCTGCAATGATCTTCGATAATAGAAATTGGTATGTAAGATAATGGTTAAATTTATCTACACCTGCCCACTCTCTACGTATAATAGCTTGGGCAATCAACATCTCAGCCATGATTACCATCAGAATACACACTTTATACCCATGAGTTAAGGCATACAACATTCTAAGCATCGTGTGATCCCTTACACTAGTCCGATTATTTGGCCGAATTTGAGTCGAAACGATACAATCCAAATAAAGTAGATCCGATTTCAACCACCAATTTTCACATGTCTTATCACCTGGATCTTACGCCGCACACAATTCTCTTACCATCTCTTCATCCGTATGTGGCCATACCTGAGGATGTTCCATCAGTCTTCCTTCTAAGTTTGTCGAACTACCAATTGGGATATTCCACGCATCGGCAATACTTCTTTTTCCAATCACAATAGGAGCACTCCACTGAGTCACTTTAGTCGACATGACCTCAAATCCTGGCGGTCCCAAAATCATCATATTTTCATAGAACTTTCAAACCAAGCCCGTATACACCTTTTCTCCTGCCAATTGCTTTAAACTTCGCAATCCTCATTCCTTCAGGATTTTCCTTCCAGGTGTGATTAATCCTCGGTTCATCCTCTCCGGACGAAATATTTCTTCAAATTGCAACCTGCACTGCAGAAACGATCTCGGGGTAGGTCTTTTTCCTTTCCGGCTCGTTGCTCCATTATACGAACTTCCATCCCCTACATACGGTTCTTCTCCCTCTATGAACTCCTCTGAGTCAAAATAATTCTCATTATCACTATCCATCCTCACACTCTCGCAATAGAAAGAATAAAAGAAGAATACAAGAAGAATATCTAACTTTAATGCTTAACTCTTGAGAATTGTAAATTGTGAATTGTGTCTACTCTATGGATGTATTTATAGATGGATGTAGTAGAATCGAAGAGGAAAAGAATTTAAAACCCTTGGCTGAATAAGAAAGTGGAAGCAATGAATAATCCAACTCCAACTTGTATTTTCATTCCACTTCCTTATCGGACTAGGACTAGGACTACTCTAAAATCTCTACAAAAAATCCTAAAAATACCTTAAACAACTCCTAATACAAATACATATACAAATCAGGCCAAAACACCCCTCAGACTGGTTAAATTTTTAATTTTTCAAAATTCACCTCGTAATACCCTACGCTTCAAGCATAGGTTGGCCTGAAATATATATTTTTTTCACATAGCACTCCTCTGATCAATCCAACACATAAATCAAATACACCCCAAACTTAAATGTACAAATGTTATATCTAACGCAATACGATTGATCAAACTGTTATTTTATACACTAAAAAATAACAAAAATATTTAGAAAATAATCGTCCAAGCGGTCACATAAAGCCCTATATGAAACTATCCGCTCGATAATTTATCTCCAATGTATAAAAAAAATGAAATAAAATTAAAAACAAAACCTAACTAAAACTAGACTAAGCCTCATAATTAGAGGTCGGTGGTGTGGGTGGAAACTGCACACCCATATGCTGACTCATACGATCAATCCTATGAAATAACTGCCTCTGATATCACTGACAGTGCACTATCTCACGCTGCCGAGCTTGTCTCTCCTCTGCCAATGTTTGCTCTAGCCCCTGTATCCGTGCAATCAGAGCATCAAACTGTGCCTGAGACAGTGTAACAATACCACCCGTAGGTGCCTCTGGCAACACAACCTCCTCCTCAGCAACTAGCATCTATGGCATAACAACATTGTCATCAGCAACTTGAGCATCCTGACCCACACCTACATTAGCCTAATAAATATCATTAGCCTACATCTGGGCTGGTGCATCCGAGGCTGGTAATAGACTGAACCCTGGTCTCCGTCTCATAATAGCATCCCCATGAAACCGGATCCAGATACCGGTCCACATCCCTTTGGCATACGAGGAAACATCTCTGAATCTATCTCGATCTTTCGCATCCATCCCAATCCCAGCATCCATCATTAGCTTCATAAATAAGCACGGGAATTGAATGAGGAATAGACGTTGCCAAACCTTGGTCTCCTTGTGTAAATGGATATAATGTGTATATAAGCCCTCCCACAAAATCCGGGGAATAAAAATCCACTACCCAAACTCGAAAGCATAGTGGAGGGCCGGAAATGGCACATAACATATGGTAGTATGACTGTGAGGAAGAATTTGGGACCGGACTATCACATGCCAAAACTAGAGCATCGGGTGATAGTTCGCCTTCTTCGTGTAGTTCCTATGCCTATCAGCCCACTGCCCTGTAGTCTGTAGTATAACAAGATTGGAAATAGATTGTAGTATCTCGGTCATAAGTGGGAACTCAGCAGCTAAATCGGGCGGACACTCGTTCGGAATACCCCATACATCAACAATAGTCTGGGGAGTAATCTCGATCAAAGTACCTATGACCATTGTCCGTAGTCTCATCCCTCTACTGAAATGCTACATGTGTAGCAAGAACTCCCGGATCATATGCTCACAAATATGCGGGGTAACCGGGGCAAAAATAGGTAATAATCTGCGGGCCCTCAGTTGGCCTATCGTCAAGGCAAATACTGGCTGTAATCCCTAGAATATCCTCAATAAATATGTACCCTCCAGCTGATACCCCTTCCGGATCTCCCAGTCTAGTAATCCCTTAACCGATGTTGTCCAGGGCACAGGTAAAAATGTACTGAAAACTCCGGGGTCACCCTCTACAGGTAGCTCAGGTACCCCCTCATCTAGCTGATCAATTCTCAAAATCAAATGAAACACTTTTTCAACCATAACTCAATATGTTTGAACTGCTGAAGTGAATAACCAAGTTTCTGTGGGTTCGACATTCCCTTTCACAATCCGTTTCTATACTACAATTGACTCGAGCGCTTGCGATAGGTAAAACCTAAGCCTTCCCAAGGGGTCATTTTTAACCACTATTTTCGACACCCCTGGGCGGACATCACTACCTATGAGCAAAAAGAGCGGACAAAATGCCACATGGTCACCAACAAACTACAATGATAGATCAATTTAAAGCATAGAAGAATAGTGGTGTGAAATATCAATATCAATTCTCAAGAAGAAAATAACAACGCAGCTACAATGAGACACAACCTAACACACACGCACTCTAACTCTAAGGGTCAATGGATATAAAGTGTCGCCAAAATCTTTCACTTGAGAGAATATATATGCTCGTCAATGAAGATAAAAAATACTAAACACAGTCCGTGAAAAGGAGAGTTTGGAGCAAGTCCTCCCCCATCGTCTTTATTTCTCGGAATACTAGTCCGCTGGAAGTGAGAAGCATCACCTGGCCAGTTATTGTAACGATCTGAATGATCCACTGACACAAGACTCGAAATGAGGCATTACTCTACACCAAGGTTTTACATATTCATGAAGTGTACTCAAATGCAAAGTGTATAATTCCATGAACCATTCAATATCATTTAAGATTAAAGATTGCAATTTTCAACATTTCTAGTCCAATTGCAACATATGGGAATATACTTCCAACCAACAAATACACAAGCACCAATTAGCAATTTTTCGTACGTTTGCCTAATTCAAGGTACCTAGCATGTTCGTGTCTAAATTGTATCAACTCAACTAGTGCATAAATAACATATACACATTGACGCATGCACCCATATTACACGAAACCAAAATAGCTCATTTCTTTCCTACCTCAACTCCAAGTCCAGTTCAAGGAGCACAAGAAAATAGTCCAACGATGCCATCCAACCAACCAGGCAAGAGGGCTTTGCCAAAAAATTGCAAAAGGTTCTGTAATCCTTTACAGGTTTAAGAATATAACAATAACATCAATATAGGATTTTTCAATATCTTTAAACCCTATTAGAAGCACTAAATCAAAGGTTAACAAAAATCCCAAGTTAAAGTTTGCTAGGGTCTTTAAAAAAAATGAATCAAGGTAAGAAACTTACCACAATTAGGTAACAATATGAATTCAAGATGAGGTTAAGAGAGGATTAAGTGAGCTTGAAGAATTCCTTCAACAAACCAAAACACAGAGCCTTTTCTAGCTAATAATTTTTTTTTAATGAATAAGGAAAGGTCACAACAATGACTCAATCAACAATTTAAAATCATGGGTTTTAAACCACCCATTAGACTAAAGGAAAACATCCTAAGAATCGAAGTTAAGGTTTAAAATTGAGAATTCAAAAGAGTGAAAAAAGGACTGACCAAAATAGAAGTAGATGGAGATCAAGAACATAAATCCACCGAAGCCTACTCAAGCTCATCAATATTCAAGCATGGAGAAAGGAGAAGAAGAGCTTCCAACAAAGAACAAGAGATAGAGCATGTGTGGCCGGTTCAGAGGAGAAGAAGAAGGGTGTGTGTGCGTGAGTTAGTTTTTGTGGAAGAAAGACTAAACCATTACATACATGTGTATATGTATCAAAGACCCATTTTATTCTTGCAATCCAGTGGTTGTGAATAAAGCTAGCAAGAAGGAGTATTTGATCCAAGGGCCACAAAGTGGTCTTCCAAATGGAAGATTTGAAAAGTGTAAAGATTTCCCACTTAAACTTATTAATTTTGCCAAACAAAACCTTAGCATCCAAGGGTTAAGAGTAAAGATGGAAGAAAGCGGGTAAGATCTAATGGCTAAAAGAATGACAACAATAAAGTGGCCCTCAAAGTCAAGATGATTAAACCCATTTACAATTATTTACAAGTGTGCCATTATAATACACTTTTTCCCAGCTAATCAAAGTCTTCCATTTTAATGACCATAATGTCACTCAAGTGTTATTCCAACACTTAGTAAAAATTCTACAATTTTCCACTATATATACACTAGTGAAAATACCATTTTAGCCCTAAGCCAAAAAATTTGAAAATCATTTTTAATAATTTTCATCATTTACAAAATGAAAATACAACATGCAATTTACGAATTTAATTATCAAGTAGTAAACGTTAAGTACATAAGCACATAAGCACTTTATCAATAATTAAAATTTTAATTTAGATGTAAAAATACCGGACATTATAACCTCTACATCTTAGGAGATTTCATCCTCGAAATTAAGACGTACTTAAAGAAAAAAACAAGCCTTGGGTATTTTTCCCAAAATTTACACTCATGCTCTCAAGTAAATTCCTCAATGCCGTGATGGCGCCATAAGATCTTAATTAACAGAATGGTTTTGCCCCACAAAACATGTTCTCGTGTATCCAAAACAAGTCCAGGTCACTCCTCATATGATACGTCCTCGGCAACATCGACATCCACCCAACTCAAGGCGTAGGATAGATCCCGCTCGTACCTGTAAAGCATAGATACATGAAAAAAATTATGAACCCTCGACAACTCCAGTGGTAGTGCTAAACGGTACGCTACCTCGCCGATACGGTCTAAAATCTTGAAAGGACCAATAAACCGTGTTGAAAGCTCGTCACTCTTCCCAAACCACATCAAAACCTTCCAAGGTGAGACTTTCAAAAACATGTGATCACCAACCTCAAAGAACAAGGGATGTTTACGTCAATCCGTGTAGCACTTCTGCCGACTCTGTGCTATAACCAAATATTATCGAGCAATCCTAATCTTTTCAATCGCCTCATGAATCATATCAGGTCCCAAAAGTGCAACATCATCAACCTTGGCTCAACAAGTCGGTTAACGACACGGTCTACCATACAATGCCTTAAAAGGTGCCATCATAATGCTGGATTAATAAATGTTGTTGTATGAAATCAATAGCACAAGCACGAAGTATATCCTTGAGAATTTAAATTGTATGCTCTGAATGACCCTCTATCTGAGGATGGAAAACAATACTAAATTGTAGTTATGTGTCGAAGAGTGTCTGAAAAGCTTGCCAAAACTGTGATATGAACTATGAATCCCGATATGAAACAATTGTAACCGGAATCCCGTTAACTCTAACGAATTCCTTCACGTACAACCTACTAAGAACTTTTACGTCATCAGTCGATCCACATTGTATCATTCTGATTCTTCGTCCTCGGTAACCTTGTCACAAAGTCCATATAAATGTTATCCTATTTCCACTTTGGAATTGATAATGGGTTCACCAACCCCGCTGGTCCTTAGTGCTCGACCTTAACATGATGACACGTACGATAACGGCTCACAAAATCTGTAATGGATTTCTTCATTCCATGCCACCAGTAGTGGCGTCGAAGATTGTGGTACATCTTCGTACCGCCCAGATGAACTACAAGCTTGGAACTTTGTAACTTTTTCAGAACCTCTTCGTTAACCTGTGGAACATAAAGTAAATCCCTGAAATGAAAACCTCCATCGGAGTGCAAAGCGCCACCTCGCCACTAGCAATACGAGTTTAAACCAAAGCTATGCAGTCATTCTGTCCCTGAGCCTCAATCACATGGCTCATAAGTGAAGGCTGCGTCACCATGCTAAACAAAGTCGTTTGTGCCTCCCTACTATCCCTGAAATGAGGACCCAACTCAGCAACGTCCTCCATCATTCGCCACTCATGAATGAAAGTGCTAGCGAAGGATGCCTGCGATTCCTACTCAATGCATCCGCCACTACATTAGCCTTATCCGGGTGATACTGAAGTGTAAAATCATAGTCCTCCATATACTCAACCCAATGACGCTGCCATAGATTCAAGTCCCTCTGTGTGAACACATACTACAAGCTCTTGTGGTCAGAGAAGACCTTGAACCTCTCACTATACAAATAATGACGCCAATCCTTTAGTGCAAAAAGGGCCACTGTAAGCTCTAAATCATGTGTAAGAAAATTCTGATTTTGAGTCTTCAACTATTGAGACCTGTAAGCCATAACCCTTTCGAACTGCATAAGTACACATCCGTATCCCTCGTGATAAGCATCACAATAGATCACATAACCAACACCGCGCTCGGGAATGATCAAAATTGGCATCGTGGTCAAACGTGTCTTCAAATCGAGAAAAGCCTCTTCACAGTTGTTGTCCCACACAAACTTAACACCCTTTCGCGTGAGGCGAGTCATAGGAACCTCTAAACAAGAAAAGTCCTTCACGAACCGCCGATAGTAATCCTCTAAGTTAAGGAAACTACGGAGGTCAAAAACATTAGTCGATAGTTTTCAACTCATCACCGCCTGTATCTTTGAAGGATCAACCGAAATGCCACCTCTTGAAACAACATGCCCTAAAAACCTCACTTCTAGAAGTCAAAACTCGCAATTTGCAAATAATCAGTGCTCCCTTAGGATTTGAAGAATGATCCTAAGGTGAACCTCATGTTCACCTTCAGTAAGGGAACACACAAGAATTTCATCAACAAACACTACAACAAACTTGTCCAAGAACTCGTGGAAAATATTGTTCATGAGATGCATAAATGCCATCGGTACATTAGTCAAACCGAAAGACATCACTAAAAAGTCAAAGTGAACGTAACGAGTCCAAAATGCGATCTTCAGAATATCCTTATCCATAACCCTCAAGTGGTGATAATCGGATCTTAAGTCGATCTTAGAGAAAAACTTAGATCTCTTCAGTTGATCGAACAAGTCATTTATCCATGGTAATGGATACTTGTTCCCAATCATTACCCGATTCAACCTATGATAGTTAGTACACAATCATAGTGAGCCATCCTTTTTCTTAGCAAAAAGGACCGGAGCACCCCACGATGAAGCACTAGGACGAATAAATCCCTTTGCCTTGATATCATCTAATTGTTCCTTCAATTCTTCTAACTCTTTCGATGTTATCTAGTACGGTGACATATAAATAGAATCGATACCCGGTATAAGGTCAATATCGAATTCCACTGCATAAAGTAGAGGCAACAATGTCAAGTCAGTGGAAAAAATGTCCCAATATTCATCCACAACATGCGGTACACCAACATAACCATGCACCTCATCGTCGGCTAATAGACTTGCCAATAAAATCTAGATACATCATGACCCCACAAACAATAGGAAGCAATAGAAGAGTCGCTGCAATCACCAAATAAATGGACGCGCTCGCCCTTAGGCATGTACATAGATACACGACCTCGAAAGCAATCAATTTGCGCACAGAAGGTTGATAACCAATCCATGCCTAGGATGACGTCAAAGCTTGTCATGTCAAGAAGATTGAAGTTAAACTTTAACTATCGTCCCAAAATCACAATCTCGCAACAACGACACACTCTAGTCAAGTACACACTACCACGTACTGTCGTGTCCACACACAACGCCACCTCAAGGTAAGAAACATGTATAACCAAAGTAAATGCAAAAGCAGAAGCAATAAATGAATGTGAAGCTCCCGAATCAACAACACGTGCCCAACAATTGAACATAAGAAAGGTACCTTGTACAACTGATGGTCCTACCACACTATCGGATGCTGCTATAAATATGACTGCATATACACGACCCTGTCAACTCTGCCCCTACTATGGTGCCCTAGGCTGTGGTGGCTGCTGAATGGTTGATGCGGAAGTCATAGCATGCGAACCCTGAACTAATTACATTGGCTGTTGTGGTGCTCTGTACCCAGACTGGACTACCGACTGAGTAACTCTTGACTGCTACTAGTCCCGTTCATAGGAATGACACTGCCCAACTGTGGATAATCCTTACGGTAGTGGCCCTGTTGTCCACACTGGAAATAACCTTAAGTGCGCCATGACTCACTTCTTGGCGACGAGACAGACAGTGCGGCCTCGTATGCCCTGGCTGTTGGCACTGGTAGAAAATAACACCCTGGGAAGTAAAATTTGAAGGTGCACGAGAAGAAGGTGTAGACTGTACCTAATGCTGCTGATGTTGCTGCTGCTGTGCAACTGGATCTAAAGTACTGTCATCCTGCCACTTCTTGTTCCCACTAGTCAAAGAAGAAGCTACAAAAATTTTAGCCCTTGAGTCACGGAACTATCAGTACTCTCTAGTATCCTCCTCAACAACCAATACCTTTGTAACGGCATCGTGGTATGTCAGCATCCCAAGTATGATAATCTTAAACTTGAGATTGCCTTTTAAGCCCCTCACAAAGCGGCGAACCTTTAGCTCCACATTTTCCACCATCTTAGGAGCAAAGTGAGACAAAAAAGTGAATTAGATCTCGTAATCTGTCACAGACATCTCTCCCTGTGCCAACTCAGAAAAATGATCCCTCACTCCCATCCTAGCAAGTGGAGGAAAGAACCGCTCCAAGAAACATGTGCAAAAATATGGCCAAGTCATTGCCTTAATATCCCTGGTGTTCTGAACTATCTTCCACTAAGAATCGGTAGGTAAAACAAAGTGATACGAAGCAATCATAACCCTAAGGTTATCCTCGACAATCTTCAACATATCGAACCCGTTAGTCATACGCACAAACCAATCATCCACCACTAACGAGTCCGAACCATCTTCAAAAGTTGGTATATCCAACATCATGAAGTCACGAAGGGCCTTCTTGGTTCGGATACTCTCTTCCTCAACATGGACATTCGGTGTAGCAATTGCAATCGTCGCTGCTAGAGCATGACTCAATGCATCACCATTAATCACCGGTGCCAGAGGTGCACGCTCCCTAACATCGGGAGGTGCGGGTATATTCTTAGTAACAACCGGAGTTACTTGTTCCAGAATATAACCCTCTTGAGGTGCATAAGCTTGTTCCTCAACATCGGGAAAAGTCAGTGTTATCCGAATGATACGCGGTCGACCTCTACATGACAGCATGGTACGCTATATAACAAGATAGATGATAATAAGCATAAGTACAACTAAAGTACTTTAAAAGAAAACACAACGCGATGCTTACACATGCGCAAGTCAACAACGCAAGTAAACACTAACAGTAACAAAACAATTAGTAATAAAGAGTCAAGAAGCGAAAAAAATAGTAACGACCCTCGCCCATCATCCCAAAAGTAACGTAACTTTGTTCTGATACAAAGTTGTCACACCCTGGCATTTCTCGGTTTCCAAACCGAGCCCGAGAAATGAGGGGAGTGACAAAATGTGAAAGAAAAATCTAAAACCGAGTGAAAACGATGAAACACGCGAGTTCAGATGCCAAAACCGGGCATTTGGTCCATAACCCAAAACTAACAAAAAAGATAAAGGAGGCATAACCCATAGGAAAAAACGAAATCAAAATCGGAGGTGCGAGTCAAAATATACGAACATTTGAAAAATCAGTGTCGCAATGCGTCACAGCGTGCACAAGGGAATGCGCGAGCATGCAAGGGTGTTCAGGGTGCGCGTGGTTAAGGGCTGGGGCACTCACGAGGGTATGCTACAGTGATTTCCTTAGCCTTCTTTTTTTTCTCTTAGCTGCTGCCTCAATACCAAATTTGAGAAAGTTCAACATATGAAAAACGCTATATTTTGCAATACGGCTCTGTTTTTTGGGTCGTCGATCCTGAAAAGTCGAAAATATTATAAAATTGAGTTTTCAATTCGTGGATCCCAAAAATAGTCATCGAGACCTTGAATAAAAATTATTCTCTAAATTTTCGTTAAACTATCTGTCTTGCCCCTGGTCTCCATTTTTAGTATCACTGATTCCCAAAAATCATATTTTTTTATAAAAGGGATTTACCTATCACAAGTAGAAGATTCATATTATAGTACAATTCGGCTTGAGAAAAGTTATCGAACCCAAGGGACTAAGTCGTATTCTAAACTCTCGCAAAGTAATACTCTTAAATTGCCATGAAAGTATGATTTGAGGTTTGTGATTTCTTAACTAATTAACTAATAAAGCAAATAAAGATAGATTAAGAAAAGAACAGTAGAGATAAAAATTAAGGGTTTTCATACTCCACCATTAACCGCATAAGATAGATATCTACTTGCTCAATTTCAATAGGGTGATCCATCCCCATGGATCAAAATGTACCGTAAATAGTCGAATACATCCCAAAAAGGATACCGTCCACTAGATTCGCTACAACTCATCTTCGGACAGAGTGTAATTAGTGCATGACATCTACTTTACTGTAATTTACTCCTACAACATGAATTTAAACTAAAGCATGTCTATATCACCTCGTCGAGGAATGACCTATGTAAATCTAGGGTTTCAGGTGTTAAACACCATTGTGTAAAAAATTAGGATATGTTGGAGCACACCAGATAAACATGATTAGTTGAGATAATGCATTTATTCAATATAAGAAAATAATAGAATAAATATAAAACCCCTTATCATAAATTACTACGGTCTCGGATCTACACAATCATCCTAGATGTTGTCTTTAGTTTATTTAGCTAGAGTTTTGTTAGAAAACCCTAGATACCGAATTATTTGCTCATGGTGGTTGGAGACTGCATCACTGATGTTGAAACGCCCTCCATGATCATCTACTCCGGATCTCTAGGTCTTGAGTGGCTCCCTACTTTAAAAGATGTAAATCTTTAGAGATAGTGCTTTGAAAATTTTGTATTTAGAAGCTTCTTAGATCTGAATCAGACCTTGGTATTTATAGAAGAAGTTGAGAAGAGTCCTGCTTGTATTAGACCTATCTCACTAGGAGTAGGATTCCTCTTTGATGTCTTTCTCTTTAATTCTGAACCGAACCTCTTTAATCTGATTTAAATACTCCTTATACACGTGTTTGGATGTGTTGGAGTAGAACACAAAGTCATCCATGTCAAAATTGATCAATTCAGGTCAAACTGGGATTTTTGGCCAAATCTGGAATTTTAAGCTTTTCCCTGCGGACACGTTTCACTCTTTTGATCATAACTCGAGCTACACAACTTAGATTTACGCATATGTTAGCTAGTTAGAAAGATGACTACAAGCTCTTATGTTTAGACTCAATAATCATGTTATTTGGACCTATTTTAACCAAGCTATGGCCGTCTGAAGTTAGCTGAAATTCTGGACCTACGCTTAAGCATAGATTGGCCTACGCTTGAGCATAGGCCTTATGCATAGCTCCAAATCCTTATGCATAGCTCATGCCTAGAAATGGTGATTCTAGCCACCGTTTGCTTACTATTTGCGTAGCTCATGTATAAGTAAAAACAATAAAATCACTTTTTCCAATTCTTCCTCCGTTAAAACCCCTCGACTGCGTTGGTACGTTTCCCGAAGTTTTGGAAATATCGTTTTTGCCCTCCAGGAGAGACTTTTTACTTGAAAACTCCTCTTTTTTTATCTTTTCAGGTAGACACAAGCACATCCTTGGTTAATTTATTAAAGTTAGCTTGTTTCTTCATTAAGCTCTTGAAACACACTTAAACATGCAAACCGCTTAAAAACACCAAGTAACGGAATGATAAGACGTAACAATAATGAGTTAGGGGCCTAGAATGAACGACATTCGACACTTATCACACCCCTAAACTTAAATATTGCTAGTCTCTGAGCAATGAACTCACAGGAGAACATGGAAAACACATTCTGATGATTCTCTACTCTAACTATTCTACATTAATACCTTGCTTTTGTGAGGGTCGATGATTACAATTAGCAGGTGTTACAAGCCTTTTAAACCCCTAGGGAATGCCTAGTGGATGAGTGAAGTCTTGTGAGGGTTCGCTATACTACCCACAACTTCTCCATTCTTCATTCTCACGCATTCATGCATTCACATACTCATTAACCAAGCCATGCTACAATATAAAAAATAATACATATACAAGAATTCCCACTGACTACCTGATGTGACGTCAGGAGTGTTAAAATATGTGGTTCAAAATGACACCTTAACGACGCTAGGTTTTACCCAACGCAAGTGCACGCATCGATTATAAAATAGCAATGGCTTGAGTAAGGGATATCGATCCCACAGAGACTAAGATTGTTCACTTTAGCAATTCAGAAACACTGAATTATATTTTCTGAAAATGATTTGTATGGGTGGTCACAGACCAAATTATCTATTTTAACTAAATTTTTTTTTTAAAAAAAGTAAATTGGTTATGATTCAGATGAGAGAGAAAACTAGGGTTTGCTCCACCACCAACCGCATAATATAGTTCTTCATTGTATCAACTATATGAGGGTGATCCATAACTGTTAATCAAGTCATACCACAAATAGCTAAATACAACCCCAAAAAGGAGTACCATCAATCGGATTGCGACAACCCATCTCATGATTGACCTAACTAGTGCATGCCAATTATATTACTCTAATCTACTCCTAATGCATGAAAATAAACTAAAGCATGTCTATCTTAAATCGCTAAGGCATGACTTGTGTCAACCTAGGGTTTCAAGTTTTATTACAACCATTGTGTAGAAAATCATAATTAAGCATCCGAGTTCCAGTCCATAGTGACTAACCATGATTGTGTAAAATAATACATTCATTCCATCTATGACAAGAATTTAGAACAAACATATAATTTTAATATTGCAAATCAGTACGGTCTCTTAACTAATCATCACAATATCGTCAATAGTTTCTCCTCGTAACAATTGAAAACAATGAAAGAACTACACTACTCGGCTAGGATTTTGCTAGAAAATCCTAGATACTAAGTTAGTTGAGCATGGTGGAAGGTGACTGCATTGGTAATATAGAAATAATCTCCACAGTCTTCTTCTCCGGATCTCTAGGTTTGAATACGGCTCTCAACAATAACAAGTCTAAATGAATGAACCTCTCTGAATGAACATGAACCTCCAAAAATCACAACTAAACAACCGAAAACCAGCTCCTTTTCCACTAATATATGATCGTGTATATATAGGCAATGGTATATGGAGGTCCTTTAAAGTCTTTTCGCTCTCAACCTCATACAAACCCTAAAATCTGAAATATATAAATGTATATAGATGTATACAGAAGTCTGGAGTCACAGACACGTATTCGAATCGAACGGGGGTAAAACATGCAAAAACCATCAAAACTTCATAAAAACTTACCGCAGATACGCTTCAAGCGTAGGTCCAAGCGTACCTCCGAGCGTAAAAATGTGTTTTCCAGCCACTTTTTTAAACTGAAAGCGTAGGTATTTTATGGAAAACCACATTTCTTCATAAATACACCGAAACGACCGCCTTGAATCCATAAGATTTTTTGCTGAAGATGACAACTTCTGAAAATGCCGTTTTTATCCTCCGGGAGCCATTTTTGTCTCGAACTGCCTCTTTGACTCTCCTCTTTGAATAGAAAGAACATGCACTTCAGTTAATTCACCGAAGTTAGCTCCATTTCTTTGTTAAGCTCCTGAAACATGCTTTAACACGCAAATAGCATAAAATACCAGATAATGGAATGAAAGAGTGTAACAATAGTGAGTTAAGGGGTCAAAATGTCTAATATTTGACACCTATCACTACCAAATAACAACTATCTCGAGTTAATGTTAAGAATGGTCTCCACTAGAGTAGACAATATCGTTAATCTCTACTCCTAATTTGGACAACCTTCTGTGTAACCCCCCCTACAGTAAATTAATCCACTTTTCATCTCTTCATCGTTTACTTCTTTTGCTATGTTTTTTACTTCGTTTTTTTATCTATTTTTTTCCTCTTCTCTTTTTTTTTCCCAACCTAGTGGCTTTACTAGACATTGGGCCAATGATCCCAAGCTAGACCACTTTAGGTCACTAGGTGAACATCAAATTATGTTCAAGCTTGGTTCATTTGTTAAACGAACGAGCCCGAGTTGAGCTCAAGCCTGTTCACGAACGACTCGGTTCGATTGTAGTATATATTACTTTTACCAATAGTCACTTAGATTGGGTTATTTATTAGAGATTAAGGTCCTTGATAATTTTTAATATAATAATATTGGGCTTAATATGTTTGTTGGGAGAGGACTTTATCCAACACGAGATTAAATTTGTGTAAAGTAAATTAGACTTTAGATATGCTAAAATTTTATATTATCTATTACATAATATAATAATTTATAATACACACAAACACACATATATATATAAGTGAGATTTTAACAAGCCTTGTTAAAGAGCATGATCACGAGCTTTATTTATGAACATTTTCGAGTCAAGCTCACACTTGTTTGAGTTTCATTCATTTCTGAACCGAGCTTGAAATATTTTTTCGAGATGGGTTCACTTATTGAATAAAGGAACACGAGCCGAGTTTTTATCGAGCCGAGTTCAAATTGCTTGTCGAGTGCTTGATTCATTTGCAGCCCTACGCATAGCGCTCCGAGAGACGTGCATAAAAAATAACTCAGCTAACATGTTAGCCGTCCAAAATAATTGTTTAATACAAGTTGGTACAAGTTTGTATAGTAAGCAAAATAAGCATATAAACATTTTTATGCTCTACAAAAGGAAAAAGTCTGCCACCTATGAGCAAAACGAGGGGACAAAACACCACATGGTCACCAATAAACTACGGACCTCCCATAGCGGGGTCATCACCTCAAAAAGATATAGAACAACGGGGTGAGCTCACTAGCTCAATAGAGGAGGTGTCACCACCTCAATCCTGGCCGTCCGAGTGGTACAACCCAACCTATGGTACATGCAAATCCTAGGCCGATCTATTATCCCACATGGCCTTCACGTCAATTCGAGCCCCGATAAACCCATCACATAACCCCAACATGTTCATCATCAAATAGAAATAATTTAAAGCGTAATAGAGCAATGGTGTAAAATATCAATATCAAATCTCAAGAAGCAAATAACGATGCACCTACAATGAGACACAACCTAACACACACACCCCCTAACTCTAAGGGTCAGCTAATATAAAGTGCCACCAAAATCATTCACTTAAGAGAATATATATGCTCAACAAGAAAGATCAAAAATATGAAACATGGTCCGTGAAAAGTAGAGTTTGGAACAATTCCTCCCCCATCATCTCTATTTCTCGCCACTTGGCCAGTTATTGTGACGATTGGAATGATCCACTCACACAAGTCTCGAAATGAGACATTACTCCACACCAAGGTTTCACATTCTCGTGAGGTGTACTTAAATCCAAAGTGTATAATTCCATGAACCATTCAATATCATTTTAGATTTCAAGAATGCAACTTTCAATATTTCTAGTCCAATTGCAACATATGGGACTTACCAAATTAAAGTGAGCTAGGGTCTTTAAAAAAAATGAATCAAGGCAAGAGACTTACCACCAACAAGTCACAATATGAATTTAAGATGAGGTCAAGAGAGCATGAAGTGAGCTTGAACAATCACTTCCCCAAACCGAAACTCAAAGCTTCTTAAAGCTAATCAACAAATTTCAATGAATAAGGAATGGTCACAAGAATGAGTCAATCAACAATTTAAAATTATGGGATTTCAACCACCTATTAGATTAAAGAAAACTTTCCTAAGAATGTAAGTTATGGTTTCAAATTGAGAATTCAAGAGAGTGAAAAGAGGACTTACCAAAAAACAAGTTAGATGGAGATCAAGAACATCAATCCACCCAAGCCTACTCACAAGCTCATCAACATTCAAGCATGCAGAGAGGAGAAGAGGAGCTTGCAATAAAGAACAATAGAGAGAGCATGTGTGGTTGGTCCAAAAGAGAATAAGAAGTGAAATTACCTAGACGATTAGTGAAACGAGCCTAGAGGGGGGTGAATAGGCTTTCAATCGATTTTATAATCAATTAAAATTATCTATCAGAAATTCAAATTTAATCAATCACAAACCCAAATCTTTGAATCAGATAAACCAATAAATTATGAATATAAGTGCAGAAAATAAATCATGAGAACACACATATATTTTTACATGAAAAACCTTGGAATACACTCGGGTATCGATGCACTATGAATCAGAGAATTTGTACAAACTCTATGAAAACATAACTTATAACCGCTGTAATTTGTTGGTCTTCACTCGACTTTTGGAAGTCTGGATCCACTCACGCTCCATGAAGCTCTCGCTCCGATCTCCTTACTCTGATAGCTCCGCTTCTCAATGGATCAAATCACCACGAAGCCTCCTGCTTCGATCTCTGCACTCAGACGGCTCTATTTCTCAAAATGGATCAAAGCAACCAAGTTGCAATTAGTGGTGTGTAGATTTTTCAGAATCTATGTCATTCAATCGTGTATAAGATCATCAATGTAGAAACAAGATATAATCAACTCCAAAACAAGAGATAACTAAAAGATATGAAATCACTCAATGATATTTCTCTCTCTCTCTCTCTCTATCTCTCTTTATGAATATAAATCTGTAAAAAAATTATAGAGATCTCTCAATGGCTCAAAGGTTGCCTCACATCTATAGAAAACCTCGGTATTTATAGACCATAGCTGAAGGAAACTCTAAGTTTTCCCTTTCTAGTAATTTCACATCCAACTGAGCAAAAACCCTAATCTCTGATATATATTATGTGTTTTCATCGTATACCAAGGTATGAGAGTCTTCAACACATCTTAGAAGGACATAATCAACATTGCAACGGGAAATAAAATTTCCTGCCACAGCTACACCTTAGGCGTAGCCCTACACCTTAGGCATAGGTCAAACGTAGGTTAGGTGTAGGCTTAGGCGTAGCTTGAGCATAGATATCCACTTTTTGGCCACTTTTGTTTCTGTAGGCGTAGGCTTGAGCGTAGGTTTTTTCATGAAAACTACTTTTCTCTGCAATTGTGCCAAAATGACCCTCTTGACTCCCCGAGACTTTTTATTGAATTGACGGCTTTCGAAAATTCTATTTTTGCCCTCCGGGAGATATTTTTACTTAATACGCTCACTTTTGCACTACACCTGAATTCTTCACTACTTCAATGCTTGATTTTTCCTTTGTCAAAACTTCTAAATGTTGGTGAAACAAAAATGTCCTATCTAACACTCAATATGGTTATTGTCTAGAACATGCCATAAATAAACAATACTCAAAAGTGTTCTTACAATCTCCCCCTTGGCATTTCTAAGACAAAACCATATTTTTCAATATAACCTCACAAATAAAGACATAACATTTATACCTATGAACACACACCGACAAACATATAGATATAAACTCTCACCTTGCTTTTATGACAATCTACCAATCCTGTAACCACAACACTGAACAAACCATTAAACGTAAGTGTGGAAAATAGATATAATCAATATAATGATCATAAGAAAAACATAACAACAATGCAAGCATAATGATCATCATAGACATTCTCTCATTCTCCCCTTGAGAATATACTCCCCCTTACTAAAAACTTTTCCTTCTCTAAACCAAACAATCTCTCCCCCTTACTAAATATATCTCCCCATTTTTGTCACTGAAATGACAGGCAAAAATATAACAATCAAAACATAGGGAAAAGATAACAAAGGAGACACTAGAGAATCTAAGACCAAGCACTAAATATGACGATAAAATACCCTATAAGATTATATCCAGATTCTCGAGTAACAAATATCTCTACAATGCATGACCCTAATACTAAATGCATGAATGCAAAATGTCATGAAGAAAATAAGACAAAAACCAAACAAAAATATTTTTGTATTTTGAAATATGTGAGCAAGGCAGTAGAGACAATAAGCTAATCATTAACACATCATATTCTCATAACTAACTCAGTCATTATACATACAGTAGTGAAGAAAATCAACACACATATCTTATAGACTTAAGAATGCACAAGCCAAATTTTGCAAATATATCTATATAAATTCTCATGTGGAAACACTAAAGTAAGATGAAAACAATACACACTAATTATGATAATCTCCTCACCAACCGTGATGATAATTCAGTCCAAGATCCAAACTAGAAGTAAGATCATTAACTAGAACCTTATTTCTTGATTAAAGAATACATTATTCTACTTTCTCTTTGACACACAATTTATTCTTTTCAACTTTTTCTCCTTATCCCTTCTTGTCTTTCTAAGCTTCGGACTTTCCAGCGAGGAGTTTTAGTCCCGACCAACTGGGCCCCAGCTTCTTCCTTGGGATTAATGTTCATTAGTCTTCTGCCCTTTTTACGCGAACACTCAATGCTTACTGAGGTAAGAGGCCCTGTTACTCAGATCGAAGAACTACTTTTTGCATTTCTATATTTTGATTACCTAATTATTTCCTCCTTCAACATCACCACAACATTCATAAGCATGCAAAAGAATATTCAAAAACAAAGATCAATCAAATATAGCTCATGAACCTACATACACTTCGGGTTAAATGAAACAGGTTAACAGTCTTAGAAGGCATTATGATCATCTCCGAAGTAAAACAAGCACCTAAGATTATAGTTTTTCAACAGAAAATAATCATGCCAAGTGAACATCCAAAAATCTTAGGTAAGGCTGATACCTCTACTTCCCATATGCATAATTAGACAAGTAAATATGATAATAAAAGTAAAATATGACAACTTTTATACTCTAGCCAAGCTCATCATTTCAAAAAACAATATTTTATATATTTTTATATATGTATAAAGAAAAATACATGCATGAATATAATACAAATGCATGATTATCTATCAATTCTAGAAAAATAATGCAATGTGCTCCTAGAATGATAAATAAAAATATATTTATTCTAAAGAAAGCATACCAATAGATCTTCAAAGACTAACATGCTTTTGAAAATCAAATCTAATGGTTTTGTTAAGATATCTGCCAACTAAGAATCTGTGGATATAAATTCTAGAAACAGTATACCATCCTCAACAAGATCCCGAATGAAATGATGTCGAATATCTATATGCTTTGTCCTAGAGTGTTGAACATGCTTTTTAAAAATATTTATCACACTCATGTTATCACAAAACACAGTCATCACGCCTTCTCCAAAACCATAATCCTGCAATATCTGTCTCATCCACAACACTTGAGTACAACAACTACCAAATGCTATAAACTCAGCCTCAACAGTGAAAAGGGAAACACAATTTTATTTTTTGTTATACCAAGAAACTAAGTAATTACCAATATAAAAACACCCTCCACTGTTTCTTTTTCTATCATCAACATTACTGGCCCAATCATTATCAGACAAATATACAATTTCAGTGTTAGTCCCTGATGGATACCATAATCTATAATCCACCATCCCTTTAATATACTTGATAATTCTTTTTAACGCAGTAATATAAGACTCCTTAGGACTTGTCAGGTAACGTGCACACAAACCAACACTAAAAGTTATGTCAGGTCGACTGACAGACAAGTACAACAAACTTCGAATCATACTCCTATAAAGTGTAGGATCGACATCTTTGCCTTTAGCATCTATACTAAACTTGACACTAGTACTCATAGGAGTTCGAGCATCCTTAGCCTTTTCCAAACCAAACTTCTTCACCAATTCCAAAGCATAATGAGTTTGAGAAATGAAAATCCCATCATTCAACTATCTAATATGAAGCCCAAGAAAGAAGTTCAAATCACCAATCATGCTCATCTCAAATTCATTTGTCATTTAATCTCCAAAATAATGAGTAAGTTTATCAGAAGTGGAACCAAACACAATATCATCAACATATATTTGAGCAACAACTGTATCACTCTCGATTTTCTGAAAAATAGTGTTTTGTCTACTCTCCCTCGAAAAAAACATGTTCCCAACTGGTAGTCGGTCAATCTTTCATGCCAATCTCTAGGTGTTTGTTTTAGCCCATACGAAACCTTTTTAAGCTTGTAAACATGACCAGGACAATGAGGATCTTCAAATCCTTTGGGATGCTCCACATATACCTCCTCATAAAGAATACCATTCAATAATGCACTCTTCACATCCATTTGATACAACTTGAATCCAAGATGACATGCCATAACAAAAATAATTCGAATAGATTTAAGCCTAGCCATTGGAGCAAAAGTCTCATCAAATTTTATACCCTCCAACTAGTATAACCTTAAGCAACAAGCCTAGTCTTATTCCTAACAACTGTACCATTTCATCCTTTTTATTCTTGAATATCCACTTGGTATCAATCACATTTATCTCTTTTGGTCTAGGCACAAGAAACCATACTGTAGGTCACTAAAATACCCTAGAGGGGGGGGGGGGGTGAATAGGGTTTTAAAAATAATTTCTAACTATTTTTAATTCTTACGAGAACATGCAACAAGGTTCAATAGTAATTTACAAGGTAAATATGTAATGAGTAATTTTACTTTAATTTCAACAAGCTATTTACCACACTATAAATTAAGCATGCATGAACATAAAATAAGGAGATAGAGATAGAGAAATTGACACCATGATTTTTACGAGGTTCGGTAACTCCTACTCCTTGGCTCAAAGAATCCCCTTCCTTGAGACTTTCCTGATCCTCACACTATGGCTCTTCCTTCAATAGGTGGAATAGCAAAACCTTTACAAAAGAGCTAACTAGCTCTTCACACAATCAAGAGAAAAATCCTCCCTTGATACAATGGGCTTCGCTCACCCAAGATCACAAATTTGTGTATGTAATCAATATATCACTCAAGAAACAAAAACACTCAAACCCTAAGGTTTTTATGGAAGATAGATCAATATAAGCTCAAGTGTTTTTAGGTGATATTTCAAGAACTCAAGATATATATATTCTCACAATATATTTTCAAGTAAGAGAATGAGCACAAAGCTTGAGTTTAAATCTTCAAAATGATGGGAATAAGAAACGAGATTTTGATCTTTCTTGCTATCAAAAGATTTTCCAGAAAGTGCTTGAGAGAAAATAATAGATGAATGAATTTTTAGAAAAATTTCTCACACAAGAACCTTAGCATTTTTAATCCATATCTCTTTCTTTATATAGTGTAACACTAGGGTTTGGAGAGTGTATCTCACCCTAGACAATACGGAGAGTATGACCTGAAAATCTGCAAGAAAAATCATTTATTTTTGGGCAAAAATATTGTTTAGAAATATTTTTCCTTAAAATCCTGAAGCACCCAGTCGACTGCCTACCGGCACCCAGTCGACTGCCTCCATGCAAATATTTAAAATATTTTCCCCAATGGCTATGGTCAGTCGACTGCCTTAAGAAGGCCAGTCGACTGCCTCATGAGTCAGTCGACTGCCTTAGACAGGCTAGTCGACTGCCTCAAGCAATCAAAAATGTTTATAACTCACTGGTTCATCCAGTAGGCTGGGCCCTAGGCCAGTCGACTGGGTAACAGCCAGTCGGCTGCCATTTTATGGCCAGTCAACTGGGTGACTCCAAGAAAATGTTCAAGGTCCGTTTTTGATCCATTTTTGAGTTCATTTGTTTAATTACTTGAGCTTATAAGATCAATCAACGCATAAGATACCTTGTTACAATATTCTCACCCCGACCTATCTACCCCAGGTCTTGAGTCCAGCTTTTGTACTTTCTTTGTCCTTTTTGTCCTTCTTTGAGTATGTGCATGAGTTTCCTTATCGCTTTTCGCTTTTTGGTATTAATAATCTTTCCGAAACATTTACCTGTACTTGCTGAAACACTTAGCTCAAAGTCATATTAGTACCAAACATAGTTTTGAATGTTTTGTTAATATCAAAATAAGAGTTATTGTTTGAAATGGAATTTCAATGCCAATAATCTCCCCCTTTTTTATGTTGACAAAACATTTCGTGTTTGCTCATAATTGGTAAAGTATCAAGTGATACTCCCCCTCAATGTGTGCATCTTTCATTTTTATTTTCATGCTCCCCCTTTGGAAGTAAAATTTGCAAATCGATAATCATTTAAGTAATGCATTGAAGAAAAATAGAGACAAGATTTTTCAATTAATAATTGTAAGTTCGGTACATGTTGTTTTACTACTACACATTACAAAATAATAAAGCATAGAAATAAAACTAAAGATAACATAAACAACACACATAGGTACCGTCCTATGCTATGCAATATGGACCTGTGGCCAAACACCCCTACAACCCAAACATTCTCCCCCTTTGACGACATCAAAAAGGCGGAGGGTCACGGCGAAGTGCATCCATGGCGGTGGTGAGGCGGTCGATCTTGTCCTCAAGGCGCTTCATGTCCTCGGACGTCTTCTTTTGGGCCTCCTCATTGTGCTTCACGATTTCCAAGATTTGGGTAAGAGTTTCGGGATTAACCTCGAACCCAAAATCCGGAATATCAAAATCGCTACCAAGAGATGGAAATGAAGAAGTCAAAGCATCCGGACGAGGTGCCTCGGGACGAGGAGCATCGGGATGCGGAGCAGAAGGACCGGCTTGGTCCGCAGTAGGGGCAGCCCTAAGAGAGACCAACACTCCATCGGCATTTTTGCCTATGTGCATTTGCTTGAGATGAGTGCGGTCCAGAAAAATTGGATTATGCTCCGTAGGCTCGTCAGCAAATGGCACACCATTCCGACTGAGAAGATAGGATAAATGGGTAGGAAAAATAAGTGCGCCTTTCTTCTTGTGGCACTCGAGGATTGCCGAAATGAAGAGGAAGACAAGATTGACCTGCCGACCGGTCATGACACAGTAGACAAGGAAAGCTTCCATAATCGACATAAGACTCCGGCTTCCTGACTTGGGCAAAATGGAATACGTGATAATATTGTGCACAAGTCTAGCCTCGGGAGTAAGCGAGGAAGAAGGAAACTCAGCAATGGCAGTGGTGGTTTTATTCACATAAATGGCCCAAACTGCTTCGAGAGGATCGAAATCACTCGAAGAGTACCAAATGGATGGGCAGTAGTAGGAGATACCACCAGGAGGTAGCCGAAAAACAGTATTGATTACTGCTTCGGTGAACTTCACTGATGTGCCCCCAACATTGGAGCTAAGTTGGGTGGAGATAAGTCGTGGTTGAGAAGGATTCACCAGATTGGTGTAGAATGCTTTGACAGCCCTCGGATAGAGCGAAACATCGAATGAGAGAAAGAAATCCCAACCCATATTTTGAAAAAGATTGAACGTGGTAGCGCCAATCTCTTCGCACAAGGGTTGAGTCACAATGCGACTCTGAGCAAATTTTCGATGAATGAACTGAGTTTCGAAAACACGAACACTGTCGTCATCACCGAGAAGAGTAGACAGAGACATCGGACCAGATTCAAGTTCGGAATCAGTGTCCTCATGAACAGGAGACGGAGGTGGAGGAGGTGCAGCCGAAGAGCTTCCACCCCTACGGGCGCGTTTCTTGAGGCGCACAACATTAGGAGCCATGAGAGAGATGAGAACCAAGATGATGGAAAGCATTTTGAGAGGAAAACGAAAAGAATTGGTGAAGTCAGAGAGAGAGAAGTGAAACTGTAACAAAATATATATGGATATATATATGGAGATAGATAACTGAAAAAGAAGAGGGGAGTGGTGATAATGGATGAGAGGATCGTGGTGTAGTGGAAAGGTGGTTTAAAGATGAGTAAATGGCGTGAAGGAGAGAAGAAATGGGAGAGATCGTGGAGAGAGTGGAGAGAAGACGAAGAGAAAGAAGAGATAAAAACAAGGTTCGCGCAGAGGCAGTCGACTGGCTCATGACCCAGTCGACTGGCCAATATAGGCAGTCGCCTGGCTGAAGATCGTTAAAAACACAAAAACTCACTGGTTGATCCAGTCGACTGGCCGTATATGAGGCAGTCGACTGGCCCTCAAAAAAATTTTGAAAAATTTGAAATTTTGAAAGCCGAGAACGTGGACGAGAATTTGTGAAAATTAACTGATGACATCAAAATCCATGGCCATTCCTAATTCCCTACGAATTTTTGAAAATGGTTCGTCCGAGAGGGATTTAGTAAAAATATCCGCCAATTGATTCTTAGTATCAATAAAAACCAATTCAACGTCGCCTTTAGCTACGTGATCCCGTAAAAAATGATGCCTAATCTCTATGTGCTTTGTGCGAGAGTGTTGAATAGGATTCTTTGAGATACAAATAGCACTAGTGTTATCACATTTAATAGGTACACGATTGAACACAAGCCCAAAATCATGTAATTGTTGCTTAATGTAAAGAGTTTGAGCACAACTACTACCGGCCGCAACGTATTCGGCTTCAGCCGTAGACAAGGCAACCGAATTTTTCTTTTTACTTGACCATGAAACTAACGAGTGACCTAGAAAATGACATGTACCACTTGTGCTTTTCCTATCAACTTTACAACCCGCAAAATCGGCATCCGAATAACTTGTGAGATCAAGTGAAGTACCACTTGGATACCAAAGTCCTAAGTTAATCGTCCTATTAAGATAGCGAAAAATACGTTTTACGGCTAGCAAGTGAGATTCTTTAGGACAAGATTGAAAGCGAGCACATAAGCATACACTAAACATAATATCCGGTCTACTAGCAGTTAAATAAAGTAAACTTCCTATCATGCCTCTATATTTAGTAATATCAACACATTTTCCATTTTCATCTTTATCGAGTTTAATAGAGGTACTCATAGGAGTAATGGCATGTTTGGCCTCCTCCATACCAAATCGCTTTAGCAAATCTTTAGTATACTTAGATTGGCTAACAAATAAGCCATCCAAGCTTTGCTTGATTTGCAACCCTAAGAAGAAGTTCAATTCACCCATCATACTCATTTCAAATTCGTTTTGCATGTTAGATGCGAAATCCTTGCAAAGGGAAGTATTTGTTGATCCGAATATAATGTCGTCAACATATATTTGGATAATCAACAAATCATTCTTGACAGTTTTTGTAAATAGAGTGGTGTCAACTTTGCCTTTAGAAAAACCTTTTTGAAGTAGAAAATCACTAAGCCGTTCATACCAAGCTCTAGGAGCTTGCTTTAACCCGTACAAGGCTTTAGATAATTTGTAAACATGATTTGGAAAACGATCATTTTCAAAGCCGGGTGGTTGCTTCACATACACTTCTTCATCTATAGTTCCATTTAGAAAAGCACTTTTGACATCCATTTGATAGAGAATGAAATTTCTAGATGATGCAAATGCAAAAAGCATTCTAATTGCTTCTAATCTAGCTACGGGTGCAAAGGTTTCATCATAGTCAATGCCTTCCTCTTGATTGTAACCTTGAGCTACCAATCTTGCTTTATTTCGAATAATCACTCCATTTTCATCCTTTTTATTTCGAAAAACCCATTTAGTGCCTATTGTAGTTTGATGTGTGGGTTGAGGGACTAAAAGCCAAACTTGATTGCGTTCAAATTGATTTAGTTCCTCTTGCATAGCCATAATCCAAGAATCATCACATTGAGCTTCGTGGAAGTTCTTGGGTTCAATATTGGACACAAAATCCATGTGGTTGCATAAGTCTCTAAGTTGAGATCTTGTGCTAACACCTTGTGAAGGGTTTCCTATGACTTGGTCAAGAGGATGGTTGTGCACAATCCTCCAAGATTTAGGAATGGAGCAAGTCAAGTCATCATTTGATTGATTTCCAACTTTACTCTTATCCATTTGCCTACTTGACGAGTTGGAGATATTGAGATTATTGAAACTATCCTCAATCCCTACAACTTCATCATCATCTAGGTCAACTCTAGGTGAGGGTATAGGTGGTGATTCATCAAAAACAACATGGATAGACTCTACCATGGTCAAAGTCCTTTTGTTAAAGACTTTAAAGGCTCTACTTGTTGAGGAATAACCTAATAAAATTGCTTCATCCGATTTGGAGTCAAATTTTCCCAAGTTATTTTTATCATTTAAGACAAAACATTTACAACCAAACACCTTGAAATACCCAATATTTGGTTTCCGACCATTCCACAACTCATACGGAGTTTTACCCAATTTCAGTCGAATGATAACTCTATTCATGACATGACAAGCGGTATTTACCGCTTCCGCCCAAAGACTTCGGGGAAGGTTGTGTTCATTTAACATAGTTCTAGCCATTTCTTGTAAAGATCTATTTTTCCTTTCAACTACCCCATTTTGTTGAGGAGATCTTGGAGCCGAGAGATCATGAGATACACCAAATTCATCACATAATTTCTCTAGATCTTGATTGACAAATTCTCTACCCTTATCACTTCTAATTTTCAAATCTTTTTCATTTTGAATGACTCTACAAAATTTATCGAGAATGGAGTGAGTTTCATTTTTATGAGCAAGAAAGTAAACCCAAGTAAATCTAGAGTAGTCATCTACTATAACAAGTACATAGAGTTTCCCAGCTAAGCTAGCCGTTCTCTCCGGACCAAAGAGGTCCATATGAAGTAACTCTAAGGGTCGAGAAGTGGTGATATCTTTCTTTCTCTTGAAAAAAGATTTCACTTGCTTACCTATTTGACATGCACTACATATTTTATCTTTTGAAAAATTAGTCTTCGGGAGGCCTTTGACTAATTCATTTTTGGACAAGCGTTGAATAAGATCCATACTAGCATGTCCTAAGCGTCTATGCCATAACCAACTATTTTCACTCGATGTGACAAAACACTTAACATCTTGTTCATTTAATTCACATAGCAACATAGTATATAAATTTCCGTTTCTCTTTGCTTTGAACAATTGATTTCCATCTTTCTCAACTATGCATGCATTTGACCTAAAGATAACATCATAACCTTTGTCACAAAGTTGGCTAATACTAAACAAGTTATGCTTCAAACCATCAACCAAAAGTACGTTATCTATAGTTAGAGAAGAAGATATACCAATGGATCCAATTCCAACAATTTTGCCTTGTGAGTTGTCACCAAAAGTAACGTTTCCTCCTTCATAAGATTTTAAGGACATGAATTTCGATTTGTCCCCCGTCATGTGCCTTGAACATCCGCTATCAAGAAACCATCTTTCTTTTGAGGCGGACTTCAAGCAAACCTATAAAACAGCGTTACGTGACTTTTATTGGTACCCAATCTATTTTGGGTCCATCTTGGTTAGAAAGAGATGCAATAGTTCCTTTCGGAACACAAATTGATTTAGTTTCCAAGTTCTCTTTTGCACGTAGAGATGCAATGGTTCCTTTTGGAACCCAAAACATTTTTGAGACAATTTTCTTCTTCTTTCTTAGAAAACATACATTTGCTTTGTGACATCTTTTCTTGCAATAGTAGCATGAAACATGATTGTGATCAATAGAAGTTGAGAATGAAGATTGTTTTGAAAAAGTATGCTTTAATGATTTTCTTTTCTTCAATAAAAGTGCATCTTTGTTGAATGCATCATATCCTAAGCCGCATTTGTCAAAAGAGTTTCTTTGTCTTCCTAGCATGATGCTCAAGTTTTCTTTTCCTTTTGTGAATTTTGCTAAGATGTTTATTTGATCATCAATGGTCTTTTTCAACAAAATATTTTCCTCTTCTATCTTCATACTTTTGTCATTAGTTGCATTTACATCAACTATGGTGTGGCAAGTGGAATTACATGAAGATTTAGATTTCTTGAGTAAACTATGTTTTTTAGCTAGTTTTTCAAACTCATCATACAAATTTTCAAATGCATCTTATAATTCATTATGAGAAAATAAAAGCTCATCATATGACAAAATGGATTTATCTAATGCATGTAAATTTAAATGTACCTCATCTTCATTTGCCATGAGTCAAAGATTTGCAATTTCCTCACCATTCTCTTCCTCATCCGAATCACAAGAGTTATAATCATCCCATGTTGCATTCATGGCCATTTTGTTTGGCCTTTTCCCGTTCTCCTTTTTGGGCTTGAAACACTCATTTCTATAGTGCCCCGGTTTACCACAATTGAAACAAGTAATAGACTCCTTCTTGCTTGTCTCTCCTCTTGGTTCATTGCTCTTTAAAAACCTCCGACCTTTAGCCTTCTTTCGTTAAATAAATCTCTTGAATTGTTGAGTGATCAAGGCAATGTCTTCATCAACCTCTTCTTCGATTCTCTCATTTGCTTCACTTTTAGTTGAAGCTTGCAAGGCTATACCTTTTCTAGGCTTGGCGTCTTCTTCACGAGATTTCAAGGTAATTTCCCATGTAAGGAATGACCCGAAAATCTCATCAAGACTCATAGTGCTAAGATCATGTGCTTCTTTAATAGCCGTCACCTTCGCATCCCATTTGACCGGAAGGCTTCTAAGGACTTTTCGTGCCGCATCGGATCTAGGAACAATTCTACCAAGATGCTTTAGTCCATTCAAAATATTAGTAAAACGAGACATCATATAATTGATATTTTCATCTTCTTTCATGGCAAATAATTCATATTCATGCATAAGTATATCAATTTTAGATTCTCTAACTTGAGTGGTTCCTTCATAAGTAACTTCAAGTTTATCCCACATTTCTTTGGCCGTGGAGCAAGTAGAGACTCGATTAAATTCATTTGGACTTAATGCACAATTTAGATTAACCTTAGCTTTGGCATTAAATGACATAAGTCTACGCTCATCATTATCCCATTCGTTGGACAATTTGGGAATAGTTTTTCCATCAACTACTTTGGTAATAGTAAAAGGTTCATCAACAATAACTAGCCAAATTTGATAATCAGTAGCTTGAAGAAAGTCTATCATTCTAGTCTTCCAATAACTATAGTTTGAACCATCAAACCATGGGGGTCTATTGTTTGATTGTCCTTCTACATGAGTGACTATGTTTGAGGCCATGGTCGTTCTCTAAGACGGTTAAGTCTAAAACAAGTAGAGATTAGGCTCTGATACCAATTGTAAGTCACTAAAATACCCTAGAGGGGGGTGAATAGGGTTTTGAAAATAATTTCTAACTCTTTTTAATTCTTACTAGAACATGCAACAAGGTTCAATAGTAATTTACAAGGTAAATATGTAATGAGTAATTTTACTTTAATTTCAACAAGCTATTTACCACACTATAAATTAAGCATGCATGAACATAAAATAAGGAGAGAGAGATAGAGAAATTGACACCGTGATTTTTACGAGGTTCGGTAACTCCTACTCCTTGGCTCAAAGAATCCCCTTCCTTGAGACTTTCCCGATCCTCACACTATGGCTCTTCCTTCAATAGGTGGAATAGCAAAACCTTTACTAAAGAGCTAACTAGCTCTTCACACAATCAAGAGAACAATCCTCCCTTGATACAATGGGCTTCACTCACCCAAGATCACAAATTTGTGTATGTAATCAATATATCACTCAAGAAACAAAAACACTCAAACCCTAAGGTTTTTATGGAAGATAGATCAATATAAGCTCAAGTGTTTTTAGGTGATATTTCAAGAACTCAAGATATATATATTCTCACAATATATTTTCAAGTAAGAGAATGAGCACAAAGCTTGAGTTTAAATCTTCAAAATGATAGGAATAAGAAACGAGATTTTGATCTTTCTTGCTATCAAAAGATTTTCCAGAAAGTGCTTGAGAGAAAATAATAGATGAATGAATTTTTAGAAAAATTTCTCACACAAGAACCTTAGCATTTTTAATCCATATCTCTTTCTTTATATAGTGTAACACTAGGGTTTGGAGAGTGTATCTCACCCTAGACAATACGGAGAGTATGACCTGAAAATCTGCAAGAAAAATCATTTCTTTTTGGGCAAAAATATTGTTTAGAAATACTTTTCCTTAAAATCCGGAAGCATCCAGTCGACTGCCTACCGGCACCCAGTCAACTGCCTCCATGCAAAGATTTAAAATATTTTCCGCAACGGCTATGGTCAGTCGACTGCCTTAAGAAGGCCAGTTGACTGCCTCATGAGTCAGTCGACTGCCTTGGACAGGCCAGTCGACTACCTCAAGCAATAAAAAATGTTTATAACTCACTGGTTCATCCAGTCGGCTGGGCCCTAGGCCAGTCGACTGGGTGACTCCAAGAAAATGTTCAAGGTCCGTTGTTGATCCATTTTTGAGTTCGTTTGTTTAATTACTTGAGCTTATAAGATCAATCAACGCATAAGATACCTTGTTACAATATTCTCACCCCGACCTATCTACCCCAGGTCTTGAGTCCAGCTTTTGTACTTTCTTTGTCCTTTTTGTCCTTCTTCGAGTATGTGCATGAGTTTCCTTATCGCTTTTCGCTTTTTGGTATTAATGATCTTTCCGAAACATTTACATGTACTTGCTGAAACACTTAGCTCAAAGTCATATTAGTTCCAAACACAGTTTTGAATGTTTTGTTAATATCAAAATAAAAGTTATTGTTTGAAATGGAATTTCAAAGCCAACACATTCATCATTCTTAATAAACTGTTGAAGTTCTTCTTGCATAACATTTATCCACTCACTATCTTGAAGAACTTCTTTGACATTTTTAGGTTCCAAGGAAGATGTATAACATGCATACGAGACTTCATTCCTAGCCTTTCTTCGGGTCACCATCATCTGATCAGCAGATCCTATGAAATTATCCAAAGGATGATACAATTTTACCTTTGCAGATGGTTCTTTAGAAGGAGTAGCCTGAACATCACAAGTTTGATCATGTGATTCATTAGGACTAGGATTATCATCATGTACAACATTGTCCTCTTTATCAACATATGAAGAATCATTTCCTAGTAAAAAGAACGGCTCACTATCTTCTTCCTCAACAAACATTGGAGGCTCATCAACACATGAATCATCAACCACTACATTATCATATTTCATCATCGTTTGAGTTCTAAGGTTAAAAACCCTATATGCCCGACTCGTCAATGAATACCTACGAAATATTCTTTCATCATTCTTAGACTCAAATTTCCCAATGGACTCACGATTTCTAAGAATATAGCATTTTGCTCCAAAAATCTTGAAATACTTCACATTCCGTTTCTTGTCATTCCACAGTTTATAGGAAGTCTTTAAGGTGTCAGGCCTAAGATAGACTCTATTTAAGGTGTAACAAGCTATGTTCACTGCCTCAGCCCAAAAATACCTAGGAACTTTCCTACCATGCAACATAACATTAGTCATCTCTTGAAGAACTATATTCTTCCTCTCAACCACACCATTTTCTTGTGGAGTATGTGGTGTTGAAAATTCATGCTTTATTCCTCTTTCATCACAAAAAGTATAAATCCCTGAATTTTCAAACTCTTTTCCATGATCACTCCTCACTATAGTAATGGGATAATTCTTCTCAGTCTGAATATTTAAAAAAAAATTTCCAAAAATTTTAGCAGCTTCAGACTTTTCACTCAAAAATTTAACCCATGTAAATCTAGAGTAATCATCTACCATAACAAAGATATACTTCTTACCACCTTTGCTCATGGTCCGAGTGAGACCCATTAAGTCAATATGCAACAACTCTAAAGGTCTGGAAGTACAAATGGTATTTATCTTCCTGTACTGACATCGAACTTGTTTACCCTTTTGACATGGTCACAATCTCTTTTCCAAAACCAAGCTTAGGGACACCTCTAACAATTTCACTCTTAGTGATTTTTGTCAAATCTCGAAAATTAACATGTCTCATTCGCTAATGCCAAATTTCAACTTCATCAAGTTTAACTCTATTGCAAGATAACTGAGAATCGGGAATGATGCAATAACAATTATCAGACGAACGCATACCTTCCATCACATAATTCCCAGAAGAGTCAATGATCGAACACTTATCGGGAGAAAAATTAACATTATGATTATTATCACATATCTAGCTTATACTCAACAATTTTGCTTTAAGACCCTCAACATAAAGCACATCTTCTAGTTTAGGTAGACCAAAAGTCACAACCGTACCTTTTCCTAGAACCTTCGACTTCTCTCCATCACCAAAAGTAACTATCCTACCAAGACACTCCTCGAGAAATCCAAACAATGACCTATCTTCAGTCATATGCCTCAAACCTCCAATATCCAAATACCAAGAGCTAGAATTACATGCTCTAAGTATAGTATGAACTATAAAATAGTGTAGCTCACCTTTTCTGACCCATGTCTTGTTCATCATTGGAGCTTTATTTTCCAATTTTGAAAAATTCTTCATCTCTTCACTCAGCACTCTAATTTGATCTTGAATGAAATCTCCATGTTGAGTTCTTGGTTCCTTCATTGATCCCAAAGTCTTCCCTCTTATCTTTGAACACCTTGGTCGAATGTGACTTCTAACACCACAATGGTGACATACAGGAACAAACCTTTGAACTTCATCAGTCGACCTCCTAGGATATCTAAAGGTAAATAAGGGCTTATTTTCAACAGTTCTTATGATGTAGGATCGAATATTAGGATTCCAATTTGAATTTCCTTGAGAAGAACTAGATACCACTTGAGAATCTTTTACAAAGATGGTTTTCGACACAATGTTCCAATTATGTGATACTCCATCAAAACCCAGTCCCTCTGTATTTCCTGTAAATTTTCCCATACTCAACATATGATTAAGCTTAAGAGTTCCACTAAACCATTTATGAATAGTTGGGTTAGCATCCTTCAATTCCTTTTCCAAATTTCCGATCTTGGTAGATTTCTTAACTAACTCCTTATTGAGATCATCTACTTTCTTCAAAGCTCGAGTCCTTTCTTGTTCAGACTTATTTAATTCATCAAACAATTTTGCCTATTGAGTTTGAAGGAAATTTAGAGTTTGAGAAGTATTGGTTAATTCATCTATTAAAGAATTCAATTATTTGTCCATAATAAGACTTTTAGTCAATAGTTTCATGTGATTTTTATGAAGTTGTGTGGTATTACGAAGTAATTTGTCATAAGACTCTTAAAACGTGTCATTACAGTCTTTACCACACTCAGAATCTCCCTTTTCAAACATCGCCCAACTTGTAGCAACTTCTATGACCTTCTTGCTTTGTGAAGCAAACACGGTGAAATTCCCATAATCATCACCAACCTCCGAGTCTGTCGCATCACTAGCTGATCCATTATTAGATTCATCATCCCAACTGACAGCTAAACCTTTGAATTTTTTCAAAGTGTTTTCACACTCACCAGCTATGTGACCATATCCTTGACACTCAAAACATTGAGGTTTTTTCCTTTTAAGATCAAACTTGTCTTTTCTAGTTTGAATCTTATTTCTATTTCTAGACTTACCCAACTTATCTCCAAATTTTTGTCCTTAGCCATTCTGCTTAGCCTTAACAAATTTGTTCCACTTATTAGCAAACATAGCAATATCATTCAAACTTAACTCACTTTCTCCATCAGATTCAACATGATCCTCCCTCGTGGTTTTGAAAGGTATGCTCTTCTCTTTTGTTCCACTAGCCTTTTTAGGGGGATTTCTGAACATCTCCATTTCATAGGATTTTAAGTTCCTAGTCAATTCTTCAACCTTAATTTCTTTAAGACTCATGACCTCTAAGATGACAATAACCTTAGATAAAAAACGTTCAGGTAAAGATCTAAGAATTTTCTTCACTATTGTTGTATCAGGAATGGGTTCACCTAAATTGTGACAATTTGTGACAATATCAGTGAGTCTAACCTCAAAGTCAGCATAGACTTCATCCTCATCCATCTTCAGCTGTTCAAACTGGGAATTCAAAATTTGAAGTTTTGATTGTTTGACCTTTGAAGTTCCTTCATGAGTCACTTGGAGAATATCCCACACTTCTTTAGCAATTTCGCATGTAGCAATTCTCTTAAATTCACTCGCACTCACAACATTGTATAAAGTATTCAATGCTTTGGAGTTCTAATCCACACTGTTTCTCTCAACAACAGTCCACTCACTCGATGGTTTTGGTTTTGATTGATTTGTCGTTGCATCTACCATAGTAGGAGGTGAATATCCTACATCAACGGCCATCCAAGCTCTCTCATCTAACAACTTCAAAAATACTCTCATCCTCGCTTTCCAATACGAGTAATTTGAGCCATCAAACCTGGGGGACCTAGATACAGAACCTCCTTCGCGAGGTATCTCCATTGTCTAATTTCATAATCTAACCCTAGGTCGTTAACCTAAATCGGAGCAACCCTGCTCTGATACTAATTGAAATTACCTAGACGATTAGTAAAACTAGCCTAGAGGGGGAGTGAATAGGCTTTCAGTCAATTTTATTATCAATTAAAATTATCTAACATAAATTCAATTTTATTAAACCACAAACCCTAATTTTCTAATCAGATAAACCAAGCAATTATGAATATAAGTGCAAAAACTAAATCATGAGAAGACAATGATATTTTTACGTGAAAAACTTTAGAAAGACTCCAAGTAAAAACCACGGCTACACTCGGGTATCGATGCACTATGAATTAGAGAATTTGTACTCACTCTATGAAAATAGAACTTACAACCGCTATAATTTGTTATTCTTCACTCGACGTCTGAAAATCTAGATCCAGTTGCACTCCACGAAGCTCTCACTCTGATCTCCGTACTCAGACGGCTTCGCTTCTCAACGAATCAAATCACAACGAAGCCTCCTGCTTCGATCTCCGCACTCAGACGGCTCTGTTTCTTAAAACGGATCAAAGCAACCAAGTTATAATCAGTGGTGTGTTGATTTTTCAGAATCTAGGTCATTCAATCGTGCAAAAGATTATCGATGTAGAAGCATGATATAATCAACTCCAAAATAAAACAGAACTAGAAGATATGAAATCACTCAATGATATTTCTGTCTCTCTCTCTATCTTTGTATATGAATATGAATCTATAGAAAACTTGCAGAGATCTCTCAATGTCTCAAAGGCAGCCTCACATCTATAGAAGACCTTAGTATTTATAGACCATAGCTGAAGAAAACCCTACGTTTGCTCTTTCTCGTAATTTCACATCCAACAGAGCAAAAACCCTAATCTCTGATGTATATTATATGTTTTCCACGTATACCAAGGTATAAGAGTCTTCAACACATCATAGAATGACATAATCGACATTGCAACATGAAATAAAATTTCATGTCGTAGCTACTCCTTAGGCGTAGGTCAGACATAGGTTAGGTATATGCTTAGGCGTAGCTTGAGCGTAGATATCCACTTTCTGGCCACTTTTTGCTTCTGTAGGCGTAGGCTTGAGCGTAGGTTTTTTCGTGAAAACCACTTTCTCTGCAATTGTGTCAAAATGACCATCTTGACTCCCCGATACTTTTTGGTTGTATTGACGGCTTTGGAAGATGTTGTTTTGCCCTTCAGTGATATTTTTATTAAATACGCTCACTTTTGCACCAGCAGCACTACACGTGAATTCTTCACTACTTCAATGCTTGATTTTGCATTTGTCAAAGCTTGTAAATGTCGTTGAAACCAAAACGTCCTATCTAACACTCAACATGATTATTGTCTAGAACATGCCATAAATAAACAGTACACAAAAGTGTTCTTACAAGAAGTGTGTGTGCGTGAGTTGATTTTTGTGGAAGAAAGAGTAAAACATTACATATATGTCTATATGTATGAAAAAACCATTTGATTCTTACAATCCAATTGTGGTGAATAAAGCTAGCAAAAGGGAGGATTTGATCCAAGTTCCACAATGTGGTCTTGCAAATGGAAGACTAGAAAAGTGTAGAGATTTCGCACTCAAACTCATTAATTTTTTCAAACAAAACCTTAGCATCCAAGGGTTAAGATTAAAGATGAGAGAAATTGGGTAAGATCTAAGGGATAAAAGAATGACAACAGTAAAGTGGTCCTCAAAGTCAAGATGATTAAACTCATTTACAATTATTTACAAGTGTGCTATTATGATAAACTTTTTTCCATTTAACCAAAGTCTTCCATTTTAATTACCATAATATTACTCAAGTGTTGTAAAATTCTAGGATTTTCACTATTTATATACTAGTAAAAATACCATTTTGCCCCTAAGCCAAAAAATTCCAAAATCATTTTTAATAATTTTCATTATTGACAAAATGAAAATACAACATGCAATTTACGAATTTAATTATCAAGTAGTACACGTAAAGCATGTTAATTACATTAAGCATATAATCACATAAACACTTAATCAATAATTAAAGTTTTAATTTAGACGCAAAAATACCGGACGTTATAGGAGTCAATTATAATTTTAAAAGTAGCAAAATAAATAATAAATATATATATTATTTATAGTTCACTTTTTAAATAAATTTTTTTTTATCTCTATCTAACATTTTTTCACTTTTAACATTATTATCTTGTTATATAAATAATTTATTTTTTACCAACCAATGCATTAAAGTCTCAAACAAAAAGTAGAAAATCTAATTAGTAGTTAAATTTAAAAAGTGAATATATTTCATAATAAATAATAATTTTAAAAGTCGCAAATAAATGAACGGATATAATATTCGAAATATATATATTTTTTGTTTATAGTTCACTTTTTAAACGAAATTTTAAACGAAATTTTAAACGAAAAAAATATATACTTCACCTTTTATTTTCTTTTCCTCGGATGCTTGTTTTTTTGTTTAGGACTTTGTTGTACTGGTTGGGAAAGCATAAATTATTTATATAACTAGATAATAATGTTAAAAGTGAGAAAATATTGGATAGAAATAATGAAATTTGAGGGTAATAAAGAAATTGAATCCTTGTTTCTAAACACCACATATCTCAACATTGAGAATAGTTTAGGTATTAAGTGACATTAGAGGGTGTAAATGATGTGTCATGAAAAAAAAAAAGGGATATAAATGAAGTTTTTCAAACTTAAAGGGGTTTGATTGAAGATAAAATAAATTTTTAGGTGTGTAAATGAAATTAATTCCAACTATTTTGACTGAGATATGAGGATATGGGGATAAAATGATGATATTGAAAAGTAAATGAATAATTCATACCGGAGAGGTTAATTAAATTCAATAATATATAGGAGTTTTCTAAAACTAACCCTTAATAGAATATGCAAATTATGCAATAGTGGCAACACATTAACATATTTAATTTTGTAATTTGTAAAGGGAAATGATATTCTTGTACTTAAAAATGTAAATTGTGTCGTGAATTGACCGAGACAAATGTAAAACACAGAAACACATGCCTGTGAAGGGCCCACCATAATTTGGATGGACAATAATGGTCGCTCTGTCGCTCTTGGCCATGCAAGTTCAATCTCATGAGGTAGCTTAGAGGACACGTAACCTTCCCAACAACGATAAGATAAGATCTATGAATCACGGACTATGGACATGACACTATACGAATGCGATAATAAATTTTTAAAAAATAGGATATGATACACCTCCGAAATATTTATAAAAATATATATATTTTTATATATACGTATTATATTACAAAAAATTTTCATTTATTGATTAAAAAATAAGAACCAATAAATATATAAACAAAAATAAATAAATAGGTTAAATAAAAACTCTGATATGTTCAAAATTCTTCATTCCACTAGCATTCAAGGAATCAAATGCATCTTTCCCGTCTGACATCTTAGTCTCACCCTCTTTATATTGTAAAAAAATTCTTGATCAAAGACAAATATTGGAATGTACAAATACTAAATTTTTAACTTTTTGTGGTGATATCTTGTTCATGTCTATATAGTATATAAATGAACAGGTGCTCCAATTTCTCTCACAATATGAGGATAAACAAAGATGTTCAAGTATATTCAAAGTCAAATATTGGATTAAGGATGTTCAAGTATCTTCAAAGTCAAATGTTGGATTAGGAATGTTCAAGTTCTATAAGTGTTCCACCAAATTAGCGATTCCATAAGTTCTCTATCTTTCAGGAAATAAACCGACTCACCGCGTGTCCGACATATAAACACGCGCGTGTCCAATTTAAAAAAATTCAGAACACTCCATTTGATGTGTCGGATACGTAATTTTGATGTGTTCACGTGTCCGACATGGGTACAACGACCCTAGACGAAGTATCCGTTCAATAATATATAGGATTTTTATGAAATTAACCGTTAATAGAATATGCAAATTATGAAATAGTGGCAACACATTAACATATTTAATTTTGTAATTTATAAAGCGAAATGATATTCTTGTACTTACAAATGTAAATTGTGTCGTGAATTCACCAAGACAAATGTAAAACACAGAAAACAGGCCTGTGAAGGGCCCACCATAATTTGGATGGACTTATTGGTCGCTCTTGGCCATGCAAGTTTCATGTCATGAGGTAGCTTAGAGGACACGTAACCTTCCCAACAACAATAGATGCTTTACCCAACCCATCTCTCTCTCTATATATATATATTTATGTGTATATTATATAGATGTAAACGCACACAAACAGACAAGTGGATGCAGGAAATTAGTAGGAAGAATCTAAAAGACTGCGTGAATGATCAACTCTCTTGTCGTCCTAGGCTGACCTTCTTCTCTGCAGAAATGGTGTTCTTTTAAATTGTTTTTTTGGGTAAATAGCATTAAACCCCCCTCAACTATACTCTCTCTCCCAACTAACCCTCCTCAACTATGAAATTATTACAATTTAGTCCCTCCCAACATTTAAAGTTAGGATAATTTGCACTCAAATCCCCTAAAGTTTTGGTCAATTGTACTCACCCCCTGAGATTTAATTTTCCTTACAATGACACCCCCTGAAGAAGTTAAGACCCCATGAAATGACTATTGTGCCCTTACTTTAGTATATAGGCATGTTGGCTAAATTAATGGACCTTGTATATTAAGTTCAATTTGAAAAACTTTTCAAGTTGGATACAAAGATTTTTGAAATAGGAATATCTACATATAGATAGACATAAGGATCACTAATTACAAATAGGTAAACTTTTATTTTTCAATTACTAATACATCAACTTAACGAAACTAATTATAAATGGGTCAACTTTTTTGTTTAAATACTCAAATACGCCCAAAAAACTCCAATCTTCTTTTTCTTTTTCTCTCCCATTCCAAAATCCCCAAACACTCAAAAATAAAATTAAAATATTTCGAAAAAATAAAAATATTTCTGGAAAAATAAAAAATTTCGAAAACAAAATGAGGAAAAAAATATTTTGAAAAAACAAAATATTTTTGGAAAAATAAAATATTTCAAAAAAATGAGGAAAAAAAATATTTCGAAAATATAATATATTTCGTGAAAACTAAAATATTTCAAAAATATAAAATATTTCGTGAAAAATAAAATATTTCGAAAAAATAAAATATTTTTGGAAAAATAAAATATTTTGAAATATTTTTGTTTCTTTCTTTTTCACTTTTTTTTCTTCTTTTCAACGAAATCTATTCAAGTCTTAGACCTCTTGGTTATTACAATGCAATATTTTGAAGTCAAGTGTCTCAAGAAGTATCAAGAATGAGTTGATTGAGTTGAATTTGTTTTAAAATTTGGTGTCTTAAAAACTAATAAATCTTAGGTGAGTTATATTTAGATAATTTATTTCAATATGACAGAGGACATAATCTGAATCATACTTGTTTAGTATGAAATTCTTTGAATGCATGTCATAAAATATTTCGGAAAAAATATTTTATTTTTCCCGAAATATTTTTTATTTTCCAAATTTTTTATTTTTCCTGAAATATTTTATTTTACAAAAATATTTATTTTTCCCGAAATAGTTATTTTTCCTGAAATAATTATTTTTCCCGAAATAATTTATTTTTTCAAAATATTTTATTTTTCCCGAAATAGTTTATTTTTTCAAAATATTTTTTTCCTCATTTTGTTCGAAATATTTATAATTTTTCCGAAATATTTTATTTTTATTTTTGAGTGTTTGGAGATTTTGGAATGGGAGAGAAGAATAAAAAGAAGATTGGAATTTTTTTTAGGGTATTTGAGTTTTTAAACAAAATTTTTTACCCATTTGTAATTAGTTTAGTTATGTTGATGTATTAGTAATTGAAAGGTAAAAGTTTACCTATATGTAATTAGTGATCCTTATGTCTACCTATATATAGATATCCCTATTTCAAAAATTCTTATATTCAAAGTACTTAGACTTTTTTTTCAAATTGAGCTTAATATACAAGGGTTATTTGGTCCATTAATTTAGTCAACATGCCTTTTACCTAAAGCAAGGGCACATGAGTCATTTCATGGGGTCTTAATCCCTTTAGGGGTGTCATTGCAAAGAAAATTAAATCTCAAGGGGTGAGTGCAATTGACTGAAACTTTAGAGATTTGAGTACAAATTATCCTAAATTTAACTAACGGTGGAGGGACTGAATTATAACAATCATGAAAGTTTGAGGAATTTATGTCAAAAACATAATTGAGGGTGGTTTAATGCTATTTACCCTTGTTTTTTTTTAAGTCGCTCTCGGCCATGCAAGTTTCATGTCATGAGGTAGCTTAGAGGACACGTAACCTTCCCAACAACAATAGATGCTTTACCCAACCCATCTCTCTCTCTCTATATATATATATATATATATATATATTTATGTGTATATTATATAGATGTAAACGCACACAAACAGACAAGTGGATGCAGGAAATTAGTAGGAAGAATCTAAAAGGCTGCGTGACTGATCAACTCTTCTTATCGTCCCAGGCTGACCTTCTTCTCATGAATAGTGCAGAAATGGTGTTCTTTTAAATTGTTTTTTTAAAAAAAAAAAAATACAAAAAAAAGGAAATTGACCGCACCACCACCACTACCAGCCGATGCCAGCCAACACCCAACCTGACACCACACCATGACGACGCCACAACCACCTACACTCAAACCCACATACACCCACACATATATATAGATATATATACACACACCTTCGCAAACCATCACCACGGTCGGAACCCTAACCCCCAAATCAATGTATATATATGTGTATATGCGTGTGTGTATATATTGTAAGAACATTTATTGTATTATTTGTGTTTGACATATTCTAGACAATAACCATGTTGAGTGAATTGTCATGTTGAGAGCTTTGTATATTTGAAATCGAGTTGTTAGTATGTTCATTTCTATCTCGAGAAAGAAGTTGAGGAGTGTGTCAAAGCAAAAAAAGCTACCGGATGGCAGAATCATCATTTGTAAACATCGTCACTTCATCGGAGGGCAAAACTGTCATTTCTAGACATTATGACTTCAACCAAAAGTATCGGTAGTTTGAGATGACCAGTCTAGCTTAAATATGAAAAAACTGCAAAAGATGCAACATACCTACATTGTCAGAGGCAAAAAGAGGCAGAATGACTCTAACCCACGCTTTGGTTTTAGGAGCTGGGAATGGACCCTACGCCCTAGAACTACGCCCAAGCATAGGCCTACTCCCTAGATCTACGCCCAAGCATAGGTCCCAATGCTTGGTTACGTAATCACTTGTTACCCATGATTTGTTTATAGGTGCTTTCGGATTTTTCCAGTTTGATCCCTACTTCGAGTTTTTAAGTGATCGACTACTTCAGACCTCTACATATAGGCGTATACAAATATTTACATCAGAATTTAAAGGATTTATCAAGGTATTGTGAAATTACGTAAGAGGGCAAGGTTATGACTTGGTCTATAAATACCAAGGTTTTACAAGATAAGAAGTTATGGTTTTTTACGATGATTTTTTCAAAGGATTATTGGTGAGAGCTCTGCAATATTCCATTGTTCATATTCTTCTATAGAGTGATACACACAGAGAGGTGATTATGGAGTGATCATACAAATTGGTATTATATGTTGTGTTGAGTTTCTCCAATCGTGTTTCTACACCGAAGTTCTATATACACGATTGGATAAATGATTGTTAAAAAATCATCACACCGTCCATTGCAACAAGATTGCATTGATTTGTTCAAGTACGGAGCGATTCGAGGATTCCAAACCGCGAGTAGAGAAAGGCAAATCAGGCGTGATTTGCGAGTCTCTCATAGTGTCTGGCGGAGGAAACGTGCTTTGTGAAGTACGAGTGATTCAAGGGTTTCAGACTATGAGTAGAGGAAGACATATCATGAGTGATTATAAGTCTAAAACTCTTATAGAGTCTGTAATTGTTGATTCATAGTGCATCGGTACCTGAGTGTACCCGTGGTTTTTTCCTTGGAATGTTTCCTTGGTTTTTCCACGTATAATTCTTTGTGTCATCTCTTGCCTTATTTTCTACACTATATTGATGTTTGCTTGATATTGCTCGATAGATCTATTTTTGGAATTAAATTAAAAATTAGGGTTTTTGACCAATTAAAATTAATTTTCCGCTAAATAATTTTAATTGCTCAAAAAATCGATAAAATGTCTATTCACCCCCCCTTTAGGCTGTTTTCACTATCGTCTAGATAATTTCAATTGGTATCAGAGCGTGGTTGCCCCTTTTTAGGTTAATTACCTAGGGTTAGATTCTACACTTAAACGATGGAGATGCCTCGTGAAAGAGGTTTCATATCTAGGTCCCCTTTTTTTTTATGGCTCAAATTATACATATTGGAAAGCGAGAATGAGAGCGTTTTTCAAATCTTTAGATGAGAAAGCGTGGAATGCTGTTAAAGTAGGATATTTACCTCCTACTGTGAAAGATGACGCGACGAATGAATTAACACCAAAACCATCAAGCGAGTGGACTATTACCAAGATGAATAACGTGAATTGGAACTCGAATGCGTTGAATGCGTTATACAATGTTGTAACTCCGAGTGAGTTCAAGAGGATTACTAGACATTCTCCAAGTCACTCATGAAGAAACGTCGAAGGTGAAACAATCAAAGCTTCAAATTTTGAATTCTCAATATGAACAGCTGAAGATGGAGAAGGATGAGGTCTTCGCAGACTTTGAGGCTAGGTTAAATGATATTGTATTAGGTTGTCATATCCTATGTGAGCCTATTCATGAGACTAACATAGTAAATAAAATTCTTAGGTCTCTTCTTGAACGTTTTCGATCTAAGGTCATTGTCAGCTCAGGGGTCATGAGTCTTAAAGAAATTAAGGTTGAAGAATTGGCTGGAAATTTAAAATCTTATGAGATGGAGATGTTAAAAAATTCCCTAAAAAGGCGAGTGGCACAAAAGACAAAAGCATAGCTTTCAAAACAACTAGGGAGGAACATGTTGAATTTGATGAAGAAACTGAGTTGAGTCTGAATGATATTGCCATATTTGCTAAGAGATTGAACAAATTTGTTAGGGCTAAAAAGAATGGCGAAGGAAAAAAATTTGGGGATAAGTTGGGTGAGTCTAGAAGCATAAATAAGACTCAAATTAGGAAGGACAAGTCTGATCATAAAAAGAAGAAGCTCAAATTTTTTGAATGTCAAAGATATGGTCATATAGCTGAAGATTGTGCAAACACTCTGAAGAAATCAAAAGGATTAGCTGTCAGTTGGGATGATGACTCTGATAATGGATTAGCTAGTGATGTGACAGAATCAGAAGTAGGTGATGATTCTGAGAATTTCACTGTGTTTGCTGTACAGAGCAAGGAGGTTAACGAAGCTGCTTCAAGTTTGGTAATGTCTGAAGAAGAAGGTTTTGAGAGTAATGAAGATTGTGATGAAATGCTTCAAGAGTCTTATAATAAATTACTTGATAAGACCACACAACTTCACAAGAATCACATTAAACTGTTGACTAAAAGTCTTAACATGGACAAAGAATTGCATTCTTTAAAAGATGAATTAGCCAATAGTTCTTAAACTCTAAATCTTCTGCAGACCCAAAAGGCCAAGTTGATTGAGGATTTGAATAATTCTGAACTTGAAAAAACTGAGGCTTTGAAGTTGGTAGATGGTCTTAATAAGGAATTGGCTGAGAAATCTACTAAGATTGAAAATTTGGAAAAAACGTTGAAAGATCCTAACTTAACTATTCAGAAGTGATCTAGTGGAACTCTTAAGCTTAATCATATGTTGAGTGTAGGAAAGTCCACGGGAAATACAAAGGGACTAGGTTTTGTTGGAGTATTGCAAAATTCGAATGTTGCTGCAAAAACCACATTTGTAAAAGCCTCCCAAGTAGCATCAAGTTATTCAAACGGAAATTCAAATTGGAATTCAAAGGTTCAATTCTATGTCAAAAGACCTGTTGAAAACAAGCCTTTCCTTACCCCTAGATATTCTAGGAAGTCAACTGATGAAGTCCGGAGGTTTGTTCCTATTTGTCATCACAGTGGTGTCAGTGGTCATATTCGACCAAGGTGTTCGATGTTGAGAAGGAAGACTCTAAAATTGGTGAAGGAACAAAGAGTTCAACATGGAGATCATGTTCAAGATCAAATTCGTATGATGAATGAATTAATGAAGAGTTTCTCAAGATTGGCAAAAGGAGCTTCGAAGATGAAGAAGGCTTGGATGAGAAAAAGTGAGCTACACTTATAGTTCATACTGCACTTAGAGCACGCAAGTCTACATCTTGGTATTTGGATAGTTGATGTTTGAGGCATATGATTGGAGATGAGTCATTGTTTGGATTTCTTGAGGAAAGTCATGGTGGGATAGTCACTTTTGGTGATGGAGAGAAGTCGAAGGTTTTAGGAAAATGTACCATTATGGTTTCTGGTCTACCTAAAATAGAAGATGTGTTTTATGTAGAGGGTCTTAAAGCAAATTTGTTGAGCATAAGTCAGATATGTGATAACAATCATAATGTTACTTTTTCTCCTGATAAGTGTTCGATCATTGACTCTTCTAGGAATTGTGTAATGAAATGTATGCGTTCAACTGATAATTGTTATTGCCTTGTTCTTAATTCTGAATTGTTATGCAATAGAGTTAAACTTGATGAAGTTGAAATATGGCATCAGTAGATGGGACATGTTAATTTTCGTGAATTAACAAAAATTACTAAGAGTGAAATTGTTAAGGGAGTCCCTAAGCTTGGATATGCAAAAGGAGTTATGTGTGGATCATGTCAGAAGGGTAAACAAGTTAGATGTCAGCACAAAAAGATAAATGTCATTGGTACTTCTACACCTTTATAGTTGTTGCATATTGATCTAATGGGTCTCACTAGGACCATTAGTAAAGGAGGGAAGAAGTATATTTTTGTCATGGTGGATGATTATTCGAGATTTGCATGGGTTGGATTTCTAAGTGAAAAGTCTGAAGCTCTTGAAAGTTTTAAGAGAGTTTGTTTAAAAATTAAGATTGAGAAGAATTGTTTAGAGTAAGGAGTGATCATGGAAGAGAGTTTGAAAATTTAGAAATTGAAGTGTTTTGTGATGAGAGAGGAATAAAACATGAATTTTCAGCACCTAAAACTCCTCAACAAAATGGAGTAGTTGAGAGAAAGAATATGGTTATTCAGGAAATGGCCAATGTTATGTTATAGGGTAGGAATGTTCCTAGATATTTTTGGGTCGAGGTAGTGAACACATCGTGTTACACCTCAAATAGAGTTTATCTTAGGTCTGACACCTTAAAAACTCATTATGAACTATGGAATGGTAAGAAACCCAATATAAAATATTTCAAGGTTTTTGGAGCAAAATATTATATTCTTAGAGATCGTGAATCTATTGGGAAGTTCGAGTCTAAGACTGACAAAGGAATATTTTTGGGTTATTCATTGACTAGTCGAGTATATAGGGTTTTTAACCTTAGAACTCAAACGATGATGAAATCTGTCAATGTAGTGGTTGATGATTCATGTATTGATGAGTCCCTAACGTCTGTTGAGGAGGAAGATGGTGAGCCATTAATTATATTGGATAACGATTCTTCTGAGGTTGAAAAGGAGGACAATGTGATTAATGATGATAGTTAACGTCCTGCAGAATCACATGATTCAATTAGTGATGTTCAGCCTACACCTTCTAAGGAACCGTCTGCAAGGGTAAAGTTATATCATCCTTTGGATAATGTTATAGGATCTGTTTATCAGATGATGGTGATACGGAAAAAGGCTAGGAATGAGGTTTCATATGCATGCTATACATTTTCTTTGGAACCTAAAAATGTCAAAGAAGCTCTTCAAGATAGTGAGTGCATAAATGCTATGTAAGAAGAACTTCAGTAGTTTGTTAAGAATGATGTGTGGTATCTTGTGCCTAGACCGAATGAGATAAATGTGATTGGTACCAAATGGATATTCAAGAATAAAAATGATGACCATGGTACAATAGTTAGGAATAAGGCTAGGCTTGTTGTTCAAGGTTATACTCAGTTGGAGGGTATAGACTTTGATGAGACGTTTGCTCCAGTAGCGAGACTTGAATCTATTCGAATTTTGTTTGCTATTGTGTGTCATCTTAGATTCAAGTTGTATCAAATGGATGTGAAGAGTGCATTTTTTAATGGTGTTCTTCTTGAGGAAGTATATGTGGAGTAACCCAAAGGATTTCGGGCTCCTTATTGTCAAGATCATGTTTACAGGCTGGAAAAGGCTTTGTATGGGCTAAAGCAAGCTCGTAGAGCTGGGCATGAAAGGTTGACTGATTACCTATTGGGGACAGGTTTTACTCGAGGGGGAGTGGATAAAACACTGTTTATTCAAAAAATTGAGAGTGATACAGTTGATGCTCAAATCTATGTTGATGATATTGTGTTTCGATCCACTTCTGATAAGTTTACTCATTATTTTAGAGATAAAATGAAACATGAATTTGAGATGAGCATGATTGGTGAGTTGAACTTCTTTCTAGGGCTTAAAGTTAGGCAATTAAATGATGGGATTTTTGTTTCTCAAACAAGTTATGCCTTGGAATTGGTGAAAACGTTTGGTTTGGAAAATGCTAAGGATGCTCGCACTCCTATGAGTACAAGTGTTAAGCTTAGCTTGGATACTAAAGGCAAAGATGTCGATCCTACACTTTATAGGAGTATGATTGGGAGTTTGTTGTATTTGACTGTCAGTCGACCTGACATAGCTTTTAGTGTTGGTTTGTGTGCACGTTACTAGGCAAGTCCTAAGGAGTCTCATATTACTGCTGTGAAAAGGATTATCAAGTATGTTAAAGGGACAGTGAATTATGGACTGTGGTATCCATCAGATATTAATATTGATATTGCATCTTTTTCTGATGTTGATTGGGCCGGTAATGTTGATGATAGAAAAAGTACTAGTGGAGGGTATTTTTATGTTGGAAATTGCTTAGTTGCTTGGCATAGCAAGAAGCAAAATTGTGTTTCTATTTCCACTGCTGAGGCTGAATATATAGCAGTTGGTAGTTGTTGTACTCAGGTTTTGTGGATGCGTCAAATGTTGCAGGATTATGGTTTTTCTCAAGGCACGATGACTGTGTTTTGTGATAACACGAGTGTGATAAATATTTCTAAAAATCTTGTTCAACATTTTAGAACAAAGCATATAGATATTCGACATCATTTCATTCGTGATCTTGTTGAATATGGTATAGTGTCTCTAGAGTTCATATCCATAGATTCTCAGTTGACAGATATCTTTACAAAACCATTAGATTTTCAAAAGTATGTTGGTCTTAGGAAATCTATTGGTATGCTTTCTTTAGAATAGATATCTTCTTATCTATCATTCTAGGAGCACATTGAATTATTTTTCTAGAATTGATAGGTAATCATGCATTTGTATTATATTTATTTATGCATGAATTTTATTTTAGAAAATCATAAAATAATTTTTTTTTGAGATTGTTCAGCTTAGCCAGAGTACAAAAGTTGTCATATTTTACTCTATTTTCACATTTACTTATTTCATTATGCATATGTGAAGAAGAGGTATCACACTGACCTAAGATTTTTTGAAGATCACTTGACATGATTATTTTATGTTACAAAACTTTAATCTTAGGTGTTAGTTGCTTCAATGATGATTATAATGCCTACTAAATCTGTGAATTTGTTTATTTAACCCGAAGTGGTATGAAGGTTCATGAGCTATGCTAGATTGGTCTATGCATTAAATATTTTTTGCATGTGTATGAATATTGTGGTGATGTTGGAAAAATAAAATGATATTTTTAAAATATTAAAAATGCAAAAAGTAGTTATTCAATCTAAGTAACTGGGCCTCTTGCCTCAGTAAGCATTGAGTGTTCGCATAAAAAGGGGAGAAGACTAATGAATATAAATCCCGAGAAAGAAGTTCGGGCCCAGTTGGTCGGGACTAAAAATTCTCGCTGGAAAGTCCGGAGCTTAGAAAGATAAAAAGGGATATGGTGAAAAAGTTGAAAAGATAAGAATGAGGAAATTGTGTGACAAAAAGAAAGTATCTTTTAGTTTTTGCTTCTAGTTTGGATCTTGGATTGAATTATCATCACGGTTGGTGGAGAGATTATCAGTTTTAGTATGAATTGTTTTTGTTGTATCTTTCCTTGGGCATGATATAAATTATGCACCAAATCGTATTTTGTGAATTTATGATGAGGACATTTAGCTAAGATTTATTTAAAACGTTCCAAAATTTTATGGAATTGTTCACCCAAAATTTGGGTAAAATTCATTATAGCTTCTTGGGCTTCGTGTGTCTTTCCCATTGGATAATATTTATGTAAAAATTATTTTTTAAAGTTCTCCCAATTAGTTCGTACTCATTCTTCTAAACAATTATACCATATTTTAGCTTTTACTTAAAGTAAAAAGAGAAATAATCTCACACGTAAGACATCAGTAGGCATCCCATTCATCTTAGTTGTCAAACTAATTTATATAAATTCCGTAATATAGTCATAAGGGTCTTCATGTTTATGTCCATATAATTTAGGTAACATATTCAAAATACTATCTTTAATTTCATAATGGGACACTGTTTTGCCTAGTATTACAATGTCCGTTGGTGATTCGAAATTAGAAGGTGTGTAATAATCTTTCAACGAACCTAGTGGTTGTACTTGAGGGTCGCCCATATCATTAAAATTCAATGTATCTTTTTCAATCCTTTGTTTATTAGTTCTTAAGTTTTTACGATAACTTCTATCAAATTTAGGATCAAAAGGAGCAAGTTCTTTACATATGGAACGCAAACCGGTCATACAATTATGAAGTAAATTGATGTAAAAATAAACTAATCTAATTAACAAACTGAAAATAAATAAACAAAATAAAATAGAAATTAAATAAGAAAATTCAAGATAAGATTGAAAAAATAATTTGAGATACAATTAAAACTCACAAGCGGTCCAGCTAAGCAATCATTACCACTTTTTTGGTTCCTTCTGTTAATCTTATTGCACCTGTCAAAACTCACACAATCTCGTCTCTTAAAAAGAAGAAAATAAAAAAAAATCAAGTAAATAATCTAGCGATAATAATTATTTTGAATGTATAGAAAATCGTTAGTCCCCGGCAACGGGGCCAAAAACTTGATCGGTGCCAAAACCTTGATTGATTTCAGCCACTAGGATAGAATAATAAATAATAATAATAATAACTGTGCAAGTAAGCCTTTAACTGTTGACCATGTTTTACCTATCGCAAGTACACGAATAAATCGCAGTATAGTACGTGAAATTACCTAGACAATCAATGAAAATAACTTAGAGGGGGGGGGGGGGGGGGATGAATAGGCTTTTTGTGGATTTGTTGACAAATTAATTTCAATTGCGGAAAAATCAATTTTAATCCAATTCCCTATCAACATAACTCTTGCAAAGAATATTCTAAGTGCAGAAACCTTAGAAGGACTTCAAGTAAAAACCACGAATACTTTCGGCTATCGATGCACGATGAATTAGAGAATTTGTACAGACTCTATGAAAACAGTACTTACAACCTCTATAATCTACTATTCTTCACTCGATGTTTGAATGTCAAGATTCACTCGCGCTCCACAAAGCTCTCGCTCCACTCTGTACTCTGACAACTCTATTTATCAACAGATCAAATAACCACGAAGCTTCTCGCTCCGGTCTCCACACTCAGACGGCTCCGTTCTTCAATGGATCAAAGCAACCTTGTTGCAATAGCCGGTGTGATGATTTTTCAGCAACTAGATCATCCGATTGTGCATAAGATATTCAGTGTAGATGCACAATTAGAAAATCCTAATAACAAGAGAGAACTAGAATATATATGATCACTCAATGATTTTCTCTCTCTCTGTGTATCTGTGTAGAAGAATATGAATGATAGAAAACTGCAGAGATCTCTCATAAAATGTACCTCATCTATTGTAGACCTTGGTATTTATAGGCAATGTAGAGGAGAAACCCTAAGTTCGTCCTCTTTGGTAATTTCACCCTTAAATGAATCAAACCCATCAATATCATGTATAATTTGTGATATACATGTGCTTATAGGGTTTTAGGTCAAACTCAAGGTCTTCTGGGTCAACACAGATCAATTTGAGTCAAAATAAAATTTCAACCCAATTCTGAAATTTTTAGTTTTTTCCTGCAGGACACCTCTCACTCTTTTGATTATATTTGGATCTACACACATTGAATGAACTCATGTAATATATTGTTGGAAAGCTAACTTTCGGAATGTGATGATAGGCTCAAGAATCACCTCATTGGGACCTTTTTTGACTGAAAATCTTACTGAAATCATTGTTTTCTTTCTGAACTATGATTCCTCATTTATTTAATCCTCTTATAATTGGGAATGAATGTAGTCAAATTTTGTGTATATATATCCTTTATACACGTCCTAGGATATATAGGATTGTAGCCCAAGTAATAATAGGATACATAACAACAAGCCACGCAGTCATAATGCCGCACCTACACTTTACAAAACTCTGTCGCATCTACGCTTGAAGCGTATGCCCCCTACGATGGAAGCGGAAGTTCAAGCGTGTAGCTTGGAGTGTACCTTAAAGCGTACAAATCTACTTTCCAGCCACATTTTGAAATAGAAAGCGTAGGAATTTTTGTTAGAACCATTTTTCTTCGTAACTCCGCCAAAATAACCCTCTTGACTCCACGAGACTTTTTCCTTCAAGTGAAGACTTTGGGAAATGCCGTGTTTGTCCTTCGGGAGACTTTTTTATCAATACACTTGTATTATTCACTACTTCAATGCTCGATTCCGCCTTTGTCGAAGCTTGTAGATGTAGTTGAAATGAACACGACCTATCTAACACTCAACATGGTTATTGTCTAGAGCATGCCATTCATAAACAATTACAATAAATGTTCTTACAATCTCCCCCTTGGCATTTCTAAGACAAAACCATCTTGTACAATATAGCCTCACAAATAACAACATAACATCTATACCGATGAACACACACTGGAAAACATAGATACAAACTGTCACCTTACTTTCATGATGGTCTACCAATCTTGTAACCACAACACTGAACAAACCATTAAACGCAAGTGTGGAAAAATGATAAAAAATTATCAGAATAAAAACATAATATCTTTGTAACTATAATGACTATGAAATACACACTCTTGTAAGTCACTAAAATACCATACAGGGGGGTGAATAGAGTTTTAAAAATAATTTCTAACTTCTTTTTATTCTTACTAGAGCATGCAACAAGGTTCAATATTAATTTACAAGGTAAAATATGCAATGAATAATTTCACTTAAATTCAACAAGCTATTTACCACAATATAAATTAAACATCCATGAACATAAAGTAAGGAGATAAAGATAGAGATATTAACACCGTGATTTTTACGAGTTTCGGTAACTCCTACTCCTCGGCTCAAAGAATCCCCTTCCTTGAGACTTTCATGATCCTCACACTATGGCTCTTCCCTCAATAGGGGTGGAATAGCAAAACCTTTACAAAAGAGCTAACTAGCTCTTCACACAATCAAGAGAACAATCCTCCCTTGATACAATTTGCTTCACTCACCCAAGATCACAAATTTATGTATGCAATCAATATATCACTCAAGAAACGAAAATACTTAAAACCCTAAGGTTTTTATGGAAGATAGATCAATAAAAGCTCAAGTGTTTTTAGGTGATATTTCAAGAACTCAAGATATGTATATTCTCACAATATATTTTCAATAAGAGAATAAGCTCAAAGCATGAGTTTAAATCTTCAAAATGATAAGAGTGAAAAACGAGATTTTGATCTTTCTTGCTATCAAAAGATTTTACAGAAGAAGCTTGAGAGAAAATTAGAGATGAATAATATTTGGAAAATTTCTCACACAAGAACCTTGACATTTAAATCCATATCTCTTTCTTTATATAGTGTAACACTAGGGTTTGGAGAGTGTATCTCACCCTAGACAATGTGGAGAGTAGGACCTGAAAATCAGCAAGCAAAACTATTTCTTTTTGGGCAAAAATATTGTTTAGAAATACTTTTCCCTAAAATCCTAAAGCACCCAGTCGACTTCCTGACGGCACCCAGTCGACTGCTTCCATGCTTAGATTTAAAATATTTTTCCCAACGGCTAGGGTCAGTCGACTGCCTCAAGAAGGCCAGTCGACTGTGTCATGAGTCAGTCAACTGCCTTGGACAGACCAGTCGACAGCCTCAGGCAATCAAAAATGTTCAAAACTCTCTGGTTCAGTCAGTCGGCTGGGTCCTTAACTGCCAGTCGACTGGGCACAGTCAGTCGACTGCCTTAGACCGGCCAGTCGACTGCCTCATGCAGTCAAAACATTTTATAGCTCACTAGGAAATAAATTTTGCAATTTGATACTCATTTACGTAATGCATGGAAAGATAATAAAAACAACATATTTTAATTCATAATTTGCGAGTTCGGTACATGTTGTTTTACTACTACACATTACAAAATGATAAAGCATAGAAATGAAACGAAGCATAAACAACAAACATAAAACATAAGTAAACAAACATAAAACATAGGTAACGTCCTATGCTACAAAAAATAGACCTATGGCTAACACAAACACCCTAATACATTCTCCCCCTTTGACGACATCAAAAAGGCGGAGGGTCACAGCGAAAGGCGTCCACGGCAGTGGCGATGCGGACGATCTTGTCCTCGAGACGCTTCATATCCTCGGCCGTCTTCCTCTGGACCTCCTCATTGCGCTTTTGGGCCTCTTCATTGCGCTTTACGATTTCCAAGATTTGGGTAAGAGTTTCGGGATTTCCCCCGAACCCAAAATCTGGAATATGGAAATCGCTACCAAGAAGCGGAAAAGAAGAAGTCGGAGCTTTCGGATGAGGTGCCTCGGGATGAGGCACATCCCGATGAGGAACATATGGACTAGCCTGGTCCGCAGGAGGAGCAACCCTAAGTGAGACCAACACTCCATCCGCATTTTTACCGATATGCATCTGCTTGAGATGCGTGCGGTCCAGAAAAATCGGGTTGCTCTCCGAAGGCTCTTCATCAAGCGGAACGCCACACTGACCAAGAAGAAAAGATAAATGGGTAGGAAAGATGAGTGCGCCTTTCTTCTTGTGGCACTCGAGAATAGCAGAAATGAACAGAAAAGCAAGGTTGACCTTATGACTGGTCATGACACAGTAGACTAGGAAGGCTTCCATGATCGACACAAGACTCTGGCTTCCGGACTTGCGCAAAATGGAATATGTGATAACATTGTGCACAAGTCGAGCCTCGGGAGTAAGCGAGGAAGAAGGAAACTCAGAAGTGGCAGTGGTGGTTTTATTCACTGAAATGGCCCGAACTGCTTCGAGAGGATCGAAATCATTCGAAGAGCACCAAATAGATGGGCAGAAATACGATATATCGCCAGTAGGTAGCGGAAAAAGTATTAATTACTGCTTCAGTCAGCTCAACTGAAACGCCTACAACAGTGGAGCAAAGTTTGCGAACGGGAGGACTTGGTTGAGAAGGATTCTCCAGAGTTGTATAAAATGCTTTGACGGCTCGTGGAAAATTGAAAACATCAAGCAAAAAGAAGAAGTCCCAACCCATATTTTGAAAAAGATTGAACGTATTAGCGCCAATCTCTTCGCATAAGGGTTGAGTCACAATGCGACTCCGAGCAAACTTGCGATGAATGAAGTTAGTTTCGAAAAGACGAACACTATCTTCATCACAAAGAAGGGCAAAGAGAGACATCGTACTAGATTCAGGTTCTGAATTAATGTCCTCATGAATAGGGGACGAAGGTGGAAGAGGTGCAGCAGAAGAGCTTCCACCCCTACGGGCGCGTTTCATGAGGCGCACAACATTGGGAGCCATGAGAGAGATGAGAACCAAGATGACTGAAAGCATTTTGAAAAGAAAATGAAAAGAAATCGAGAAAAAAATGAGAGAGAAAAGAGAAACTGAAAAACTGATGAGTATAGATATGTATATATATAGATGGATATATATGACTATATATGAAAAGAAGAGTGGTGATAATGGAGGATAGGATCGTGGTGTAGTGGGGAAGTGGTTTAAAGGTGATTATGGGCCTATTTATAACAGGCATGTAGCTGCGCTTCAAGCATAGCTTGACCTACACTTGAAGTGTAGGTCCCTGGCCCAAAAACTTAACTTTTGCTCCTTTGTCGTCATCTCGTCCTGTCTTCAACTCCACACTTCTTAAATGCTTCCTAGGCTTTATTGACACTCCATACTTGAATGATGATGGCCTCGCGACTCAATTTTATGGACTCTATCTTAAATACTGAAATAACTAAATTACTATCTATAGATACTAACTAGGTTTCAGTGCTACTCGTATCTACCTAGTACAAATGTTTAACATCCTTAGAACGACACTGCCGCTTCTCAGTACCCCGGATCAAGTATATCTAGCTTGGGTGGTGGTTTAGTTAGAGCGATCGTTTCCACGACACACTCAACTGGTCGAACCTCTATATAATGCTTCAATCTCTGTCCATTCACTACAAACTTCTTTCCAATTTCAGGATCATCGAGCTCCACTGCTCCATGGGGGAAATCATTCATAATCTTGTATGGCCCATCCCATCTCGATTGGAGCATTTGAGGAAACAACTCGATTCTCGAATTAAAGAGCCAGACTTTTTGTTTAGGCACAAAAACTTTCATTCTAATATGTTTATCATGAAACGCTTTCGTTCGAACCTTGTAAATCCTAGAGTTTTCATACACATTATTTCTCAACTCCTCAAGCTCTTGAAGTTGGAGTTTCCGTTGCGCACCGTCTTTCTTTGTATCGAAATTCAATCTTCGAACAACGCAATATGCTCGGTGTTCCAGCTCTACAGGGATATGACACGCTTTACCATACATAAGATGATATGGCGATATACCAATTCGTCTCTTAAATGCAGTTCTGTACACCCAAAGTGTATCATTTAGCCTTCGTCAATCCTTCAAATACGGACGCACAATTTTTTCCAAAATATTTTTAATCTCCCTTTAGAAACCACCACTTGACCTTGTGATTGGGGGTGATATGGCCTACCAATTCTATGAGTGACACCGTACTTTTCACAAAGCGTGGAAAGAAATTGATTATCAAAATGGCTTCGACCATCACTAATAAGAACTCTTGGTATACCAAATCATGAGAAAATGTTAGATTTTACAAATTCTTCCACCACATCATGGTCAGCACATTTAGTGGCTATCGCTTATACCAATTTTGAAACATAATAAACCCCCACAAGTATATACTCCTACTTATCTGCTTTCGAAAATGGTCCAACGAAATCAGTACCCCATACATCAAATAATTATACAATCAGAATCAGGGTTAAAGGCATCATGTCTCTTCGACATATGGATCCAAGCTTTTGACATCGCAAACATATCTTGCAAAATTCGAAGGCATCATTGAATATGGAAGGCCAGTAAAATCCACCCTGCAGCACCTTATGGGCTATCTTCTGAGCTCCAAAATGCCCTCCACACTCCAACGTGTGACAAAATGTTAGTATGGTTTGCATGTCACTCTCGGGGATTCATTTTTTGATAATCTGATAAGAGCAATACTTATACAAACACAGATTTTCCCAGATATAAAATTTGACCTGGATGAAGAATCGGTCTTTCTCATTCTTAGACTATCCTTTTGGGATTCGACCTGTGGTTTTATAATTGACAATTTTAGCATACTATGTTATTTGTTCCACCACAACCACACTGAACAGATGTTCATCTGGGAAAGAATCGTTAAGAGGAGTAATTTGCTTTGTGGATTCGACAATAATCCTTGACAAATGATCCGCAACAACATTCTCTAAACCCTTTTTATCTTTGATTTCCAGGTCAAATTCTTGTAATAGAATCCACCCAATCAATCGGGGCTTACCGTCTTTCTTCGTCAGTAAATACCTCAGAGCGGCATGATCTGAGTAAATGACAACCTTGGTGTCTAATAAATATGATTTGAATTTGTCCAAGGCGAAGACAACTACCACCAACTCCTTCTCAGTAGTTGCGTAGTTCATCTGAGCTTCAATCAGAGTCCTACTAGCAAAATAAATAGCATACGGAAGCTTACCTTTTCTCTGACCCAACACAACTCTTATGGCATAGTCAGAAGCATCACACATCGGCCCAAATGGTAGAGTACAGTTTGGCGGATGAATAATCGGGGCTGATGATAGTTGAGCACGCATCTCCTCAAAGGCTTGAAGGCACTTTTCATCAAAGACGAATGTAACGTCCTTAGCCAATAAGTTGTATAGCGGTCTAGCAATTTTGTTGACATATTTGATAATCCTTCGGTAAAACCCTGCATGGCTCAGAAAAAAACGTATCTGCTTAATAGATGTGGGGGGATGCAGTTTTGAAATTAATTCAACTTTTTCTTTATCGACCTCTATCCCTCGCTTTGATATAATATGGCCCAGTACTATCCACTCTTGAACCATGAAATGGCTCTTTTCCCAACTTAGGATCAGATTCGTCTTTTTGCACCTCTTAAGTAGCAGTTCTAAATGTTTCAAAGAGTCTTCAAAGGTTTCCCCAAAAATCTAGATAATCATCCATATGATTATTGTTGGAATGTAAGAGAAGATAGACATCATACACTATTGGAATGTTGGTGGCGCATTACATAACCCAAATGACATCCGTCTAAAAGAAAATGTGTCATACGAACAAGTAAAGGTGGTTTTCTCCTTGTCAACAGGGTCAATTGCCACCTGATTGTATCCAGAATACCAATCCAAATGGTAATAGATAATGATCTTTACTGGTGTTTAGATTGAGTTTTCTGTAATTATTACACACACCACCCAGGGGTCATGCGCTGTGGAATTAGCTCACCTTTTGAGTTTGACACCACTGTGGTGCCCGACTTCTTCCGCACCACCTGAGTTGGACTTACCGAGGTACTATCAGAAATGGGGTAAATAATACCCGCTTCTAGCAATTTCACTACTTCCTTCATCACCACCTCTTTCATATTTGGATTGAGCCTTCTTTGCATTTCCCTTGATTGTTTTGCATCATCCTCAAGATGTATGCGATGCATGCAAATCGAGGGGTCTATGCCTTTCAAATAAGCAACACTCCACCATATTGCCTCTTTTTTCTCAGTTAGAACTTTGAGTAGACTCAATTCCTATTTTTCTATCAATTTTTAAGATATAATTACAGGAAGAGTCTAACCGGGTCTCAAGAAAACATATTTCAAGTTTTTAGGGAATTCCTTGAGTTCCAAGGTAGGAGGAGTAATTAGAGATGGAATTAGTGGAATATTTAGGATTATTGGGAGGGGTTCAATCGGTTCCCGCCAGGGTTGAGTGTATAATACAGTCTCCATTGCATCCAACTCTTCATTTTGCAACTTCGAATATGTCTCCCAATCATCAACTTCCACATTCGGCCATTCTCTAGTCATAAAGGACTCCAGCTCGTCCTCCTCCAAGATTTGAGTTGCAAAATCTGTTATGAAATCATCTAGCTCATTACACTCATTAATTTGAAAAGATTCCCCAAATTTAGGCAATTGGTGGCTTCCTTCGAACACATTCATCCTGACCTTTAGATTTCCAAATGTCAGATCCATGGCTCTAGTTCTGTAATTGATACATGCATTTCCCGTAGCTAAGAATGATCTCCCAAGTATTACTGGACTGTGTTTCTTCGAATTAGGGACAAGTTCTGTATCCAGCACTACAAAGTCAATCAAAAAATAAAACTTGCCCATTTGAACAATGACATCTTCAAGCACTCCTCTTGCTTGTTTGATTGATAGATCGGAAAAATGAAGTACAACCTCAATGGGGCTGAGCTCACCTAACCCTAACTGTTGGTAGACTGAATAAGGAAGCAAGTTAATACTCGCACACAGATCAAGAAGAGCTCTACTAATTTCCTGCTCACCGATGACATATGGAATAGTGGGAGCATCGGGATCTTTCCTCTTAGATGGAGTATCACTTAAAAGCAATGAACTCACTTACTTAGTCAAAAGTAATTTTGTTGGATTCTTTCCTCTATTTTCCTCTTCTGAGTGCAAAGATCCTTGAAAAACTTAACATAAGGTGGTATTTGGGCGATTTCATTTAAGAGAGGTAAATTTATCTTGATTTATCGGAATGTATTCAACATATCAGATTCTTTCATCTTTTTGTACTTGGCTGGCTTTCTATGACATCGAGTAAATGGCACAACCTCCTCATAACTTGCCCTGTCTGGCTCCTCATGTACTATATGTTCGACATCGTCTCCTACTGATGCTTTGTATTTTTGCACTCTTTCAGCCTCTTTCCTTTCAACTTCTTTCGTCTGCTCTTCTTTCGTTTCCTTCATTTGTTCTTGTTCTACCTCCTTTCTTCTTTGCAACGTTTCCTCATGCTCTGCCTCAACTCGACTCTCCACTTCCTTCCCACTTCTCAGAGTCGTGATGGCTTGAACTGATTCATGAGGATTATTAGCAAAAGATCCAAGCTCCAATGCTTGTTGTGGCTTAGGGTTGACTATTGACTGACTTGGCAGTTTTCCTGGCTCTCTCACATTCCTCTCATTAGCCATCTAACCAACCTGCATGTGCAGTTGTGTTAAGGATTGAGTATGAATTCCTAGCTTGTTATGAATGTCCATTATAACCTGCTCTAGCTGATTAGTGTGGAAACCGGGTGGAGGAGTTTGGCTTCTTAGTTGCCGAGCTTGGAAGTTATAAGGTTGGACAACCTGATTATTACTGAATGGCTGAAGCTCTTGGGAATTATTGAATGGTTGCAGAGCTTGGGAATTATTGGAAGGCTGAAGGCTTGGGAATTATTAGATGTTCTTGGTTGGTAGTTAGACTGATAAGTTTTGGCCATGATTGTTGGTTGGAAGTCAAATGATTGTTGACTTTGTTGAAACCTCGGTTGATGGTTGTATGACTGTTGTTTATCTGTGAACCTTGGATGTTGATTGTATGATTGCCTTTGTTGAAATTCTGGTGGTGGATTATCTACATTGGTAGATTTGTAAGACAGGGATTTCTGGCATTGGAGGTGTATGAATTTATCAAAGGAGCATTACTAGAATAATTCCATGACGCGTTGGCATCAGCGGCCATTATCTCATGACACTCATGTGGGGAATACTCAGTTTCAAATTCAAACGTCTCTCTATGAGGGGAATGACTTCGCTGCATAAATTTTTTAATTCTTTCTAATTTCTATCCAAACAATGTCATGGTATCTCTCACATCATTATGCTCCATAACATAAGATTGATATTGGATTGTATTTTCATTGATCGGCAAGTTAAGATAAACAAACCTGTTGTGCCTACACCTATCAAAGTCTTATGCGCCTTTCCAAGTTTCATGTAGAAATATTTAGCAATATCTTGATTAGAAAACCTATGGTGAGGACACTTATACAGAATTTGATTATACCTTTCCCATGCATCATAAAAATGCTCACCAGAATGTTCAATTCTTTCTAATTTCTATGCAAGAATTTGATTATACCTGTTGTGCCTACTTCTAAATTACAAAAAATAAAGCAAGAATTACTATGCAAAAATCTAGGTAACTAAAACTCATAAAAGTTTTAGACGCAACTTTAGAAGTTCCACTCATCCCTTTTACACTCTTCAGAGTACCTGTCAATCACACAAAAATCTCACTTTAGCTACAACTACAATAATGCAATGCAAATAAATTACTAAAGGTATTGAACAATGCTTAGTCCCCGGTAACAGCGCGAAAAACTTGATGGGACGTCAAGTGTATAAAAATATGTGGTTAAAAAAACACCTTAATTACTCTAGGTTTTACCCTACGCAAGGGCACGTATCAATTGTAGAATAACAAATGGCTTAAGTAAGGGATATCGATCCCACAGAGACTGAGATTGTTCACTTTAATAATTTGAAAATACTGAATTATATTTTTTGAAAATTGTTCGTTTGGGTGGTCGAGGACCAAACAATCTATTTTAACTAAATTAACTAAAAAGAAAATTAAATTGATTTGTGATTCAGATGAGAGAGAAAACTATGGTTTTCATCACTCCACCACTAACCGCATAATATAGTTCATTAATGTATTAATTATAAGAGGATGATCCACAACTGTGAATCAGGTCGTACCACAAATAACTAAATACGACCCCAAAAAAGAGTGCCATCAACCGGATTGCGATAACCCGTCTCATAAATGACCTAACTAGTACATGCCAATTATGGAACTCTAATCTACTGCTAATGCATGAAAATAAACTAAAGCTTCTCTATATTAAACGCCAAGGCACGACCTATTTCAATCTAGGGTTTCAAGTTTCATTACCACCATTGTGTAGAAAATCCTGATTAAGGATCCGAGTTCCAGCCCATAATGAGTAATGATAATTATGCAAATCTATATATTCATTCCATCTAAGCATTTAGAATAAACATATACTTTTATAATACAAATTAGTATAGTCTCTTAACTACTACAATCATCACAGTTAAGGTTTTGCTAGAAAACCCTAGATACCGAGTGATTGCATCATTGATGTATAAACGTTCTCCATAGTATTCTTCTTCGGATTCTAGGTATGAATATAGATCTCAACAACAACATATCTGAATTAATGAACAGCCTCCAAAAACTCACGTATGAACTCTCCAAGCACATAATTCCTCAACTCTGATGTATGGTCTTGTATATATAGGTAATGGAATAGAGAGGCCCTTTTTAGTCTTTTCATAGTAAAACTCATGGAAACACTAACTTCTTATATATATAAGTTTATATGCATGTATATAGAGGTCTAGAGTCATACGCACATGTTCCAATTAAGCTGGGGGTGAAACAGGAAAAATCCATAAAAAAATACCAAAAAGTTGTCGCACCTACGCTTCGAGTGTAGGTCCCAAGCGTACCTCAAAGCGTAGGTCCAAGTATAGAAATGTGTTTCCTAGCTACTTTTTGAAGCTGGAAGCGTAGGTATTTTGTGGGATATCACTTTTCTCCGTAAATGCACCAAAACGTCTGTCTCAAACCCACGATACTTTTTACGGAAGATGGCGGCTTGTAAAAATGCTATTTTTGCCCTCTAGGAGCCATTTTGGTCTCAGACTACCTCTTTGACTCTACTCTTGGATAGAAAGAACATACTCTCCAGTTAATTCACCGAAGTTAGCTTCATTTCTTCATTAAGCTCCTGAAACTTGCCTTAACACACAAATACAATAAAAATACCAAATAATGGAATGAAAGGACGCAACGATAGTGAGTTAAGGGGTCAAAATGACTAATATTTAACACCTATCAGTGCTCTGGAAATTATGTATATTTGAAGCTCCTTAGGTCTGGTCCATACCTTGGTGTTTATAAAAGTGAGTGAGAAGAGTGTTGTTTATATTAGACTTGTCCTCTCTAATGTTTTCTCCTCAATTCTAAGCCAAACCCTTCAATCAGACATAAAATACACATTATACAAGTTCTTAGAGGTGTTGGATTCGAAACACAAAGTCATTCCAAGTCAAAAGGATCAATTCCGGCCAAATTAGGATTTTTGGCCGAATCTGCAGTTTCCAGCTTTTTCCTGCAGACATGTCTTACTCTTTTGATCATAATTGGAGCTAAAAAAATTTGATTGATACATAGTTTAGCTTGTTGGAAAGATGACTTCAAGCCCATGTGTTTAGGCTAAAAAATCGCTCTATTTGGACCCGTTTTGACTGAGATATAATCATCCAAAGTTTGTTGAAATTTTGGACTTATGATTGGCCCCTACACTTAAGCATAGTAATCGTTTAAATGTAGGTCTTGACACTTGAGCATAGGTTAGTCGTAGACCAAAAGTCTTGAGCGTAGCTTGAGCATAGTTTTTGATATTTCTAGACACTTTTTGTTTGAAAACTCCTCTTTTGCTCTCCTCTTGGATAGGCGTAAACATATCCTTGGTTAATTCACCAAAGTTAGCTTGTTTCATCATTAAGCTCCCGAAACACGCTTTGACACGCAAACCGCATAAAAATACCATGTAATGGAATGATAAGATTTAACAATACCGAGTTAGAGACCTAAAATGGATAACATTTGGCAACAATCAGAAGTGTCCCCATCATAAATTTATAGAGCAGGATTTGGTGTGAAACTTTTATCTTGGACTTAATGAGGTTCACAAACATTTAATATATGTAGTAGTGGGAGGTCAGTTTACACTAAATCTAGTAGAAGAAGTGTTGAGGTTGTTTGATAATGTGAGAAATAACTCACTTAAACATGAGTCTAAAATGCAAGGTAGAGAAATAGTCAGTAGGAAATCTGAAGGTCTTTTCGAAGTGGAAAAAAGTGATGATGTGAGAACTGTAAGAACATTTATTGTAATCCTTTATGTTTGGAATGTCATAGACAATAACCATGTTGAGTGAATTGTTATGTTGAGTCGGGAAGATTTGATAGGTATCGACAAGCTTCGTAAAGTTCAAATCAAGCAAGTTTAAAGAAGTGAAGAATACATGAGAAATGGTGAAGAAGCAAGCATGAGAAAAGAATGTCTCCCGGAGGGTAGAAATATCAATTTTCAAGCCGCAACTTCAAGAATCTTAACAAGGGAGTTGAGAGGGTTCAAATGGGAATAGTCCCAAGAAAAGTTGCTTCCAAGGGTTTTGCTACGCATGGCCTACGCATCCAGTAGGTAAAAGTGGCTAGAAAGTGCTATTTGAATGCATTTGTTGTGCTTGGAAAAATAACTATGCATGTGCCTACGCTACAAGTGTAAGCTAGGCTATGCTTCAAGCGTAGGGTAATTTGCGTGAAGAAATTGTGGATTTCCAGATTTGACCCTGATTTATTTTCTCTTGAGGCGGCTGCAAATTTATACATTGAGATACGTGCCATACACATTATATTCATCAGAGTATAGGGTTTTACTTGATTGGATGTGAAATTACAAAAAAGGGGAAGATTAGGGTTTATCCTCAACATTGTCTATAAATACCATGATCTTCTACACATTTAAGGAGCATTGGAGCCTTAGATTTTTTGAGAGATCTCTGTAAGTTTTCTACAGATACATATTCATCTACAGAGATATAGAGAGAGAGAGAAAAAAAAATAAATTTATTCAGTGATTCTATATCTTCCAGTTCTCTCTTGATTAGGGTTTATCCAATTGTGCTTCTACATTGACGATGTCAATGCACAATTGAATAACCTAGTTGCTGAAAAATTAACACACCTTTTGCAATGGGGTTGCTTTAATTTATTGAAGAACCGAAGCTGTCTGAGTGAGGAGATTAGAGTAGGAGGCTTTGTGGTTTATTGATTCGTTGAGAAGTGGAGCCATCAGACTTCGGAGCAGAGCGAGAAGCTTCATGGAGCATAAGTGATTCAAAGTTGGTAGACACCGAGTGGAGAAAGGCAGATCTAGAGGGATTTGCAAGTCTAAAGCTTCATAGAGTCTGTATATATCTCTTAATTCATACTACATCGATACCCGTGAATATTGGTAGTTTTTACATGGATTCTTTCCAAGGTTTTTCATGTAAAAATATACTATCTCTATTGCTTTATATTATGCACTTATATTGATCTTTGCATGATTTAGCTTGTTAGATAATTGGATTAAAATTGACTTTGCCGTAATTAATTTTAATTTGTCAATAAATCAAGAAAATCCTATTCACCAACCCCCCTTTGGACTATTTTCATTGATCTTCTAGGTAATTTCAAATGGTATTAGAGCGTGGTAGCCACGTTGTAGGTTAACTGTCATGCCCCAAATTCACAAAGACTCCCGAACCGGGACATCCGACGAATCCGGGCCGTTATCCATAAAATGAGCGACCAATAAAGATCCTAAACAACCATAAACCGAATGGAATCTTATTAACAATAATGATTCCATACACAACAAAGCAGAAGCTAAACCAAATGATACACAAGGCACGTCTAGGTGCCGAAAGAATACATCTTTACAATGATACAATAATAATAAATACAAGGAAGAGATTGGTCAACAGACTGGCTCCCAAAAGATACAACATCTATGGTCCCAATATAGAGAACAAGCAAATGAAATGAAATGACCAACTTTACATATTAACGTCCCAAATCCCGCAACAACAACACTGCCACGAGCTATCCAGCACTCCAAGTTGTTCATAACTGAAACATTTCCTGCAAGTTCATAACTGAAGTCACGAAGGTTGCCAAACAACAAAAGGAAGTGAAAGGGATTGAATAACCCCTCATACTGACCACTCAAAGGTCACATGTTCGCCCAAGGGTAAAACGGTCATTTCAAGGGAAAAGATGTACTTTAAAAGGTTACCCCACCTATTTGGACATAGGTTGAACCATAAAAACAAACGGAACCAAATTCGAAGCCCTGACGTGAAAGATATGAATTTTTAAAAATGACATCGGACAACTCCGACCCAAACAGCAAGTTAAAGTACCCCTTTTTCACCAAGGGTAAAATAGTCATTTCAAATTCAAATAAATGATTTTAAATTTTATATCAAATATTTGGACATAGGTCAGACCCTAGAAAGAAATGGGATCTTAATAAAACCCACGAGGCGAGAGATATGCATTTTTTAAAACGGTATCGGACAACGCCGATATAAACTGAAAGTTGAAGTACCCCTCTTTTACCAAGGGTAAAACAGTCATTTCAAATGTAAATAAATTATGTTAAATTTTATATACAAATTTTGTACCTAGCACAAGCAATAGGAATTAAACTGGACCTAAATCCGAGTTATGAGGTAGGAGAAATGACTTTCTGAAAACTGGTCGAAACATGCTGAATTTCCGAGAGTTGATTACAAAGGAGGCCTTAGTCGACTACACTGAAATCTTCAATCGACTACACCAGGCCTTTAGTCGACTAAACAAGGACGAAGATTGCCAAAATGTTCCAAAAATGGAGATTTGAAGCCTTAGTCGACTATAAGAAGGCCTTAGTCGACTACATGGGTCCAAAAAGTTGAAAAACTGACCCGAAACCACTTTAAACTCGTATAAAAGACTAAGGATAGCCTCAAAACTATTAGGGAACTTTTGAAATGATAACAATATCATTTAACTCGGTTTAGTTTTATCAAAGACATTATCTTGAAAATTCGTAAAACTAACCTTCTTGCCCCCGGTCTCTGTTTTATTTCGTGACTTTAAAACCATTTCAAAACTCAAAGTTTTTATCGGCATCACGGGGTAGGCGAAAACAAGTTTTTCACTTAAAGACCGAATAGACTCAAACGCAAGTCTTATGAAAAATTCGTTTTCGGGAAACAACCGAAACCAATGAAAATACCAAAGCCTATTTGTAGACGCTCAAATGGAGCAAATGAATGAAGAACCGAAGTTCAAAAGCAATTCGAAGGAAAGGGAAAGTGACTGTGCAGAAGGCACTAACTCTAACCCAACCACACTCCGCGCCACATTCAAACTCACAAACCCTATAACGACTTCATCGAGAATGACCACAACTCCGATGACAGTCCATTCCTTAAGATTGATAAAGGGAACCTAGTGGCCGTTGCCATAGAAGCAACTAGTTTCAACCAAGAACCCCTTCCGATTCTTTCAAACCTCAATTTCATATCCAAAACCACATCACTTAGGTTTCTAATAAGATCATATGATCATCAATACACAATTGACTTGGTTTATTCATAACCTCATCTATCACAACCTCAACATCAATATCACGATTTACACCATGTTGCTATACCAACGGTAACTATACCACAAGACTATTAACCGCCTTCTCAAGGCTTCAACCCACATTCAACTCAATAACCACAACCGACTTTACTTATCACAGAAAAGTCCTTAAACCAACTTATATCAGCGCCTAAGGAATATTAGCACATAACAAGAAGTATAAATATTCACCACATTTTATACTTCAAACCAAGCATGCAAATCATATTCTCACATTATTCAATTCCACTTGACCATTTCAAAGATATTTGAATTATATTGCTAAATTCACATTGGATAATATCATGATATACATGTCAGATGGAGTCACATATATGTTACGCAAATGCAATGTGACTCACATACCTCATGGTACACACTGTTCTCACAACAGTACAATGAATACGAACTCTACCCATTCAAAATTAGAAAGAGTACCGCACCGATTCTTCCCAAGAGATGATCCATGATGAAAGATCCGGATAACAGATGTTGCACGAGGCGACCCGTGGCGAAAGATCCAGAGATCAGATGCACGAGACAACTCGCAACTTTAGATCCGGAGATCAAATGCACGAGACGACACGTGACATTGAGAATGAGACGAGTCACCCTATACCCCATTCTTGGACTCATTATTTCCGTTGTTTGGGAACACCCCCTGGCCAATTATTGCGACGATTCGACACAAGACTACTCACCCAAGGTTACAGGACCGGGCGTAGCCCAACACTCAATCCAAAAGGTGAACCCATACACCATGTCGTCACTGACCCATGCATCACAGAAATATGTATCACATCATATTTATAACACCATTCCCAAAATTTCCACATGAATTTTTTTCACCATTCAATATGCTTTTAAATTTCATGCACCACTCATGATCCGAAATCATCAAATTCTCCTTTAATACAAAAAGACAACTTTACCTTTCATTTAACATGCTTTTATTCTTATTAAAGCAATTTAATCAACACATTAACTCATTGTCATACATAAGTTCAATGTTCAATATAGAAATCTCCAAATTCACAAGAATGGGGAAAACTAGAATAACGCTCTAAGTTCCACATTCCAACTCCATCAACAAAGTAGCTAACCTATAGACGTTATCAATGCTACACTACCTATACTCAAAACCCTATATGTATACTTACTCCTATACATATATATATAAATACCATATATATATAAGTAGTAATACAGTCATACTTCCATCTCCAAAACTCATAACCCATCTACTATGCATCATATCTATCTCAAGTATAACATAATATGGATTATAGCACATTAATACATAAAATCCCAAATTCATATTTTTCAAGTATACACTTAGCAAAAATATATCAAGGTTTACTAATCCTAGAATCAAGTTCTCATACTCTTATAATCATAAAATGGCTTGTTAGGAAGTTTTACCCTACCTCTTGAAGAGTAAAACACAACATCTACCAAGCAAGGCCCATGAAACCCTAGGTCTTCCCCAACCAAAATCCAAGGTGCAAACCGGTGGAAAGCTTCACCATACTCTCTTAACAACGAATCAAGCTCCAACACAAGAAGATAGCAAGAATCATTAAATGGTCCTAGGTCTTCCCCAACCAAAATCCAAGGTGCAAACCGGTGGAAAGCTTCACCATACTCTCTTAACAACGAATCAAGCTCCAACACAAGAAGATAGCAAGAATCATTAAATGGTTTTAACAAGAAACCCTAACTAAGGTTTGAAATGGAAACACACAAGGTTGGAAAAACACTTACCCATCTTTAGCTCAAACCGAAGACAAGAACAACATCAACATCTTTTATGTTGATGACCACATCAAACTCTCAACTTAGGGTGATGAATTCAACCCATAAGTGGAGAAGAACAAAAAGGGAGAAAGATGGGAGAAAATGGAGAAGAAGAGGTGATGTCTTGCAAAGTGGAAGAGTTGCAATGTGTAGATATTTCCCACTCACACCTCTCAACATCCAAGTTTCAAAAATAGAGATGGGGAAAAAGGAAATGAATATAAGGGCTAGTAATAAGTATTTCCATTGGAAGACTTATTACATCACTCACAAAACCCATTAATTTGTCATACAAGGCTTGTTGGCTTTGAAATTTACTTTCGGCAAACAATTCCAAAATTGATGATAACAAACCATTAAAGAGTATTTGATACTAATGAATTATCGAGTTCATGTTTTCTACAAAAGACAGGTGAACGACTCAGAAAACAAATGACTCAGAAAGAAAGATTGAATAAAAGCAAAAAGTCGAGAAAGAAATTGAAGCGTGAAAATGGAAAATCAAATAATTCAACGGTAAAGGCGAAAGTTGAAGACTCAATACTAGGGGTAGATAGGTCGGGGAACGATCATTGTAACAAGGTAATTTTATGTGTCGATATTATCATATAAGCTCAAGCATAAAATGAACCGAACTCAAATGGAAAGAAAAATGATTTACCGAACTCAAATGGAAAGAAAAATGATTTTTAAAAATAATTTTCAAGTTGTAGTCGACTAGAAGAATCCTTTGTATTCTCTAGTAATCGACTAAACAAGTCAGAAGCAATCAATTTTTCATCCATTTTGATGTAGTCGACTAAACTCATAGAGTAGTCGACTAAAGCTCCTTATTTCGTCGACTAGAGCATCATCTAGTCGACTAAAGACTACATGTAGTCGACTAAAGAGTCCTCAAATCCTGCAGTTTTGATAGAAAATATTTTCCATGTTTTGTGCATCATGTTTAATGGATTTCAAACGGCTCTTGACTTCTCTAATTCAATACTCACTCTCAAACCCTAAAGCATTGATATATATAGAATGAGATGTGTATATTGAAATATAAGAGATTGAAAACCAAAGAGAAAGAAGTCTTCATCTTCAACAGAAAAGTTTCTGCAAAAAGCCATTGAAACCAAGCTTTGAAAATCTGATTCTCTGTGAAAATCTTTGAAAATCAAAACATCCAGTATCTCTTCTTATTCTCCAATTTTTTTTCATTGATATATCTTTTGAGAATACATTTCTAGAGCTATTGAAAATCCCCAAAAACACTTGAGCTTATATTGATTTATCTTCCATAAAAATCTTTGGGTTTTGAGTGTTTTTCTTCTTGAGTGATTTTATTGATTACATACGAATTTGTGATCTCGGATAAGTGAAGTCCAACGATTGTTCAGGAGAGGGTTGTTCTCTTGATTGACAGACAAGCTCTAGAGGCTTGTGTTGTAAAGGTTTGACATTCCACCTGTTAAGGAAGGGCCATAGTGAAAGGATCGGGAAAAGTCTCAAGAAGGGGTTCTTGAGCCGAGGAGTAGGAGTTACCAAACCTCAAAAAAATCACGGTGTCAATCTCTCTATCTCTTTCTCTTTATTTCATTTAATTTCATGCTATATTTACTTGAATATCTTGTATGCTAATTAGTCTTGTGACAAGTTGTTAGACAAATTGAATTGAAATTTTTTACTTGACTATTGTAGAAATTGAGTATTGATCATAGATTGTTCCAATTTCGAAAAGAGGTAGAAATATTTTTGAACACCTTATTCACCCCCCCCTCTAGGGTTAATTAGTGACTAACAATTGATATCAGAGCCTAATCTCTATAAATTTTAGACTTCACCATCTTAGAGAACGATCATGGCCTCAAATTTAGGCACTTATGTTGAAGGATAGTCTAATAATAGACCCCCATGGTTTGATGGATCAAATTATAGTTATTGGAAAACTAGGATGATAGATTTTCTTCAAGCTATTGACTACCAAATTTGGAAAGTAGTTCTTGAAGGACCATTTGTATTAACCATTATCGTTGATGGAAAACACAGTCCCCAAATTACCAAATGAATGGGATAACGATGACCGTAAGCTTATGTCCTACAATTCTAAAGCCAAAGTAAATTTGAATTGTGCATTGAGTCAAAATGAATTTAATCGTGTATCTACATGTTCTACGGCAAAACAAATGTGGGATAAACTTGATGTAACTTATGAAGGTACATCTCAAGTACGAGAATAAAAAATTGACATACTCATGCATGAATAAGAATTATTTGCTATGAAAGATGATGAAAATGTGAATTCTATGATGTCTCGTTTTACAAATATTTTGAATTGACTAAAGCATTTTGGTAGAATTGTTCCTAGATTCGATGTGTCACACAAGGTGCTTAGAAATCTTCCGGCCAAATGGGAAGCAAAAGTAACGGCAATCAAAGAAGCTCATGACCTTAACACCATGAGTCTCGATGAGATTTTTGGCTCTCTACTCACTTGGGAAATAACATTGAAATCTCGAGAAGATGACATCAAGCCAAGAAAGGGGATAGCTTTGCAAGCCTCCATGAAAAATGAAATGAATGAGCCGAGTGAAGAAGAAGATGATGAGGACATTGCTTTGTTCACCCAAAAATTCAAGAGATACTGTTAGTCACTAATTAACCATAGAGGGGGGTGAATAGGGTGTTCAAAAATATTTCTAACTATTTTCGAAATTGGATAATTTAATTTAAACTTCTCTAACAATTAATTGCAAGACAAATTAGCATACAAGATATTAAAGCAATTTTAGAATGCAAATTAATCAAGTAAAGAGAAAGAGATAGAGAGATTGACACCCTGATTTTTTCGAGGTTCGGTAACTCCTACTCCTCGGCTCAAGAACCCCTTCTAGAGACTTTTCCCGATCCTTTCACTATGGCCCTTCCATAACAGGTGGAATGACAAACCTTTACAACACAAGCCTCTCGAGCTTGTCTCTCAATCAAGAGAACAACCCTCTCTTGAACAATCGGTGGACTTCACTTGTACGAGATTACAAATTTTAATGTAATCAATAAAATCACTCAAGAACAAAAACACTAAAAACCCAAAGGTTTTTATGGAAGATAAATCAATATAAGCTGAAGTGTTTTTGGTGATTTTACAATAGCTCTAGAAATGTATTCTCAAAGGATATGATCAATGAATGATATTTGTAGAATAAGAAGAGATACTAGAGGTTTTGATTTTCAAAGAAACTTAGAGAAAATCAGATTTTCAAAGCATTGTTTCAATGGCTTTTTGTAGAGAAATTTTAGTAGAATTTTTGATAGCTTTTCTTTCTCTTTGTTTCTCAATCTCTTAGCATTCAATATACACATCTCATTCTATATATAGCATTTCATTACGGTTAAGAGAATGAGTATTGAATTATTAGAGTCAAGAGCCGTTTGAAAACCATTAAGCACAATCCACAAAACATGGAAAATGTTTTCTGAAAACTCTGCAGGATTTGAGGTTCAACTAGTCGACTACAATGCTTCATCTAGTCGACTACTTCATGTAGTCTAGTCGACTCAAAGGTCCCTTTAGTTGATTACTTTGAAATGGTTGAAAACATGTAGCTTCTGATTGTTTCAGTCGACGACTAGAAAATACACAGGGTCATTATAGTCGACTATAGCTTGAAAAACATTTAATAAAAATATTTTTCTTTCTGTTTAAGTTCGGTAAAGCGCTTCTTATTTTATTTGAGTTCGGTTCATTTTATACTTGAGCTTATACGATAAAATTCGACACATAAAATTACCTTGTTACAATGATCGCACCCCGACCTATCTACCCCAAGTCTTGAGTATTCAACTTTCGCCTTTGCCGTTGAATTAATTGATTTTCCATTTCTGCGCTTCAAATTCTTTTACGAATTTTTGCCTTAAATCAAGATTTCTTTTCAAGCTTGCTTTCCGAGTCGTTTCCTTTTCGAGTTTGTTTTCCTAGTCGTTCACCTGTCTTTTACTGAAAATATAAACTCGATAATTCATTAGAATCAATCACTCTTCAATGGTTTGTTATTATCAATTTTGGAATTTTTTGCTGAAAGTAAATTTCAAATCCAACAATCTCCCCCTTGATGATGACAAAACATTTTGTGTTTGGTTGGCATTTGGCGAAACAACAAGTTATGTTCCCCCTCAACATGTTCAAAATATTTTGTTCAAATGATCCCCCTGAGTACATGAAATTTGCAATTTTAATGGGCATTTTGATACAATATATAAATATGCGCACATTTGAGATAACAAAAATAAATAGTATTTCATAGATAGTTCGATTTAATACAAGCCGTTTATAGTAATGAAAACATGGAAATAACAAACAAGGCAAATAACCTTAACAAGCCACACAAAAACAAAAATTGCTAATTTCGGATAATGAAATACATGACAATACGATAGCATAATTTATCCCCCTTTTTGTCAGCATCGAGGGGCGCGTGAGCGAGGGTTCGTGAGTCCAAGTGTAAGGTCAGGAAGTGACTCGGCAAGAGCAGTGATACGTGTAGACATTTCCTCATCAGAAATAATAAGACGCTCATTGATCAATCGAATGACTTCTGAATTCCTGTTCACCGTTGCATCAAGGCGCTGAAGTGTCTCCGTATTGGTCTGAACAATCCCAAGAATTTGGTTGAGAAGAGTAGTCTGAGCACTATTCTCGAAAGCCTGTGGAGCTGAAGCAGTTTCCAACGGAGGAACCGAGGAAGAGGCTTTATGGCGCTGTGCAGAACTGCTAGGAGCTGGACGCGAACAAGTAGTTGGCGCATTCTCAGAAATGAAATTTCCTTCCGCATCGGAAGAAATATGCATATGCTTAATATGAGTGGTGTCAAGAAAAATAGGGTGATGCTCGGACACTTCATTTGGAAATGAAAAACCTTTCCGCTGGAGTAGATATGTGATATGTACTGGAAAGAAAAGTGGGCCGGATGGCTTGCGCTTACATGTAAGGATGACGAAATGGAAAATTTAGCTAAATCAATGCGTGTTCCTGTCATGACGCAGTAAACTAAAAATGCCTCCATACGAGACACACTACTATGACTACCAGTTTTAGGCAAAATAGAATAAGTAATGACATTGTGAATGAATCTTGCCTCAGGTAGTAGCATAGAAGAGAGAAGATCGACATTCTGTGAAATTTCCTTGTCGACACATATAGCCCGAACAACCTCAATACAATCGAACCCATCAGCCTTGTACCAATCCTTGAAGAAGTGGCGGATGCCATCATTTAGATGTGAAAAGATGCAATTGATTTCACGGTCATCAACAGTCACTTCTCTACCATTCAGATTAAAATGAATTTCTCTTTGAGATTCGCAAGAGAAGCGTAAAAAGCTTTGATGATTCGCGGAAGTACCGGAATATCAAGCGAAATGAAAAAATCCCAACCAATTGTTCGAAACAACTTGGAAGTTTGAGTCCCAATTTCAGTGCATAAAGCTTGTGTGACCATACGGCATGGTTTAGGAGAACGATGATAAAAAACAGTGATGAATTGCTTTCTATCATCATCATCAAGAAGAAACACTTCAAGGAGCAGAGGTTCATTTGAATCCTCTTCCTCCACCGTAGGAAAACTTGGATTGGTGGAGCTTTGGCCTCCATCAATGCGAGAATGTGTCCGGTGTAGACCGCGAGTCTTCGGTGGCATTGTAGAGAATGATACGAAAATATATAGATATATATAGATATATAATGGTGTATATATATATATATGAGAAGGTGAATGAAAATCAAGAAATTGGGTGAAGGAAATGGGTGGAGGATGATGGAAATGTGAAAATAATGAAAGATTGGTGTGATTTGAAGGTAGAAATGGTAGTATGAGAGGTATTGAGAGGAGATGAAAATGGAATTGGGTGAAGAATGAGGGTGGCGGATGGAGAAGATGAAGTGAGGGTTAGGTTTTATAGGGGTTGAGTCGACTAGGGCTAGGTTTTAGGCGCCTAAAATGGCATTTAGTCGACTAGGACTAGTGTAGTCGACTAGAAGGTGCAAAGTAGTTGACTAGGAGGCAAAGTAGTTGACTAGATTAAGGATTGATGCCAAGAATGAAGCTCCAGACCAAAATAGTCTACTATAATGGTTTACACTACTCAAGTTGTAGTTCACTCAAGGATGAAAAATGTGAAAAATTATAAAAATAGGTTAAAAATTGCGAAATAAATACACAAAAATAGCAAAAATATATAAAAAATAAAAATAAAAATTATGAAAGAATTTAGGATAAAACATCAAAATCCATGGCCATTCCGATTTCTCCATGAATTTTAGAAAATGATTCGTCCGGAAGTGATTTTGTAAAAATATCCGCCAATTGATTTTTAGTGTCGATAAAAACCAATTAAACGTTACCCTTAGAAACATGATCACGTAAAAAATGATGCCTAATCTCTATATGCTTTGTGGGTGAATAATGAATAAGATTATTTGAAATACAAATAACACTTGTATTATCGCATTTTATAGGCACATGTGTAAAAATAAGACCAAAATCAAGTAGTTGTTGCTTAATGTAAAGAGTTTGAGCACAACTACTACCGGCTGCCACGTATTCGGCTTCGGCCGTAGATAATGCAACAGAATTTTGTTTTTTACTTGACCATGATGCTAGTGAGTGTCCTAGAAAATGACAAGTGCCGCTCATGCTTTTTCGATCAATTCTACATCCCGTAAAATCGGCATTCGAATAACTAATAAGATCAATTGAAGTTCCACGTGGATACCAAAGCCCTAAGTTAATTGTACCACTTAGGTAGCGAAAGATACGTTTAACCGCAAGTAAATGAGATTCCTTAGGACATGATTGAAAACGAGCACATAAGCATACACTAAACATTATATCCGGTCTACTAGCGGTTAAGTAAAGTAAACTACCGATCATGCTTCTATAATTAGCATTGTCAACACATTTACCATTTTCATCTTTATCAAGCTTAATAGAGGAACTCATAGGAGTTATGGCATATTTGGTAGCCTCCATATCAAATCGCTTTAGCAAATCTTTAGTGTACTTGGATTGGCTAATGAATAAGCCATCCGAGCTTTGCTTGATTTGCAACCCTAAGAAGAAATTCAACTCACCCATCATGGTCATTTCAAATTCGTTTTGCATACTTGTAGCAAATTCCCTACATAAAGAATTATTTGTTGATCCGAATATAATGTCGTCAACATAAACTTGGACAATCAACAAATTATTCTTAATGGTTTTTGTAAAAAGTGTGTTGTCAATTTTCCCTCTGGTAAAACCATTTTGAGTTAAAAACCCGCTAAGTCTCTCATACCAAGCTAGAGGAGCTTGCTTTAAATCATATAGAGCTTTAGCCAATTTGAAAACATGATTTGGAAAAAGATTATTTTCAAAACCGGGTGGTTGCTTCACAAAAACTTCTTCTTCTATGACACCATTTAAGAAAGCACTTTTGACATCCATTTGATAAAGAGTGAAATTTCTATATGATGCAAATGCAAGAAGCATTCTAATTGCTTCTAATCTAGCTACCAGTGCAAAAGTCTCATCGTAATCGATGCTTTCCTCTTGATTATATCCTTGAGCTACCAATCTTGCTTTATTACGAATAATTACTACATTCTCATCCTTTTTTATTCGAAAAACCCATTTTGTGCCAATAATAGTTTGATTTTTGGGTTTAGGAACTAAACGCCAAACTTGATTGCGTTCAAATTGATTTAGTTCCTCTTGCATTGCTACGATCCAAGAATCATCACATTGAGCTTCGTGGAAGTTCTTGGGTTCGATTTGCAATACGAAAGCCATGTGGTTGCAAAAAAATTTAAGTTGAGATCTAGTACTAACTCCTTTTGATGGATTACCTATGAATTGATCAAGAGGATGATTGTGAACAATCCTCCATGCTTTAGGCATTGAGTTGGTCAAGTCATCATTTTATTGATGCTCAACTTCCCTCAATTCCTTTTGGCTACTTGATGAGTAAGAGATATTGAGAGTATATAAATTATCCTCAATCCCAACAACCTCATCTTCTTCTAGGTTAATTCTAGGTGATGGTGAAGAGGGTAATTCATCAAGAACAACATGAATAGACTCAACCAGAGTTAGAGTCTGTTTATTAAAAACACAAAAGCTTTACTCCTTGTAGAATATGCTAGGAAAATTGCTTCATCCGATTTGAAGTCGAATTTTCCAAGGTTATCTTTATCATTTAACACAAAACATTTACACCCGAAAACTTTGAAATACCTAATATTGGGCTTTCGACCATTGCATAATTCATAAGGTGTTTTCCCCAACTTCATCCGAATAATGACACGATTAATTATATGGCAAGCAGTGTTTACCACTTCCACCCAAAGGCTTTGGGGAAGGTTGTGCTCATTTAACATGGTTCTAGCCATCTCTTGTAGAGATCGATTATTTCTTTCAACAACTCCATTTTATTGAGGGGTTCTAGGGGCCAACAGATCATGAGATACACCAAGGTCATCGCATAATTTCTCTAAGTCCTGATTTTCAAATTCCCTACCTCTATCACTTCTAATTTTCTTGATTTTCAAATCCTTTTCATTTTGAATAACTCTATAAAAATTTATCAAGAATGGAGTGAGTATCATTTTTATGAGCAAGAAAGTGAACCCAAGTATATCTAGAATAGTCATCAACTATAACAAGAACATAGAGTTTCCCGGCTAAGCTAGCGGTTCTCTTCGGACCAAAAAGATCCATGTGAAGTAACTCTAAAGGTCTAGAAGTGGTAATGTCTTTCTTTCTCTTGAAATAGCAGTTTACTTGCTTGCCTACTTGACATGCGCTACATATTTTATCTTTCGAAAATTTAGTCTTTGGGAGGCCATTGACTAAATCATTTTTCGATAAACGTTGAATGAGGTCCATACTAGCATGTCCTAGACATCTATGCCATAACCAACTATTTTTGCTAGATGTGACAAAATATTTAACATCTTGTTCATGCAATTCATATAGCAACAAAGTATACAAGTTTCCATTTTGTTTAGCATTGAACATTTGCTTCCCATCTTTCTCGATTATGTATGCATTTGTCCTAAACATAATATCATAACCCTTTTCACATTGTTGACTAATACTAAACAAATTATGCTTCAAACCATCAACTAAAAGCACATCATCTATAGAGAGAGAAAAGGAAATACTGATTGAGCCAATTCCTATAATTTTTCCTTTAGAGTTGTCTACAAAAGTTATGTTTCCTCCTTCATAAGGTTTTAGTGAAATAAACTTTCATTTATCTACCGTCATATGCCTTGAGCATCCGCTATCAAGAAACCATTTTTCTTTTCATGCGGACTTCAAGCATACCTACAAAACAAGTTCAAGTAACTTTTATTGGTACCCAATCTGTTTTGGGTCCATTTTGGTTAGATAGAGATGCACCAGTACCTTTTGGAACCCAAATTTGTTTCGTTACAATATTCGCTTTTCTATGTGAGCATGCAAAAGTCCCTTTCGGAATCTAAACCATTTTTGACATAATTTTCTTCTTTCTATGAAAGCATACATTTGCTTTGTGTCCTTTTCTATTGCAATAGTAGCAAGTAACATGTTTATAATCATTTAAAGTTACATGAGATGATTGTCTAGTAAATGTAGAGCTAAGCGATTTTCTCTTTTTCAAAATGAGAGCATCTTTGTCAAAAGCATCATACCCTAGACCACATTTGTCAAATGATCCTCTTTGTCTTCTTAACATAATACTAAGGTTCTCTTTCCCTTTTGTAAATTTAGCTAAGATATTTATTTGATCATCTATAGTAATTTTCAACCGATTATTTTCCTTTTCTAGCTCAATGTTTTTGTCATTGCAAGAAACTTCTAATTTTGAAGTAGTGAAGTTACATGGAGTTTTAGCTTTCTTAAGAAGAATATATTTTCTAGCTAATTTTTCAAATTCATCATGTAATCCTTCAAACGCATCATGCAATTCATTATAATTAAGGAGAAGTTCATCATATGATAGTTTTGATTTCTCTACAACATATGAATTTAAATGTACCTCTTCTTCATTTGCCATGAGGCAAATGTTTGCCGTTTCCTCGCCAATTTTATTCTCATCCGAGTAGCATGAGTCATAGTCATCCCATGTGACATTCATCGCCATCTTGCTTGGTATTTTCTCATTTTTCTTTTTGATCTTGAAGAAATCACTTTTGTAGTATCCCGGCTTTCCACAATTGAAACATGTTGGGGGTTCTCTTTTTCTATGCCTTTTGATTCGATTCTCTTCATGAATCTTTCACCATTGGCTTTCTTCCTTTGAAGGTATCTCTTGAATTTTTGAGTGAACAAGGCAATGTCCTCATCCTCTTCTTCTTCACTCGGCTCATTGATTTCATTTTTGGTGGAGGCTTGCAAAGCTATCCCCTTTTTGGCTTGATGTCATCTTCACGAGATTTCAATGTGATTTCCCAAGTGAGTAGAGAGCAGAAAATCTCATCGAGACTCATGGTGTTGAGGTCTTGAGCTTCTTTGATTGCCGTTACTTTTGCATCCCATTTGGCCGGAAGACTTCTAAGCACCTTTCGTGATGCATCGGATCTAGGAACAATTCTACCAAGATGCATTAGTCCTTTCAAAATGTTTGTAAAATGAGACATCATAGAATTCACATTTTCATCATCTTTCATAGCAAATAATTATTATTTATGCATGAGTATGTCAATTTTTTATTCTCGTACTTGAGATGTACCTTCATAAGTTACTTCAAGTTTATCCCACATTTCTTTTGCGGTATAACATGTAGATACATGATTAAATTCATTTGGACTCAATGCACAATTCAAATTTACTTTAGTTTTAGCATTGTAGGACATAAGCTTTCGGTCATCATTATCCCATTCATTTAGTAATTTGAGGACGGTTTCTCCATCAATGATTTTGGTCAATACATATGGTCCTTCAAGAACAACTTGCCATATTTGGTAGTCAATAGCTTGCAGAAAATCTATCATCCTAGTTTTCCAATAGCTATAGTTTGATCCATCAAACCATGGGGTCCTATTGTTTGATTGTCCTTCAACGTGAGTGACTAAATTTGATGCCATTATTGTTCTCTAAGACGGTTAAGTCTAAAAATAATAGAGATTAGGCTCTGATACCAATTGTTAGTCACTAATTAACCCTAGAAGGGGGGGGGGGGGTGAATAGGGTATTCAAAAATATTACTAACTATTTTCGAAATTGGAACACGCTATGAACAAAAATCAATTTCTCAATAAACAAGTGGATAATTTAATTTAAACTTCTCTAACAATTAATTTCAAGACAAATTAGCATACAAGATATTCAAGCAATTTTAGCATGCAAATTAATCAAGTAAAGACAAAGAGATAGAGAGATTGACACCGTGATTTTTTTGAGGTTCGGTAACTCCTACTCCTCGGCTCAAGAACCCCTTCTTGAGACTTTTCCCGATCATTTCACTATTGCCCTTCCTTAACAGGTGGAATGGCAAACCATTACAACACAAGCCTCTCGAGCTTGTCTCGCAATCAAGAGAACAACCCTCTCTTGAACAATCGGTGGACTTCACTTATCCGAGATTACAAATTCGTATGTAATCAATAAAATCCCTCAAGAACAAAAAGACTCAAAACCCAAAGGTTTTTATGGAAGATAAATCAATATAAGCTCAAGCGTTTTTGGTGATTTTACATTTGCTCTAGAAATGTATTCTCAAAGGATATGATCAATGAATGATATTTGGAGAATAAGAAGAGATACTAGAGGTTTTGATTTTAAAAGAAACTTGGAGAAAATCAGATTTTCAAAGCTTGGTTTCAATGGGTTTTTGTAGAGAAATTTCTGTAGAATTTTTGATAGCTTTTCTTTCTCTTTGTTTTTCAATCTCTTAGCATTCAATATACACATATAATTCTATATATAGCATTGCATTAGGGTTAATGGAATGAGTATTGAATTATTAGAGTCTAGAGTCGTTTGAAAACCATTAAGCACAATCAACAAAACATGGAAAATGTTTTCTGAAAAATCTGCAGGATTTGAGGTTTAACTAGTCCACTACTTTAATGTGCTAGTCGACTACAATGCTTCATCTAGTCGACTAGATTGAGTTCTAGTCGACTACTTCATGTAGTCTTGTCGACTCAAAGGTCCCTTTAGTTGACTACTTTTAAATGGTTGAAAACATGTAGCTTCTGATTGTTTCAGTCGACTACTAGAAAATACACAGGGTCATTCTAGTCTACTATAGCTTGAAAATATTTTTCTTTCCGTTTAAGTTCGGTAAAGCGTTTCTCATTTCATTTGAGTTCGGTTCATTTTATACTTGAGCTTATACGATAAAATTCGACACATAAAATTACCTTGTTACAATGATCGCTCCCCGACCACTCTACCCCAAGTCTTGAGTCTTCAACTTTCACCTTTCCCGTTGAATTAATTGATTTTCCATTTTTGCGCTTCAATTTATTTTACGGCTTTTCGCCTTAAATCAAGCTTTCTTTCCGAGATTGCTTTCCGAGTCGTTTCCTTTCCGAGTTTGTTTTACTAATCGTTCACCTGTCTTTTGCTAAAAACATAAACTCGATAATTCATTAGTATTAAACAGACTTCAACGGTTTGTTATCATCAATTTTGGAATTGTTTGCCGAAAGTAAATTTCAAAACCAACAGATACCTTCAAAGGAAGAAACCCAATGGTGGAATATTCATGAAGAGAATCGAACCAAAAGGCGAGCCTAGCAAAAGAGAACCCCCAACTTGTTTCAATTGTGGAAAGCCGGGACACTACAAAAGTGATTGCTTCAAGCTCAAAAAGGAAAATGAGAAAAGAGAAAGCAAGATTGCGATGAATGTAACATGGGATGACTATAACTCATGCGACTCTGATGAGGATAAAAATGGCGAGGAATCGACAAACATTTTCCTCATGGCAAACGAAGAAGAGGTACATTTAAATTCATATGTTTTAGATAAATCAAAACTATCATATGATGAACTTCTCCTTGATTATAATAAATTGCAAGATGCGTTTGAAGAATTACATGATAAATTTGAAAAATTAGCTAGAAAATATATTCTTCTTAAGAAAGCTAAATCTCTAAGTAGCCTCACTTGTTCAAACTTAGAAGTTTCTTACAATGACAAAAGCATTGAGCTTGAAAAGGAAAATAATCGGTTGAAAAATACTATAGATGATCAAATAAATGTCTTAGCTAATTTTACAAAAGGAAAAGAGAACCTTAGTATTATGTTAGGAAGACAAAGAGGATCATTTGATAAATGTGGTCTAGGGTATGATGCTTTTGACAAAGATGCTCTCATTTTGAAAAAGATAAAATCACTTAGCTCCACATTTACTAGACAATCATCTCATGCATCTTCAAATGATTATAAACATGTTACTTGCTACTATTGCAATAGAAAGGGACACAAAACAAATGTATGTTTTTATAAAAAGAAGAAAATTATGTCAAAAATGGTTTAGATTCCGAAAGGGACTATTGCATGCTCACATAGAAAAGATAATGTTGTAACGAAACAAATTTCGGTTCCAAAAGGAACTATTGCGTCTCTATCTAACCAAAATGGACCCAAAAATGATTGGGTACCAAGAAAAGTTACTTGAATTTGTTTTGTAGGTATGCTTGAAGTCCGCATCAAAAGAAAAGTGGTTTCTTGATAGCGGATGCTCAAGGCATATGACGGGAGACAAATCAAAGTTTATTTCACTAAAACCATATGAAGGAGGAAACGTAACTTTTGGAGACAACTTTAAAGGCAAAATTATAGGAACTGGCTCAATCGGTATTTCCTCTTTTCTCTCTATAGATGATGTGCTATTAGTTGATAGATTGAGGCATAATTTGTTTAGTATTAGTCAACTATGTCACAAGGGCTATGATGTTATCTTTAGGACAAATGCATACATAATCGAGAAAGATGGGAAGGAAATGTTCAATGCCAAACAAAATGGAAATTTGTATACTTTGTTACTATGTGAATTGCATGAACAAGATGTTAAATGTTTGTCACATCTAACCAAAATAGTTGGTTAGGGCATAGACGTCTAGGACATGTTAGTATGGACCTCATTCATCATTTATCCAAAAATGATTTAGTCAGAGGCCTCCCAAAGACTAAATTTTCGAAAGATAAAATATGTAGCGCATGTCAAGTAGGCAAGCAAGTAAAGTCCTCTTTCAAGAGAAAGAAAGACATTACCACTTCTAGACCATTAAAGCTTATTCACATGGATCTTTTTGGTCCGGAGAGAACGGCTAGCTTAGCCGGGAAACTCTATGTACTTGATATAGTTGATGACTACTCTAGATATACTTGGGTTCACTTTCTTGCTCATAAAAATGAAACTCACTCCATTCTTGATAAATTTTATAGAGTCATTCAAAATGAAAAAGATTTTAAAATAAAGAAAATTAGAAGTGATAGAGGTAGGGAGTTTGAAAATCAAGACTTAGAGAAATTATGTGATGACCTCGGTGTATCTCATGATCTATCGGCCCCTAGAACCCATCAAGAAAATGGTGTTGTTGAAAGAAAGAATCGATCTCTACAAGAAATGACTAGAACCATGTTAAATGAGCACAACCTTCCCCGATGTCTTTGGGCGGAAGCGGTAAACACCATTTGCCATATAATTAATCGTGTCATTATTCAGATGAAGTTGGGGAAAACACCTTATGAGTTGTGGAATGGTCGAAAGCACAATATTGGGTATTTCAAAGTTTTAGGGTGTAATGTTTTGTGCTAAATGATAAAGACAACCTAGGAAAATTTGACTCCAAATCGGATGAGGCAATTTTTCTAGGATATTCTACAAGGAGTAAAGCCTTTCATGTTTTTAACAAACGGACTCTAACTGGTTTAAAGCAAGCTCCTCGAGCTTGGTATGAGAGACTTAGCGGGTCTTTGACTAAAAATGATTTTACAAGAGGCAAAATTGACAACACACTTTTTACAAAACCACTAAGAATAATTTGTTGATTGTCCAAATATATGTTGACGACATTGTATTCGGCTCAACAAACGATTCTTTATGTAAAGAATTTGCTACAAGTATGCAAAAAGAATTTAAAATGAGCATGATGGGTGAGTTGAATTTCTTTTTAGGGATGCAAATCAAGCAAAGCTCGGATGACCTATTCATTAGTCAATCCAAGTATACTAAAGATTTGCTAAAGCGATTCGGTATGGAGGGTACCAAACATTCCATAACTCCTATGGGTTCCTCTATTAAGTTTGATAAAGATGAAAATGGTAAATATGTTGACATTACTAATTATAGAGGCATGATCGGTAGTTTGTTTACTTAACTTCCAGTAGACCGGATATAATGTTTAGTGTGTGCTTATGTGCTCGTTTTCAATCATGTCCTAAAGAATCTCATTTACTTGCGGTAAAACGTATTTTTCGCTACCTAAGTGGTACAATTAACTTAGGGCTTTGGTATCCACGTGGAACTTCAATTGATCTTATTAGTTATTCAGTTACCCATTTTGCGGGATGTAGAATTGATCGTACAAGCACAAGCGGCACTTGTCATTTTCTTGGACACTACTAGTATCTTGGTCAAGTAAAAAGCAAAATTCCATTGCATTATCTATGGCCAAAGCCGAATACGTGGCAGTCGGTAGTAATTGCTCTCAAACTCTTTACATTAAGCAACAACTACTTGAGATCGGTCTTATTTTCACATATGTGCCTATTAAATGCGATAATACGAGTGTTATTTGTATTTGAAAGAATCCTATTCATCATTCACGCACCAAGCATATAGAGATTAGGCATCAATTTTTTACATGATAATGCTGCTAAAGGTGATGTTGAATTAGTTTTTATCGACACTAAAAATCAATTGGCGGATATTTTTACCAAACCACTTGCGGATGAATCATTTTCTAAAATTCGTCGAGAAATCGGAATGGCCATGGATTTTGATGTTTTATCCTAAATTCTTTCATAATTTTTATTTTTCATATTTTTCTATTTTTGCCTATTTGGTTCATAGATTTTCACCTATTTGTTTTTATATTTTTCATTTTTACTTACCTTAGTCGACTCAATCTATGTTAGTACAAAATGCCCTAGTCGACTACATCAACCAGTGATCACCAGTTTTGAGCATTTTCTTAGCCTAGTCGACTACATGCCCTCTTAGTCGACTAAACCACCCTTCTAGTCGAATCAACCACAAGCCCTAGTCGACTAAAGCCCCATTCAACCGAATACACCCTAGCTCCTAGTCGACTCAACCCTTCCCTCTAACCGACTCACCTAGACCTAGTCGACTCAACCCACTATAAAACCTAACCCCCTTTTTATCTTCTTCATCCGCCTCCCTCACCCTTCACCAAACTCCATTTCTTCTCTTCTCAATACCTCTCATACTACCATCTCCACCTTCAGACCATCACAAATCTCTCATTAATTTCACATTTCCATCATCCTCCACCCATTTCCTTCACCCAATTTCTTTACTTTCATTCACCTTCTCTCATATATATATACACCATTATATATCTATATATATCTATATATTTTCGTATCATTCTCTACAATGCCACCAAAGACTCGCGGCCTACACCGGAAATGTTCACGCATTGATGGATGCCAAAGCTCCACCAATCCATGCATTCCTACGGTTGTAGAGGAAGAGGATTTCAATGAACCTCTGCTTCTTGAAGTGCTTCTTCTTGATGATGATAATAGAAATAAATTCATCATTGTTATCGAACATCATGCTCCTACACCATGCCGAATTGTCACACAAGCTTTATGCACTGAAATTGGGGCTCGAACTTTTGATTTGTTTCGAGCAATTGGTTGGGACTTTTTCATTTCGCTTGACATTCCGGTACTTTCACGAATTGTCGAAGCTTTGTACGCTTCTCTTGCGAATCACAAAAAGAAATTCCTTTCTCATCTTTTGGTTAATTTGTGTAGTGAAGAAGTGACTATTGACGACCGTGAAATCAATCTCATTTTTTCACTTCCGAATGATAGTATCCGCCACTTCTCCAAGCAGGATTGGTATAAGGCTGATGGGTTTGATAATATTGAAGCAGTTCGGAATATTTGCATCGACAAGTAAATTACGTAGAACGTCGACCTTCTCGCTTCTATGCTACTACCCGAGGCAAGATTAATTCACAATGTCATTACTTATTCTATTTTGCCTAAAACTGGTAGTCGTAGTAGTGTGTCTCGTATGGAGGCATTTCTAGTTTACTGCGTTATGACAGGAACATGCATTGATTTAGCTACTATTTTCCGTTCCATCATCCTTACATGTCAAAGCAAGCCATCCGGCCCGCTTTTCTTTCCCGCACACATTACATATCTACTACAGCGGAAAGGTTTTTCATTTCCAAATGAAGTGTTCGAGCATCACCCTATTTTTCTTGACACCACTCAGGTCAAGCATATGCATATTACTTCGGATGCGGAAGGAAACTTCATTACTGAAAGTGCGCCTACTCCTCGTTCGTGCACAGCTCCTAATAGTTCAGCACTGCGCCAGGAAGCCTCTTCCTCGATTCCTCAGTTGGACAGTGCTTCAGCTTCTCAGGCTGCTCTTCTCAACCAAATTCTTGGGGTTGCTCAGAGCAATGCAGAGACACTTCAGCGCCTTGATGCAACCGTGAACAAAATTACGGATGCCATTCGAATGATTAACGAGTTCCTAGTTTTATTTGATGAGGAAATGTCTACCCGTATCACTGCTCTTGCCGGGTCACTTGATGACCTTACTTTTGGACTCACAAACCCTCGTTCACGCGCCCCTCGATGCTGACAAAAAGGGGGAGAAATTATGCGATTGTTGCTTCATGTATTTCATTATCTGACATTAGCAATTTCTATTTTTGTGTGGTTTGTTGGTGTTTATTTGCGACTTGTTTGCTATTTCCTGTTTTCATTAGTATAAACGGCTTGTACTAAATTGAATTATCTATAAAATGCTATTTTTATTATTATCTCAAATGTGCCAAAATATTAATTATATCGAAATGCCCATTGAACTGAAAATTTCATTTACAAAGGGGGATCATTTGATTAAATATTTTATGCACATGTTGAGGAGGAGCATCACTTGATGTTTTACCAATGCCAAGCAAACACAAAATGTTTTGTCATCATCAAGGGGGAGATTGTTGGCTTTGAAATTTACTTTCGGTAAACAATTCCAAAATTGATGATAACAAACCATTAAAGAGTGTTTGATACTAATGAATTATCGAGTTCATGTTTTCAGTAAAAGACAGGTAAACGACTCGAAAAACAAGCTAAGAAAGAAAACGACTTGGAAAGAAAGATTGAATAAAAGCGAAAAACCGAGAAAGAAATTGAAGCGTGAAAATGGAAAATCAAATAATTCAATGGCAAAGGCGAAAGTCAAAGACTCAAGACTCGGGTAAGATAGGTCGGGGAGCAATTATTGTAACAAGGTAATTTTATGTGTCGATATTATCGTATAAGATCAAGCATAAAATGAACCAAACTCAAATGGAAAGAAAAATGATTTGCCGAAATCAAACGGAAAGAAAAATGATTTTTACAAATAATTTTCAAATTGTAGTTGACTAGAAGAATCCTTTGTATTCTCTAGTCCTTCTAGTCGACTAGAGACTCCATGTAGTCGACTAAAGAGTCCTCAAATCCTGCAGTTTTGACATAAAACATTTTCTATGTTTTGTGCATCATGTTTAATGGATTTCAAATGACTCTTGACTTCTCTAATTCAATACTCCCTCTCAAAACCCTAAAGCATTGATATATATAGAATGAGATGTGTATATTGTAAGCTAAGAGATTAAAAAGCAAAGACAATGAAGTCTTCATCTTCAACATATGTTTTTCTACAAAAGGCCATTGAAACCAAGCTTTGAAAATCTAATCTTCTATGAAAATCTTTGAAAATCAAAACCTCTAGTATCTCTTCTTATTCTCCAAATATTTTTCATTGATATATCTTTTGAGAATAAATTTCTAGAGCTATTGAAAAATCACCAAAAACACTTGAGCTTATATTGATTTATCTTCCATAAAAACTTTTGGGTTTTGAGTGTTTTTCTTCTTGAGTGATTTTATTGATTACATACGAATTTGTGATCTCGGGCAATTGAAGTCCAACAATTTTTCAAGAGAGGGTTGTTCTCTTGATTGAGGGATAAGCTCGAGAGGCTTGTGTTGCAAAGGTTTGTCATTCGCCCTGTTAAGGAAGGGTAATAGTGAAAGGATCGAGAAAAGTCTCAAAAAGGGATTCTTAAGCCGAGGAGTACGAGTTACCGAACCTCGAAAAAATCACGGTGTCAATCTCTCTATCTCTTTCTCTTTATTTCATTTAATTGCATGTTATTTTTACTTGAATATCTTGTATGCTAATTAGTCTTGTGATTAGTTGTTAGACAAATTGAATTGAAAATTTTCACTTGACTATTGTAGAAATTGAGTAGTGATCATAGATTGTTCCAATTTCGAACACCCTATTCACCCCGCCTCTAGTGTTAGTTAGTGACTAACAAGGTCTTATCATCCAACGGCTTAGAATAAAGATGGGAATGAATTAACCATCCAATGGTTGATTAAAAGTCTTGCCAAGTGAAAAACCAACATTATTGGATTATTGTATTTAACTGCCAACCAAACAAGGCCTTATGATCTAAGGGTCTAAAACAAAGATGGGAGAATGAGATCAAGGGCCGGGAATGAGACACAACCTGAAAAGTGAAAATGACCAAATTATTCTCAACTTAGGGTTAACTACAAGAGTGCTATCAAGCCTCATAATTACCCTTCTACCGCTTGTCATCCTCTTTAATTACCAACACGCCATTCATACCCCAACACTTAACAAAATCTCTGCACTTTTCACGAAGTGCTCTAAATATGAAAATACTCATTTACCCTTCGGTCATTTCTTTCCCGAAATCGTTTCTAATAATTTTCATTAATCACAAAATGAAAATATAGCAAACAATTCACATAAGTGCTACACCGAACGTCTACACTAGGCTATGGTTAGACTTTCAGGAATGTAACGCGATTGCCGAAGCTCTAACGTGAAATGGTGCATGAACCCTCGTAGTCATCAATTAATAATAAATCCCGAAACCGGAAATGAAAGTCCACGACGTCGTCCCGCTATGTCTGAAACTCAAATGCAAAAAATATACACTTACAGGGAATACACAAGACGTCATGAATAAGTAATGTCACAAAACGTTAACAAATGGAAAAGAATTCCAGAAAAGGGAAAGGAAAATGCGGGGCATTACTTTAACGACCTAGGGTTAGATTTTGAACTTAGATGATGGAGATACCTCGTGAAGGAGGTTCCGTATCTAGGTCCCCTTTGTTTGATGGCTCTAATTGCACGTATTGGAAACTGAGGATGAGAGGTTTTTTAAAATCGTTAGATGATAGAGCTTGGCTGGCCATAGAGGTAGGATACTCACCTCCCACTATGAAAGATGTTGTTACTATTAATCTAGGGTAAAACCGTCAAGGGAGTGGACTACTGCTGAGACAAATAGTGCTAATTGGAACTCCAAAGAATTGAATGCTTGATACACTACTGTGACTGAGAGTTAGTTTAAAATAATTGCTATATGCGAAATTACCAACGAAGCTTGTGATATTCTCCAAATAACTTGTGAATGAACTTTAAAAGTTAAGCAATCGAAATTTGAACGGATTAGGATGGAAGATGATAAAGTTTTTGGTGATTTTGAGGCTAGATTAATTAACATAATAAGTTGTGACAATCTAGGAGAGCCCATTCCCGAGACTACCATAGTGAAGAAAATTCTTAGATCTCTACCTGAACGTTTTCGGTCTAAGGTTACTGACATATCTGAAATAAGAAGTCTCAAGGAAATTAAACTTGAAGAGTTGGCTAGGAATTTAAAATCATATGAGAAGGAGATGTTTGCTCAATCCTCTATAAAGTCTAGCGACACAAAAGAGAGAAGCATTGCTTTTAAAACCACTAAGAAGGATCCTAGTGAGTCTGATGAGGAGGGTGAGAGTAAATCAAGAAAGTTTGATATGATCATGAAACAGTTTCATAAGTTTTTAAAATCTTCTCATGGTCAAGAACTGATTAAAGGACAAACATTTGGAGATAAATCATATGATTCTAAAAATAGAAAAGTCCAAAATCGGAATGACAAGATTGACCTTAAAAAGAAGAAACCTCAATGTTTCGAGTGTCAAGGGTTCGGTCACATAGTTGCTGAGTGTGCCAATAAGAAGAAAACGACAAAAGGTCTAGATGTTCCTTGGAGTGATGGATCTGATGATGGAACAACTAGTGACTCGGCTAACTCTGAAGTGGCAGATGAGTCTAAGGATTTCACTACATTTGCAGCACAAAGTAAGGAGGTCGGTGAAATTGCTCCAAGTTGGGCAATGTGTAACACCCCGTGTTACTTTCCCTTTTTCCTAAAATTCTTTTCGATTTAGTTTTGGATGTAGTGTCACTTATTCATGACGTCATGTTTATTATTGGTATTTCATACGTGTAAATTTTTTGCATTTATGTTTCGGACTTGGCGGGATAACATTTACGCAGGTTATTGTTGTAGACTATGTGGTTTCATTTTGACGTTTAACGTTAGTGCTTCGACTGGATGGTGACACATTTTGTTTGCTCGACGTTTAAGGTTCCGATTCGAGTTTCGGTAGGATCGGACTTGTTAGGTGTTCCGATGACTAGGTTTCATGGCTCGGGTTATCTATATCAGATTATATTATTTATTTGGCGTCCCTTGAATTTTTTGAGCTTGCAGGATTTTATTTAGGGGTCCCGGTACATTTTTGGGATTTATTATAAATATATATATATTAATTGGGAATATATATATATGTGTGAGAATATATTATGTAGATATATATTTATCTTTATTTAAATATATATATATGATATATATCCGATGTAGAGAAGGAAACGACGCAGCTTTTTCTCTTCCTTCTTATTTTTCCATGCGAGCCACCGCAAGGATGACCTATGATTTCTCCTCCTCCTTAGCTGGTAACGATTTCCTCTTCTCCTGATTAACGAGAGAAAGAGGGAGAGAGAGATTAGGAAAGAGAGGGAAGCGAAGCTCTGGTAGTTTGCTGGAAAATTGAGCAGCGACGAAAACTGAGGTACCTAGAGGCGGTGCGCAACTTGCGCGACAATACTGTTTTGGCCAGAACTTCAGCCAATTATTTTACTGCCTTCCCGAGATCTGATGACCACGATTTTCAGAGGGTAGCTTGGTCTCGGTGTCATGTACGACATGTAAAAATTTCAGATGTTTTGGTTGAGCGGTTCGTTGGGAAATCGAGATTATAGGTATGAATTTTTGTTTGGGTTATGTTAGATATGTCCAAATTCGAAATCTATTGCTAATGGGCTTCATATATATTGTATATGTCATCGAGGCAGATGTTTAGGTATATTAGATATGTTATTCGAACGACTTTGGTTGGCGGGCCCCATATTCGGGTGCCTACACTATTCACGATGGGTCCCATTTCGGCCAAAAATGATTTTGGGGTAGGATTGAGCACGTAGCTTTGGTGACGTTTTGGTGTATATGGTTCTATTACGGAAGTGATGGTTTAACGCGTGGTGTCCGTTTTGAGATCGAAAAATATTCTCACTATTGTATCATTTGTTATGGTTTCAGTGTGCGAACCTTGTACTAGCTTCAATATTATTTTAAATATATATATTTGTGAATATAAAATGTCTATAGAAGGTATAGAAGCGAAACAAGAGATAGAAATTAATTTAAGAAATTCAATAAATAGTTTCCTGCTAAATTAAAATCTATTTGGATTGAATGAGAATTGAAATTAGAACGTGATATTAGTTTCCCCTATTTCTTCTATTTTACGGATTTTAAAATAATGTTAGGGGATATGTGAAAGTGAGGGACGTGAACCTAGAACATTATTCTAGTTCCCCTATCTATGTGGATTATTATTTAATAAATTAGAAAGCATATAAAAAGATATGTGATTATATGCTTGTGGATAATTGCTTTAATAAGTTTAAAAGCATGTTAAGGGCTACGAAATTGATACCTTTGTGGATTATTGCTTATATATGCGTAATTATGAGCATGTAATGATTTGGGCATAATACATTGCATAATGACATAAATGCATGTATTATGATGGGACATGGTTTTTATTAAGGCCCTGTATGGATATTGAGTACACTGTGTCATGTTGAGTGCATGGGTGTTGCTCTATGCGAGTCATGTAATCATGTATGACTTTAACTTGTGTGGGATAGTCAAATGTTTTTATAAATATGAAGAGATACATATTTGTGTTGGTGCATGGGTCATTAAGACATAGTGCATATGGAGTTCACCTTTTCTATTGAGAATTCAATTGGTGTTGGTCTACGTCTATTTGTGTATTTATGCGTGAGTAAACTTGTGTCGGATTATCGCAACCACTGGACAGGGGGTGTTCCCAACCTATGAAACTAGTATGTCCGAGAATTGGTTATAGGTGGGTAGTCTCATCCTCAAAGTCGTGGGTCGTCTCTTGCATTCGATCATCGGATCTTCCTTTTTGAAAGTAAAAGAGAAAAAAATCACTTGGAAAGAATTGGTGCGGTACACTTTATAAGCATGAATGGTTAGAGTATGTATCTATTAACCTGTATTGGGCAAAATGTGTAACTTGTGTTGTGTTTAAGACTTTTTCCTTGTCACGGGTCATCTCATGAATAGTTGACCCTTAGAGTAGGGTGTGTGGTTGTGTGTGTACCACGAGGTGGTGTTGAGTCACATTGCATTCGTGTTGTATTTATATGATTTCGTTATACATGTAGATCATGAAATTATTACATGTGATTTTGGAACATGCTTGTTATGAATATTGAGAAATAAATTCATATTTTAATATAATGTTAAACTAAAAGTGGATACGTGAAAACATTATTTAAATACAGTATTTGTTAAACTATACTCAAATGTAAATATTTATACTTGTGGTTATGCACTTTTATGCCCATTGAGGGTTAAGTATGTGGGATTAGTGACCTCTTGGAGAGTTGAGGCCAATGGTAGATTTTAGTGATCGGTTCCAGATGTGTGAAAATAATAATGTAAAAAATAAGTAATTAACATGATCTAGTTTTAACCTCTCAGTCGCAAGTACACGAGTAGTATATTGTATAGTTGGGTAGAAAGGGTATCGAACCATAGAGATCAAAGTTGTATTTCAAATAATTATAATGTAGCAAATTGACTTATATTTAGAAAAGTTGTTTGATTGGTTTGTTGTATTAAAATACTAAACATAAAATAAAATAAAGATAAATGTTTTTGGTTTCACTCAAAATAAAAAAGTCTAGGGTTGAATTCCAACTCCACCAGTAGCCTTATAACGTAGTCCTTTAATTATATTATTGCAAGAGGGCGGTACAGGTCATATGAATCAGACTAGTAACGCTACAAGCAGTTGCCTAGTCTGAAAAAGGATACAATCGGTCCGTATTCACTACAATCCATCTTCGATTAGAATGACTGTTATATGCATCTATACTACAACTACTCCTAAAACATGAAACTAAAAAGAACGCTAACAATCATCTTCTCTAGGCATGGATTGTGTAAGCCTAAGACTTTATCATGCCAAATAAGTACCATTATGTAAAAATCGTTATTAAATCACGGAATTTCTTGCCCAATTGATAAAACACAGTTGTTCAAGATAAATCTTTAATTCGGTCTCAAGTTAAGTAAAGAATTAATAAATAAATGTTATTTAGGTAGTCTTGTTCGTTCTCTCACTACATAATCAGATGAGTGCCCTTCAATAGATTCCCCTCTTTTAAATAAAAATAAATAAAAGACAACATTACTCGGCTAGGGTTTCGTTGGAAACCCTAAATACCGACAAGCCGCTCATGGAAATAGGAGACTACATTGTCGACGAAACTACCGTCTTCATGATTGGATAGTTGGTTCTTGAGTTCTTGAGGAAGGAACCTCTCTCAAAGAGAGGTTTTTTATGAACAATGATACGTTCTTAAGAAAATAAAAAGATATTTCCAAAAGGTCAAAGACATCTCTTCTTCATGACTTCTACCCGTATTTATAGACAAAAGTTGGTGCAGATATGGTATTTTTCTTGCTTGCACTCCAAGAGAACTTAAGGGCTAAGAAATGGCGTTGAATGGATGATTTTTCCCCGCTATATACTTGTACACAAAGTCAGAATTCTTCAGTATATGTTCACACAGATTCCAAGACGGCATATTTTGAACGATCGAAAAGCTTCACTAATCCATCGGTGGCACCTGAATTTTAATATTTATTAAATCCTTGAGTTTTATGCTTCTGCCACTTGTACCTTGCTTCACTAACTTATACTTTGCTAATTTTCAAGTGAAAATATCTTCTAAGTGTTGCTCCGGATTCCACATACTTGCTAAGAATCCCGAATGAATACATTTTTGCATTAAGGCCCTGAAAACACACTTAACACACAACTTGCATAAAAATACCAAATTAATAGAATAAAGAGACTAAAAGGAGGTATATTAACACCCAGAATACCAACTATTCTGGTCTTATCAAGCCCCCAAACTTAAATATTGCTGGCCCCTTAAAAACTAACCCCTTTTTTTCGTGAGGGAAGACGGTTACACTTAGCATATGTAACAAGCCTTTTAAACCCCTAGGGGAAATCCTAGTGGATGAGTGAAGTCTCGTGAGGGTCAAATAGACTACCCACAACTTCTTTATAATATTTAATTAGCACATATTCATGAGTAAACTTGTTCATTGACTAGGAGATGATATAATCTATAGAATAAATGTAAGCAAATAAATTCTACTTTTCCAAAACAATAATTATCTTAGACTAGAGTCAAGAATGGTCTCCACTATTGACTAAACTTAGTTAATCTTTACTTCTAGAGCAAACAATCTTCCGTATATTGTGAGCTTTCTCTATAGACATTTACTCCCATTTATAGTATTTCTCTATATATTTTTTTTCTATTTTGAAGAGGTCTTTCCTCTTTCTTTTTACTTTTTCCTCACATATATATATTTTTCCTTTCTTTTCTTGGAGAAGACTTTATTCTCCTCTTTTCTTTTTCCACTCTATCTTTTCTTTTTAGTACGCCATTCTCCACATTCTCATATTTGATTTGCGGATTGAGGAGAATGTTTATGCAGTTTAATACTATTTTATTTTATTTATTTATTTTGTATATTTCTTTGAGATAATACCTTTTATGCTCATAAATGAAACTATAAAGATCAAGTGAATGTTCTTATAGATCAAGACTGTCGTTTCTATTTTCGATTTCACCAAATTTATTCACCTTTGAAGAACCACATCTTTCCACTTCTCTAATTTAACTACTTTTCAGAAAAGCAAAATATAATCTTAGACATCTATTTTCTAAATTAGTCTCATATCCTAATAAATTCACAAATTTCATCAAGAATATGTTAAAATTAATTAAAATTAAGATTTAGAATAATAAAATAACTATATATGTTTCATAAATATTTATATTTATATAAGTTAGCCAAATGAAAAACCTATCCGAAAAAGGAATATATATATATATGTATATATTATTATTATTTTATTATATTATATATATATATATATACCGAACGATCGCCAAAACAGACGATCGATCGGTCACTGTTTCTCACAATTTTAACAGTAGCTACCAGTGGCCTACTGTAGTTATTTTTTTAATTTCTTACTTAAAATTTCAAAAATTCTCATTACTCTATATTCGTGTGTATACTATTACAACCCCCAAACTTGAATTGAAACATGTCCTCATGGTTATAATAAGGGTTAACTTCATTTACACCCCTGAGGTTTGTCCTATCTTCACTTACATCCCCCCAGGTTTGCATATCCTCATTTACACCCCTTACTTTTCAATATTCTCATCACTTAGACCCCCTGAATGATGACATCAGCTGAATTTTTTTTAAAATCCCTAAACTACCCTCAATGTCTTATCCTTATTCTGTTTGGAAACAAGGATAGTGCTTTTATCAATTAAACACCCTCCCATCATTTAATAATATAAATATATATGTATATATTTTTATTATTTTATTATATTATATATATATATATATACCGAACGATCGCCAAAACAGACGATCGATTGGTCACTGTTTCTCACAATTTTAACAGTAGCTACCAGTGGCCTACTGTAGTTATTTTTTTAATTTCTTACTTAAAATTTCGAAAATTCTCATTACTCTATATTCGTGTGTATACTATTACAACCCCCAAACTTGAATTGAAACATGTCCTCATGGTTATAATAAGGGTTAACTTCATTTACACCCCCTGAATTTTGTCCTATCTTCACTTACACCCCCCCAGGTTTGCATATCTTCATTTACACCCCTTACTTTTCAATATTCTCATCACTTAGACCCCCAGAATGATGACATCAGCTGATTTTTTTATAAAATCCCTAAACTACCCTCAATGTCTTATCCTTATTCTGTTTGGAAACAAGGATAGTGTTTTTATCAATTAGACCCCCTCCCATCATTTAATAATTTAATTTGTATTAAAATTTGAAAATATATATAAAATTAAAAAATATATATATTAAATTTTGAAAAATATTATAAATTCAAAAATAAATACAAAATTAAAAATATATATAAATTTTGAAATTTTTTTTCAAAAAAACATATTAAATTTTGAAAAGAAATATAAAAATCGCAAAAAACATAAAAGAATTTGAAACAAATATATAAAATTAAAAATAAAACATATAAAATTCAAAAATATATATTAAATTTTGAAAAGAATTATTAAATTCGAAAATAATAAAAAAATAAAAAAAACATATAAAATCCAAAACCCCAAACACCAACCCCAAATATTCACAAACAAATATTTAAATTTTTTGAAAACTAATTTTTTTAATTTGTGAATAAAAATTAAATCATAAAACCCTTAACCCAACCCCAAATATTTAATTTTTACAAACGCATTTAATTTTTACAAATAAATTAATTAATCTCTCTCTCTCTCTCTCACACACACACACACATACACACACACACAGTGCATGCATATATACATATATATATACACACACACACACACACACACACATATATATATATATATATATATATATATATATATATATCACCACCCCCTCCCCTGCCGGCGCCGCCGCCATCCCCTGCCGGCGCCGCCCCCTCCCACCACCACCCCACTCCCACCGCCGGTGCCGGCCCCCCCCCCCCCCACCCCCTCCTATATATATATGTATATATATATACATATATACACACACATATATATATATGTTGGTGGATGATGTGGTGGCGGTAGTGGCGGCGGATGGTGGTGGTGGTGGTGGTAGTGGCGACGGGTAAAGGTGGTGGCGGCGGCGGTGGTGGTGGTTAGGGTTGGGTTGGGTTGGGGTGTTTGGTTGGAGGGATAAATTGATTTAAAGGGGTGTTTGGTTTAGAGGTTAAATTGATTTAGGGATTAAATTGATTAAGGGGTGTGGTATAAGGGTATTTTAGACATTTCACACCATGAGGGGGTGTAAATGAAGATATGTAAACCTGGGGGGGTGTAAGTGAAGATAAGACAAACCTCAGGGGGTGTAAATGAAGTTAACCCTTATAATAATCATAGAAACATAGGAATAGTACAATATTACCACTGATTTGAGCAAGATTTTCTAATGGTGACGAAATCTCCCTTAAAGTTGGTGTGTACGATAATCTGCATTCTAATTATGACTAAAACAAGATCATAGTGTGTAAAATATTCCTATACTCGCTCCCCCATACTGATTTAAAGAATAGAGTAAAATAAATAAATGTAGTTATATATAGAATAATCAATATGTATATATTGTTTTATCTATATTTATATTTCCTACATATGCACAAAAAGGAAATGCAAAATGTTAATAAAAACTCAAAAATATACCTTTTGTAATATTGGTTTTTTTTTTTTTAAATACAAAATACCACCAAAATGTGAAGCATTTTTGGTAAAACAAAAATGGAAGACACGAGCGAATAAAAAAATGCCTACAATAAGCATTCACACTGGTGCTTCCGAATCCTACCTACAGATCCCCTGATGTGCAATCAGGAGGAGGTCTAGATAGCATACCCCTAACTGTAAGTACATCCTCCATCAGTGTCATCAGTGTCCCCATGATAACAGCCAAAGTGGCTCAAAATCTATCCCACTCAGCCCTAAGAATAGTAACTGTAGCTATAGAGGCTGATGTAGGTGACCGGGTGGAAACTGACATGGTTGCGCATGTAGCGGCCTGGGGCAGTTACACGCTCTGCTCTACGAGGAATGAGGTGAGAATAAGACTGTGTCTAATCAGTTCTTGTGAAGACAATTCCTGCCTCTATGCGCGAATCATCCAGGGTAGGTCAGATACCTGCCTGAAAGATAAGCCTCATCGCTAATGCAGGAAATGGAATCTCATATAGAAAGTTGTCCACCTCCCTTGGACTCATCATCCGTCCCATCGCCCATGTGTTAAGTGAAGAGGTAAAGAGTTTGTCTAGGCTATCAAATAGAGAACCAAAAATTAAACAAGTGTGGGTTAGGAATGAGGCACTACAATTTTAGGTTGCTCGTACTGCATGTAAAGCGCGTGACTCTAATTCTGAGAAAGGTCTTAAGTATATATCCATAGATTCTCAGTCAACAGACATCTCTACAAAACCATTTGATTTTCAAAACCATTTGATTTTCAAAATCATGTGCATCTTAGAAAATCTAGTGGCATGTTCTCATTAGGATAGATTTTTTCATAAATATTATTCTAGGAACATATTGCATTATCTTTTCTCATAGAATTGATACATTATCATGCATTTTGTTTTATTTGCATGTTTATTTTTTTATTTTTATGTATGCATCATGTTTTTGCAACTATTATGATTATTCATGCATACATCATTATGACAACAAATTCCATAAAAATCATAAAATAAAATAAAAATCTTAGCATTTTGAGCTTGGTTAAGGGTACAAAAGGTTGTCATATTTCATTCTATTCTCATATTTACTTTTCTTATTATGCTTATAGGAATTGAAGTTATTAGTTTGGCCTGAGGATATGAGTTGTTCATTTGACATGTTTAAGTACAATTTTTAAAAAAACTCATTAACTTTGGGTGCTTGTTTTACTTCGGAGAGTGTAATACTTGTTGAAACTTTTAGTCTTTTCATCTATTCTGAAGAGATATGTAGGTTCATGAACTATGCTAGATTGATCTATGATTTCGAATACCTTTTTCATGCTTATGAATGTTGTGGTAAAGTTGGAAGAGAAAAAAATGAGATGTTAAAATATAAAAATGAAAAAATTAGTTCTTCAATCTGAGTAACCGGGCCTCCAACCACAAAGTAACAGAGTGTTCGTGTAAAAATAAGAGAAGACTAATGAGCATAAATCCAAAGGAATAAGCTCGGGCCCAGTTGGTCCGGACTAAAAATTCTCGCAGGAAAGTCCGGAGCTTAGAAAGAAAAAAGGGATTTGGTGAAAAAGTTGAAAAGGTGAAAAAAATAAATTATGTGACAATGTGGTATTGTTTTTTTTCTAAAGAGCAATAAGGTTTAAGTTAATGGTTTGATTTATAGCTTAGGTTTTGGATTGAAGTATCATCACGGTTAGTGAGGAGATTATTATAGTTAATATATATTGTTTTCATCTTAGTTGTTTGCTTGCACCTGAATAATTTTCATATACGCAAATGCTATGTAAAGCTAGTCTTGTGACTAGCTACAAGGTACGTGTGCTGATTTTCTTCACAATCATGTGTATAATAGCTAAGTCAAATATGTGAATATGATGTGTTAATAATTAGCACATTGTCTCTACTGCCCTGCTCATATATTTCTAAAAAAAAAATTTGGTTTTGCATTTTGCATTCATGCATTAGTATTAAGTTTGTGCATTGTAGAGATTTTTGGTAATTAAGAATCTGCATATAATCATATAGAGTACTTTATCTTAGTATTTAGTGTTTGGCAGAGATTTCTAGAGTCTCCTCTATGTTCTTTTCCTATGTTTATACTTTGAGGCTTTCCCTATGTTGTGAATGGTATATCTATGCTTGTCATTTCAGTAACATAAAGAGGGAGAAATATTTAGTGAGGGGGAGAGATTGTTTAAGGGAGAAGTATTTAGTGAGGGGGAGTATATTCTCAAGTTTATTCTTAGGGGGAGAGGGAGTATGTTCATACGATGATGATCATTATGCTTGCATTATTGTTATGCTTTCCTTGTGATCATTATATTGGTTTATATCAATTTTCCACACCTGTTTTTCATGGTATGTTGTTTAGTGTTGTGGTTACAGGATTGAAAGATCATCATAAGCACAATCTAATATTCTATGTCTATGTTTGTTGGTCTGTGTTCATAGGTATATATATAATTTTGTTATTTGTGAGGATGTCTTTGTAAAACATGGTATTGTCTCCGAAATGCCAATGAGGAGATTGTAAGAAAATTTATTGTAATTGTTGAGTGAATTATGGAGCCGGGAATATTTGATAGGTATCGACAAGATTCATAAAGTTCAAATAAACCAAGACTAAAGAAGTGAAGATTACAAGATAAATAGTGAAGAAGCAAGCATGAGCAAAAAAAGTCTCCCGGAGGGTAGAAACATCATTTGTTTCAAACCGCAACTTCAAGAATCTTAACAAAGGAGTCGAGGGGGTTCAAATGACACTAGTCCCAAGAAATGTTGGTGAATAAATTATTGAATTCTATATTTGACCCGATTTAGTTTTTCTTGAGGCGGATGCAAATTTACACATTGAGATACGTGCCATACACATTATATTCATCAGAATATATAGTTTACTTGGCTGGATGTGAAATTCCAAAAAGGGTAAGATTAGGGTTTATCCTCAACATTGTCTATAAATACCATGATCTTCGACACATCTGAGGAGCCTTTGAGCCCTAGAGTTTTTGAGAGATCTCTACAAGTTTTCTACAGATACATATTCATCTACAAAGATAGAGATAGAGAGAGAAAATATCATTGAGTGATTCTATATCTTCTAGTTCTCTTTTTATTAGGGTTTATCCAATTGTGTTTCTACATCGACGATCTCTATGCACAATTGAATAACCTAGTTGCTGAAAAATCAACACACCTTGTGCAACGTGGTTGCTTTAATCCGTTGAAGAAGCGGAGCCATATGAGTGGAGAGAACGCAACAGGAGGCTTCGTGGTTCATTGATCCGTTGAGAAGTGGAGTCGTTAGAGTATGAAGCAGAGAGAGAAGCTTCGTGGAGCGCGAGTGATTGACACAGGTTGAGTGGAGAAAGGCAGATTTGGAGGGATTTATAAGTCTAAAGCTTCATAGAGTTTGTATATCTCTTGATTCATACTGCATCGATACCCGAGCGTATCCATGATTTTTACTTAGAGTCTTTCCAAAGTTTTCCACGTAAAAATATCGTATCTCTATTGCTTTATATTCTGCACTTATATTGATCTTTGCATGATTTAGTTTATTAGAGAATTGAAATAAAATTCACTTTTCTGCAACTAATTTTAGTTTTTCAACAAATCCACAAAAAGCCTATTCACCACCCTTCTAGGCTATTTTCATTGATCGTCTAGGTAATTTCAAGATAACAAGTAGCTGCATTAGGCCATAAGCTGGATACATTTATTAATTTCAGTGAATCAGCCCCTAGAGAAGTCTTAGCAATAGGACCTGAGCCTTCCCATTGTAAATATCAAGGCAATAAGATAATTACCGCTGATGTAAATGCTGCTTGGACCAAACCGAACAATAATCTTTTTTCCAACTCATACAATTCTAGTTGGCATAATTTCAGTCTAATAATACCCAATCAGTCCGACCCTTCAACCAAAATCAGCCGCAGTTTCAAAATCAAAATCAACCGCCTAGACCACCTAGTTTTGAGGATGAGATGATGAGCGCTTTGAAAGAGTTTAAAAATCAATCCAATCATCTTGAGGCAGCCATCCAAGTTTTGAACTCTCATATCCAACTATTGAACTCTCATTCCCAATATATTGCTAAGGTAAAAACAGATAGGAGACAAATATTATACATTTGAGGCTCCTAATTATACATTGTTAAGTCTATACATATCATTATATTTTGCTTTTATTTGGTTACCGTGTTTAAAGATGTTTCAGGACTATGTTATGCAAAGTGAGTTCATTCGGTAAAATAACTGAATTTGTGACTCAGGATCATTCGAGAGCCGAAACCAAGGATAAAATACATATAATAGACCAAAAAAAGTTAAGAATACAACACAAGTGAAGTGGAATAAAGCCGAGAAGAGAAACAGAGCAAAGAAGTCAAAACTGGAAAATTGCCATGAAGAACTACCGAGTATTCGGTGAGAACCCTAGCGAGTACTCGGTGATTCAACAAGTCGCGCCATAGGGCGGACAATAGCACAATTCCAGAATGTTTCCACGCCATTGCCCCGCGATTGTGCGCTATGGAAGAACCACCGAGTACTTGGTGAGCCAAATTCAACCAACTTAAGTCAACCAACTTTAATTGACACTGCGGGGCCCATTTTGACCAGAATCAATATCCAAGGTATTCCAAGTTTTTTGAAGACATATTATTTAGAAAGTGGAAGGAATGAAAACAATTTACCTATAGTGATCAAACACCCACACAAGGGTAAAAAATCCTTTCACGTCTAAAAGACGTCAACAAGATCACTCGGGATCAAAATAAAAGAGGAACAAATCCAACAACACCTTTTACGGACCGTTTAAACACCCGTGTTCACTCAAGGGAAAAATAGTCATTTCAGGGGTAGAATAATAATTTTCCAGTATAAAGACAAGGTTTGGACCTAAAATAAGTCATAGGAACAAACATAACCAAATTTTAAAGCATGAGAAGGAAACTACGACAGTTTGAAAAATCGGTCGTCGTGACGTGCCGTTGTTCAAAACAAACCACCACTTTCAAACGATAATTACGCCCTAAAAAATGAGTCTAATGAAGGGAGTCAAAATCCTAACATAAAGATCTTTAAGTCATATTTCTAAAAATCTAAAGAAAACCTCAATCCGATACTTGTAGCTCCAAATATAACCAAAAGAGTGAAGTAGTGTCGAAATAGCACTAGACTGGGACACCCTGGGAAAATCAGTCGACTGACAAGCGTCATTAGTCGACTAATGGGGGCCATCAGTCAACTGACTAAAACCCATCAGTCAACTGACCGCACTAGAAAATTTGTGGCTATTTTCCAGTCGACCGACGAAACTCATCAGTCGACTTACGAACCCAAAAAATGCTCCAATTGGCCCGAAACCACTTTAAACACTTATGAAACGTGGGATAAAGGCCTCGAACTCATTTCGAAACTTTAGAAATTAGAAATGAGTTTGAGGCCTTTATCCAACGTTTATTTTTGTCAAAAACACTTTCTTGAAAATTCGTAAAACTAATCGTCTTGCCCCCGGTCTCCGTTTTATACACCACCTACTTTCAAAAGTTAAAATCTTTTATTTCATGACTTTCAAACCATTTCAAAACTTAAAGCTTTTGTTAGCATCACGGGGGTAGGATAAAACAGGTTTTTCAATTAAAAGACCCGATGGACTCAAATACAAGTCTTACAAAAATTCCGTTTTTGGGAAAACAAACTGAACAACAACGGAAATACCAAAGGAAATTTAGAGACGCTCAAATTGAGCATGGAAATGAAGAACCGAGGAAAAAGGCAACTCGAAGGGACGACAAGTGACCATATGCAAAGACACTAACTCTATCCCAACAATACCTAGTTCGACATCCAAAATGTCTAAACTCCACAATGACTTATTCAATAATGTCCACAACTTCTATGACATTCCTATTCTTAAGATCGGTAAAGGAGACCTAGCGGCCATTGCCATGGAACCAACTAGTTTTAAATCAAGAACCTTTTTTCATTCTCTCAAACCTCAATTTCACATTCGAAACCACATCACTTAGGTTTCTAACAAAATCAATTGGCCATCAATACACCATCGACTCAATTTTCTCATAACCTCGCCTATCATGACCAAAACATCAATATCATGATTGACGACACGTTGCTACAGCAATGCTAACTATACCATAAAACCATCAACCACCTTCTCAAGGCTTCAATTCATAATCAACGCTATGACCTATCACCGAATTTCTCTTATCACAAGAAAGCCATCACAACTAACTTATATCACCACTCTAAGGCATATAAGCACATAGCAACAAGTATAAGCATTTATTTCAAATTATACTTTAAACAAGGCATGCAATTCATATTTTCAAATCCTTCAATTTCACTTGAGAATTTTAATAACAAATGAATTTATATATCTAAAATTCACATTAAACATGCTCCTTAATCACATGGAATAACATCATAATTCACATGTAACATAAATTACATATTAGTAACTCAAATGCAACGTGACTCACACAACTCATGATACACAATGTTCCAACAATAGTACAACAAATATGTACTCTACCCATTTACACTAAGAAAGAATACCGCAGTGATTCTTCCCAAATGATTTTTCTCTCTATCACTTCAACAAGGAAGATGGTTGTAAGAGACAACCCATAACAAAAGATTCGTATACCGAATGCACGAGATGACACGCGAATTTGAGAATGGGACGACCCACCCTATATCACATTTTCAGCTTTTTAGTTCTGTAGGTGGGGGACACCTCCTGGCCAATTGTTGCGACGATTCGACACAAGACTGCTCACCCATGGTTATATGACCGGGCGTAGCCCAACACCATTTGAGTCCTCAATACAAAAGATGTACCCATATGGTGGGCTCAGGTGTGTGCAAAATATGTGGTTAAAAACAACACCTTAACGACACTTTAGGTTTTACCCTTCTATAAGCGCACAAATCAATTATGTATAGTTGTGCTTGAGTAGGGGAATATCAATCCCATAGAGACGATGATTGTTCATTTTAATAATTTAAAAATATTGAATTATAGTTTTTCCAAAAAGAGTTGATTTTTGTAAATTATCTAATATTACTTAAATTAATCTAAATAGCAAAGTAAATTTGTTTGTGATTCAGAGGGAGAGAAAATTAGGGTTTCATCACTCCACCACTAACCGCATAACATAGTTCAAATTCTAATTTCAATTGCTTGAGGGTGATCCATTGACTGTGAATTAGGTCGTACCGCGCTAGTAGTTTAACCCCAAAAAGGATTACTCTCAACCGGATTGGGACAACCCATCTCAAGACTAAACTGATTAGTACATGCCGACTACTAACAGAGTAGTAAATTAAAGCATGAAAATAAACTAAGGCATGTCTATATCAGTTTGTTAGGGCATAGCCTATGTCAACCTAAGGTTTTAAGTTTTATGACCACCATTGTGTAGAAATTTATTGATTAAGCATCCGAGTTCCAGCACATATAGTGAATAATTGCTATTGTGTAAGATAAATATATTCGAAAAGTCTAAGACAAGAATCAATTCAAATATATAAACTTGTATCACGAATAAAAATGGTCTCTCATCTAACACAATCATCACAGTATAGTCACAACTTCCCCTCTCTACAATATAAAACAAAATCATAACTTCATTACTTGGCTAGGGTTTTGCCAGAAAACCCTAGATATTGAATTAGTTGATCATGGCTGAGGGAGTTTGCACTGTTGGTGGAAAAGCGCTCGCCATTGCCTTCTTCTCCGGATATCTAGTTCTTTAATTGTGGTTCTCTACAATGGAAGAGAACTCTATGAATGAACGTGTATCTCCAAAACATAACTAAAAATAATCCTAAAAGCATCATCTTCTAAACACTAATCCTCTCATATATATAGAGAAGTGAGGGAAACCCTAATGGTTGCATTTTTCTATAACATAATACATTAATATTCTCATAAAATCATATGTAAATATGTGTATAAGCTTGTACATATAGGTCTGGAATCACCGATCACTTGAAATATCGAAGTAGGGACAAAACTGGAAAATTCTGAAACAACTTCAGCACGTCGAGGGATTACATGACCATCATATAAGACCTACACTCCTGACCTACGATTCGGTGTAGGTCTAGAGCGTAGGGTCCAAAACCACAACGTAGCTTAGGAGAGTAGGTTGGGTCCAATTTGCCCATTTTTCTCTCTAGTGACGTAGGTATTATGCACTTTTGATGGAAAAACCTGTCCTTTTGTATTTAAGCTAAACTGGTCGCCTTTGACTCCCGATACTTTTTGGTGAAGTAATAATGTCTGAAAACATATCTCAACCTAATAGTAATTCCCATCATAGTAAATATCATTCACATAAGGAAACAAGATAGTCACCCCTAGTTGAGATGGCTAGTTACACCAATCACATAGTATAACCTCAAATGTGCTACCCAAAAGTGCTAGCCTAATCTCATTCCAAGGCTATCTTCCTAACACCCACATACACATATGTATAACTGCACTTACACATATACATAACTATATCCACATACATACATATATATATAGGCATACAAACACACTTTAGTCTTGGAAATCTCAAGAACAACAACCCACTAGCATGCTTCATAATCCTATTTAATATCATTACAACTACTCCATACACAAGGTTTAATTAAAATAAACCTGCTCAAATCCAAATTTCACAATTCAAGGATACGCTTAGCAATTTAATTAAAGGCTAGGAATCCTAGAATCCAATTATCATACCTACATATTCATGAGATGAGATGGTTAAGAAGTTTTCCCCTACCTCTTTAAGAGCAAAGAACAACAACTACGAAGCAAGGCACATGAAACCCTAGCTCCTCCCCAACCAAAATCCAAGGAGCAAACAGGTGGAAAGCTTCACCATAGCCTCCTAACTATGAATCCATCTCCAGCACAGGAGGGGAACAAGAAACCCTAAACTAGAGTTTGAATGGAAAACCCATAAGGAAGGAAGAACACTAACCAATCCTTGGCTCAAACCAAAGACAAGAGCACCATGAACATCTTCCATATTGATGGCCACACCAAGCTTCCAACTTAGGGTGATCAAATCAACCTTTAAGTGGAGAAGAAGTAAAAGATGACAATGGAGAAGTCTTGCCAAATGTGTGCTAACCCTAAGAGTTGTAGAGATTTTCCACTCACGACTCTCACCATCCAATGGCCAATAATAAATCTAGCAAGTGAAGACGTAATCCAAGGGCTAGGAATAAGTCTTGCCATGAAATACTTATAACAGCACACACAAAACCGATTAATTTGCCAAACAAGGCCTTAACATCCAAGGGTTTAGAATAAGGCAAATAAAATGAATAAACCATCCAATGGTTCACATAAAGTCTTGCCAAATGAAATACCAAGAATAATGGATTCTTATATTTAAGTGTCAACCAAACAAGGCCTTATGATCCAAGGGTCTAGAATAAAGATGGGAGAATGAGATCAAGAGCTAGGAATGACACACTACTTTAAATGGGGAAATGACCAAATTATTCTCAACTTAGGATTAATTACAAGAGTGTCATCAAACCTCTTAATTACCCTTCTACCCCTTGTCATCCTCTCTAATTACCACTATGCCATCCATACCCCAACACTTAGCCAAATCTCTACACTTTTCAGTAAGTGCTCTAAATATGAACATACTCATTTACCCTTCAGTCATTTCTTTCCTGAAATCATTACCAATTGTTTTCAATAATTACAAAATGAAAATATAACAAGAAATTCATATAAGTGCTACACAGAATCTCTACACTAAACAAGGGTAACACTTTCGGGAATGCAACATGATTGCCGAAGCTCCAACGAAAAACCGTTGTATGAACCCACGTAGTCGTTGGCGACACTCAAATCCATGAAACCGGAAACAAAATACCACGAAGTCATCTCGCTAAGTTCAAAACTTAAACGTGAAAAATTTATACGTACCGAGAATACACACGACGTCATGAATAAGTGATGTCATAAAATGTTAACACTTGGAAAAGAATTCCACAAAAGAGAAAGGAAAATGCGGGGCATTACAATTACCTTACTCAGTTTATCAGTAGGTAGGGTTGGGAGAGCTCAGTCCTACTTTGGTGGTGTTTCAATTGCAAGATAGATCAACTAAAAAACCAAGAGAAATTATGGAGGATGTCATTGTTCAAGTGTGCAAGTTCTTCTTTCCCATAGACTTTGTGGATCTATACATGGAACCTGACCACAAACCAGGGAAACATATCCCTATTATCTTAGAAAGACCGTTTTGGCTACGGCAAATGCGTTCATTAATTGTAGAACTGGGATTATGCATCTATCTTTTGGGAACATAACGATGAGGACGAATGTATTTGATTTCAGCCATTAACTACTTGAATCAGCCGAGTGTTTTAACATAGATAATATTGATGAGATGGTTGAAGAAGTTGTACCTCAGAGTATTACATGAGATGATTAGAAAGCTGGGAGGATCAAGAACGATCTATTTTGACAGTTATTGCTACGTTAGAAGTTCTTTGTACTCACAGCTAAATAAAGCATCAAGAGATTCATCTGGACCTCAACTTATTCCTCCATAGGAATTGGTGCCTGAAAATATGCTCCCTGAGATTGTGTTTTATGGTTTAATGGAGGATCAAGAGGATGCCGTATTGAAAGATAAAATGCGTGTGAAGACTGCTAGACCTGATAATTTACCACGAACGATTATAGATAAAATTACCTAGACCATCAATGAAAATATCCTAGAGGGGGGGGGGGGGGTGGTGAATAGGTTTTTTGTTGATTTAATGATCAATTAAAATTATCCAACTGAAAATCAATTTTAAATTAGTCATGAAACCCTAATTCTCAAAAACAGATTAATCAAGAAAACATGAATATAAGTGCCGAAAATAAATCATGAGAAGTCACAGAGATTTTTACGTGGAAAACCTTGGAAAAACTTCAAGTAAAACCCACGAATACGCTCGGGTATAGATGCACTATGAATCAGAGCATTTGTATAGACTCTATGAAAACAGAACTTACAACAGTTGTAATTTATTGTTCTTCACTCGACGTATGAAAGTCTAGATCCACTCTCGCTCGGATCTCCGTACATTGTGACGTGTCTAGAAATGTGTTTCACGTTACAATACCCAAGTATAGGTAGTCAAGTTATAATATAGTCTTGGTGAGTCCAAGTGTCGAACCTCAGAGAGAGTCTGAAAGATGTATGAAAAATGAATTTTATTTTTGTCCTTGATTTGACTTGATTGATTGATTTTTGTTGTGTTCTTGAATTAAATTAAATACTAAGGCATTGGGAATTCCTTTACAATGTCGAAATAAAGTGTACCACATATCCAAATAAGTAATAAAAGTTAACCAATACAATCATCATATGTTAATTATATTTGCATGGCAAGAAAGGGGTCGCTTGGTAGCATAATCCATACTAACAACGCAACTCTCCAAATCATGCCTATAAGCAATAAATAATTAACATACTAAATGAATTATATAAGTTAACTAATAGAAACATTATATGTTCATTATAAATGCTATGGTAAGAAAGTGGTCGCTAATGAAGCAAATCTACAAATCATGCGTATATTAGCAATAATAATAAACATAGTAATGATCTACTAAATTCCATTAAATAAGTAGTATTATTAATTACATATGAATCTTAAGAATTGTGAACTATAAAGATGTAATTACATTCAAAGTATTCATTATACCTATGTAAGATCATAAGAAATCAAGAACACCACATAAAGTGGGTTGAGCATTACTTATTTCATTGTATGGCATAATGAAACTTAGATGTAATTACCTAAGTGTATTCATTGATTCAAAGAACTCAATATATATGGCATGAAGAGGCAAAGAATCATTGAATAAAAATTATTAGATTCATATATTATCAATAATACTAACCTTGAAGCATTAAATACTTGGATATGCAAACACTTGGTTCTTCATTTTAAATTCATTCCCTAGCCTTAGCAAAAGAATTACTCTTCCATTACAAATATATAAATCACTATGTTTCTTTTCACACCTTTCCTTCCTCCCTTACAAATGAAAACTACCTCTATTTATAGGAAAAATATGTAATCAAATGACAACTAGAAAAGAGAAATTGGATTTCTTTTTGTTTAAATATTCATTACTTTCCACCCCATTGTCTTCTTTTCACATGTGCCTTGGTTTCTTCCATGTGCCTTTGTTTCTTGACATGGATCAGATTTACTCTTGTAAAATCATAATCCAATGAATGTGGTAAATCTTCAAGAAAATGTAAAATTCACATCACCCTTTGGTAAACCCGAACCTGTATTGATTTCTGCACAATTCTGCAGTTTTGAAGCTGACTTGCAACTGCCATAACGCCTTCATTTCAAATCGAAATAAGGTCATTCTTGTGCTCCAATTGAAGGTCTCTGAATCAAATTTACAATGGTACCAATTCCATTTCTAGAATCAAAACAAAGAATTATTTATAGGCATTTAAGTAAAGGGTGGTCATGATGAATATATTTCATGCATAGTTGATGACCCAATTTGCATGAAATTGATTGAATTCTTCATGAAGACCTATAAAATAAGATAACAACAAAAATATCATAAACATTGAATAAAAAATATCACTATAGAACTAAAAGATGTAAATTAAGGGGTTTAAATATATAATATTTGGCACTTATCAACACCCCCAAACTTAAATATTACTAGTCCCTAGTAATACCAACATAAATTAAAAGGATTAAAATTAAAAATGATAAGTCTTTTAAACCCCTAGGCATCCCTAGTAGGACGAGTGAAGTCTCGTGAGGGTTTAACAGAAATGGTACCCACAAACATTGTTTTTTTTTTTTTCATATATTTTTTTCATTCTTCATTCTTGTATGCTCATGAAATCAAATAGTCATTAATCATGTAATGCTATGATGTCGTAAGAATAAAATGCATACAAATTATCCCCACTCACTCATAAATAAAAGTTTTCATGCATTAAATTTAAAAGAATAGTCCCCACAGTGGTGAAATAAACTTGCTAATTTCTACAGCCGATCCACATAGTTTTCCGTGTTTTTCTGAACATTCTCTGTAGTATACTAATCTCCCTTCTTCTAATTCATTGATAAAGTTTTGCCATGACACAACTTCAATATCACTTTTGCATTTTTATCCCTTTTTGTCTTTCTAAGTCTCCGGACTTTCCAGCGAGGATTTTTTTAATCCCAACCAATTGGACCCGAGCTTCTTCCATGGGATCTATGCTCATTAGTTTTCTCCCCTTTTTACACGAACAATGATATTGGTGATACCAAGGGCCGGTTACTCAGATCGAAGAACTACTTTTTGCATTTTCATTTTTTATTTTTTTTAGATTTTTCCCCTTATCATTGAAAGAAAACTATTTTTTCAACTACATAGTCAAAAATCAATTAATCATCCCATAGAGAATATGTGCAAGTGCTTATAGGTCAAAACTATCTTTCTCGGTTTCAATTTCACTCATCTATTCACCCATGTGGACAACATCTTAAAAATTGATTTAATCAAACTATTACGTACTCATGAGTGGGGTAATTGTATACAACTATCTTCCTAGTTATAACATGTTCACAAGTTAACTTATACTTGACCTCAATCACATATTTCGAATGAAGAACTTAATAAAATTTTGAATGTTTTTTTTTTTTAACATATCACAAATTGAAAAAAATAGAAAAAAAATAAAAACTAAATATAATCACCCAAAATAATAAAACAAAATGTAAACAAAATATAAATAAAATAAAAACAAAATATAATCACTTTACCCCCAAACTTGAAACGGACATTGTCCTCAATGTGTAAAGAGAATGTAAGGTTGAAATCTTACCAATTATGTGATGAGAAAAGAGGAAACCAATCTTCAAAACAAAACAATAAATATACACACAACCAATGTTTTTACATATATGTTGGGTCTTCTAAAGAAATGGATTCTTCCAGAGTTGGAATTTCAAAGAATGAGCTCAATCGTTGTCCGTTAACTTTAAAAACAAAGCCATTACTTGGATCCTCCACATCCACGGTGCCATATGGATACACATGTTTGATTAAAAAGGGACCTTTCCATTTTGATTTTAGTTTTCCGGAAAAAAGATGTAAACGAGAATCATATAAAAGAACTTTTTGCCCAATTTCAAAATCTTTTTCTCATGAAATGCTTTCGCCCTTTCTTTATATATCTTGGCATTGTCATATGCATCCCTCCTTAATTCCTCCAGTTCTTCGAGTTGCAATTTTCGATTTTCACCTGCCTTAACAAAATCAAAGTTCATTATTTTAGCTGCCCAAAAAGATTTATGTTCTAATTGTACAGGCAAATGACAACTCTTACCATACTAGCCGATAGGGAGACATTCCAAGATTGGTTTTAAAAGCAGTACGGTAAGACCAAAGTGCATCATTTAAACGTAATGACCAATCTTTACGATTTGGATTTACCGTTTTTTATAAAATTTGTTTTATCTCCCTATTAGCCAATTCGGCTTGCCCATTTGTTTGAGGACGGTAGGCGGTCGAAATTATGTCTGTAACACCATATTTTTGCATGAGTTTCTCAATTGTACGATTGCAAAAGTGCAAACCTCTATCACTAATGATTGTTTTGGGAATGCCAAACCTTGCAAGGATATTTTCTTTTAAGAATTTCACGACAGTTTTGTGAGTATTATCCTTGCAAGCTTTAGCTTCCACACATTTTGAAACATAATCAACTGCAAGTAAAATATACAAATTACCAGATGAGGATGGGAATGGTACCATGAAATCAATGCCCCAGTAGTCAAATATCTCAAGGATTAAGATTGGGTTCAATGGCATCATGTTCCGTCTTGTAATTCCCCCTGGCATTTGACATCTTGGGCAGGCTTTGCAAAAGTTGTGGGTGTCTCTGAAAATGGAAGGCCAATAAAGTCCGCATTGAAAATTTTTTGCGATTGTTTTCTTTAAAGAAAAATGAGCTCCACAAGTCGCATTATGACAAAAAGACATCACACTTTCAATTTCTTCATCTGGGATGCATCGTCGAATGATTTGATCGGCGCCATACTTGTAAAGGTATGGTTTGTCCCAGTAGAACCTTTTAGCTTCTTAGACAAATCGCCTCCGATCTTGAGCACACCATGATATTGGCATCTTACCTGATACAAGATAATTCACAATATCAGCATACCAAGATAAAGATTAAATAGAAAATAAATTCTCATCTGGAAATGAATCTTTAATAGGACAGGGTTCTAAAGATTCATTAAAAGTAAGGCGGGACAAATGGTCTGCCACCACATTTTCTACTCCCTTTTTATCTTTGATGTGGATGTTGAATTCTTGAAGTAGAAGGATCCATCTCAATAGTCTTGGCTTAGAATCTTTCTTTGTAAGAAGATACTTAAGTGCAGCATGATCAGTGAAAAGAACAATTGGGGAACCAATTAGGTATGACCTGAATTTGTCAAGTGCAAATACTATAGCAAGAAGCTCTTTTTCTGTGGTGGTGTAGTTCATTTGAGCATCATTGAGCGTTCTACTTGCATAAGATATAACACATGGTTTCTTTTCCTTTCTTTGGCCAAGTACCGCCCCCACAGCATAGTCACCGGCATCACACAATAGTTCAAATGGTGGGCTCCAATCCGGTGATTGCATAATGGGTGTAGTAGTGAGCATTTCTTTGAGTTTGACAAAGACTTTATCACATTTTTCATTCCACTCAAATGGTGTATCTTTGGAGAGAAGGTTGCATACGGGTTTTGCAATAAGACTTAAATCCTTAATAAACCTCCTATAGAAACTAGCATGCCCAAGAAATGATCGGATGTCTTTTACCGTTTTTGGAATTGGCAATTTGGTAATGACATCAATTTTGGCTTTGTCTACCTCAATTCCTTCTGATGATATAATATGACCCAACACAATTCCACGTGTCACTATGAAGTGACATTTCTCCCAATTGAGTACTAAATTCTTCTCCACGCACCTGCATAAGACTTTCTCAAGATTTGTAAGATATTTATCAAATGAGGATCCATAAACAGTAAAATCATCCATAAAAATTTCAAGATCACGTTCCAGCATGTCACTAAAAATGCTAAGCATACACCTTTGAAAAGTGGCTGGTGCATTGCATAAACCAAAGGGCATTCTTCTATATGCAAATATTCCAAAAGGACATGTGAAAGTAGTCTGTTCTTGATCCTCTAAATAAATTTCAATTTGATTATACCCCGAGTAGCCATCCAAGAAACAGTAAAAACTATGACTTGTTACCCTTTCAAGCATTTGATCTAGGAATGGCAAGGGAAATTGATCTTTCCGGGTCACAGAATTTAGTTTCCTATAGTTAATGCACATTCGCCACCCTGAAGTGACTATTTGGGGTATATGTTCATTATGCTCGTTTCTTACTACAGTTAATCCATATTTCTTGGGTACTACTTGTGTAGGACTTACCCATTTACTATCTGAGATTGGGTAGATGATTTTTGCATCAAGTAATTTTAAAACTTCATTTCTTACAACTTCTTGCAAATGTGCATTTAATCTTCTTTGAGGTTGCGTTGTTGCTTTAGCCTCTTCCTCGAGATAAATTTTGTGTGTACAAATCAAAGGGCTTATACCTTGGAGGTCGGCTAAAGTCCACCCAATTGCCTTTTTATATTTTTCAAGAATTTTAATCAATCTTACCTCTTGCTTAGCATCGAGTTTGGATGAAATTACCACGGGGTAAGTATAGTTGCTTCCCAAAACGGCATACTTCAAGTCACTCGGTAATGGCTTGAGTTCCAAGTTTTGCTCTTCTCTTGTGATGACAATATCTTCATGTACCATGTGTATCCCCATTGCAATCTTCTGTTCCTGTGGATCATCAAGTAATGAGTCAATGTTGTGTAAATAAGTATTAGATTCATTTAAACATTTTTTTAATGGATCTAATACAAAAGACTTTTCAAAATATTCTTCCACAACTATTTCAATGAAGTTAACCCCCTCGACTTCTACCTCATTATACTCCCTATGTTGATTACTTCAGGAGAAAACATTAAGTTCAAGAGTCATATTCCCAAAAGTTAATTTCACAATTCCATTTTTGCAATTGATGACAACATTTGAGGTTGCCAGAAATGGTCTTCCCAAAATCACTGGAATTTTACTCGAGGGTTTGGACACTGGTTGGGTGTCGAGCACAATTAAATCCACAGGAAAATAAAATTTATCCACCTGAACAAGAACATCTTCCACAACTCCTCTAGGAACTTTGACTGAATGGTCGGCTAGTTGTAATGTCACATTAGTTGCCTTAAGTTCCCCCAAACCCAATTGTTCGTATACCGAAAATGGAAGTAAATTTACACTTGCTCTAAGATGAAGCAACTCTCTTTTTATATGACAATTGCCGATGATACAAGAGATTGTGGGACAACCAGGATATTTAAATTTTAAGGGTCTCTTGTTTTGTAAAATGGAACTTACTTGTTCAGTCATAAAATCCTTTTTTCTTACATTCATCTTTCTCTTCGTTGTGCACATATCTTTTAAAAATTTCGCATAAGAAGGGATTTGCTTGATAGCATCAAACAATGGAATGTTGACTTTTACTTGCTTAAAGACTTCAAGAATTTCAGCATTGGAACTTGCCGACAAAGATTGATTTAATCTTTGTGGGAATGGAACAGTGACACTATTTTTGATTTTTTCAATTTCCTCATTTTCTTGCTCATTCTCGCTCTTTTTCTCAGCTTCCTTTGAAGGTTCTAATTCCTCGGGCTTTTGGGCCTTTGAAATAGTTTTATCAACCACCTTTCCACTTCTTAAGTTAGAGATTGACTTGGCATGTTCCATGTTGACTTGGGAAGGTTCTCCACTTTGGAACATAAATTGGCCTTGTGGATTAGGAAGAGGCTGGGCAGGAAATTTACCTTTCTCTTGAGGTGAAAGCATGGGGGTTAATTTTGATATGTGAGACCTTATATCATCAATGGCTCGGTCAGTCTTTTGCATGTGTTGCATGAATTGGTTGGTAAACTGCACTATTTGGTCAAACTTTTGATCAATTTTTTGAATGAATTGTGCAAGAATATCTTCCGAATCTCTTTTGGGAGGTGGAACATAAGGAGCTTGTGGCCTTGGTTGGGGTTGACTTTGTTGAAAATTAGAATTACTCCAACTAAAGTTGGGGTGATTCCACCATTCTCTATTGTAAGTCTCAGAGTAAGGAGAATTCTGTGGTTTTTTGAAAGTATTGAAAGCATTGACTTCGACCGGAACATTAAGGACTTCCTTAAATGCAGGGAGTGTCGGAAATTCATTTGTAAAATGTCCAAGTTCATTACAAATTCCACACACTACTTCTCCTATTGCATTAACCCCATTCACATTTTTGGACTCTAAGGCTTCCAATTTCTTAGTTAAATGCATTACTCTTGCTCCTAAATCATCATCACTTTTTAAATGATAAATTCCACCCCTTTCCGGAAGTTTAGTTGTTTCATCAAGATGAAAAGTGTCCCAAGTTTGGGCACTTTCGGCTATTTGGTCAAAAAAGAAAAAGGCTTCATCGGGATCTTTGTTTAAAAGTCTCCATTACACATGGTTTCGACAAATTGGCGCATATGAGCCAGTAGAGATTCATAAAAGAAACTCACTATACTCCACTTCTCGTACCCATGATGTGGACAAACATTTAAAAGTTATTTAAAACGCTCCCAGCATTCATAAAAAGTTTCATTATTTTTGGGAGAAAATTTTGAAATTTGTCATCTCAAAGCATTGGTTCTATCAACCGGAAAAAACTTTTTCAAAAATTCCGCTTGTAAATCTTTCCATGATCTAATGGAGCGAGGCCTTTATGCATTTAACCAAATTTTGCCTTTGTCTTTTAAAGAAAAGGGAAACAATTTAAGCCTTACAACTTCTTCAGTAGTCCCCCGATCTCGGAAAGTAGAACATACCTCTTCGAATTCTTTTAGATGTAGATAAGGGTTTTCAGATTCCTTACCATGAAAGCTAGGTAATAATTGAATCATACCTGGCTTGAAGGAAAAAGTATTGGCATGAAGAGGAAGAATAATACATGATGGTGCAGTCCTTCGCGGTGGTTGGAGATAATCCCTCATAGTTCGGACATGAGGACCGGGAGGAACTTCCACTCCTCTTGGGATTTGATGTTCTTCATTATCTCGATGCACACTTTGATCGTCCTCCATTGAACACGATGATCCTGAATACAAAGGATTACAAAAAAATGAACCCACTACAAGATTTCTTTCAACACGTCCTACAAAATTTCATGTCCAAACAATCATAAACAAAATAAAAAAAATAAGATAAAAGAAAATAAAATAAATTTATTACAAAACTCAAATTTCTTCTTTCGCCGTCTCCCCGGCAGCGGCGCCAAAAACATGACGTGTCTATAAATGTGTTCCACATTACAATACCAAAGTATAGGTAGTCAAGTTATAATATAGTCTTGGTGAGTCCAAGTGTCGAACCTCAGGGAGAGTCGGAAAGATGTATGAAAAATGAATTTTAATTTTGTCCTGGAATTTGATTGATTGTTTTTTGTTGTGTTCTTGAATTAAATTAAATACTAAGGCATTGGTAATTCCTTTACAATGTCGAAACCAAGTGTACCACATATCCAAATAAGTAATAAAAGTTAACCAATACAATCGTCATATGTTAATTATATTTGCATGGCAAGAAAGGGGTCGCTTGGTAGGATAATCCATACTAACAATGCAACTCTCCAAATCATGCCTATAAGCAATAAATAATTAACATACTAAATGAATTATATAAGTTAACTAATAGAAACATTATATGTTCATTATAAATACTATGGCAAGAAAGTGGTCGCTAATGAAGCAACTCTACAAATCAAGCCTATATTAGTAATAATAATAAACATACTAATGATATAGTAAATCCCATTAAATAAGTAGTATTATTAATTACATATGAATCATAAGAATTGTGAACTATAAAGATGTATTTACATTCAAAGTATTCATTATACCTATGTAAGATCATAAGAAATCAAGAACACCACATAAAGTGGTTTGAGCATTACTTATATCATTGTATGGCATAATGAATCTTAGATGTAATTACCTAAGTGTATTCATTGATTCAAAGAACTCAATATACATGGCATAAAGAGGCAAAAAATCATTGAATAAAAATTATTAGATTCATATATTATCAATAATACTAACCTTGAAGCATTAAATACTTGGATATGCAAACACTTGATTCTTCATTTTAAATTCATTCCCTAGCCTTAGCTAGAGAATTACTCTTCCATTACAAATATATAAATCACTATGTTTCTCATCACTCCTTTCCTTCCTCCCTTACAAATGAAAGATTACCTCTATTTATAGGGAAAATATGGAATCAAATGACAACTAGAAAAGAGAAATTGGATTTCTTTTTGTTTGAATATTCATTACATTCCACCCCATTGTCTTCTTTTCACATGTGCCTTTGTTTCTTCCATGTGCCTTTGTTTCTTGACATAGATCATATTTACTGTTGTAAAATCATAATCCAATGAATGTGGTAAATCTTCAAGAAAATGTAAAATTCACATCACCCTTTGGTAAACCCGAACCCGCATTGATTTCTGCACAATTCTGCAGTTTTGAAGCTGACTTGCAACTGCCATAACGCCTTCATTTCAAATCGAAATAAGGTCATTCTTGTGCTCAAATTGAAGGTCTCGGAATCAAATTTCCAATGGTACTAATGCCATTTATAGAATCAAAACAAAGAATTATTTATAGGCATTTAAGTAAAGGGTGGTCATGATGAATATATTTCATGCATAGTTGATGACCCAATTTGCATGGAATTGATTGAATTCTTCATGAAGACCTATAAAATAAGATAAACACAAAAATATCATAAAAATTGAATAAAAGATATCACTATAGAACTAAAAGATGTAAATTAAGGGGCTTAAATATATAATATTTGGCACTTATCACATTGACTACTCTGCTTCTCAATGGATCGAATAAGCATGAAGCCTGCTGTTTCAATCTCCGCATTCAAACGGCTTCGCTTCTCAACAGAGCAGAGCAACCATGTTGCAGTAGACAGTGTGTTGCTTTTTCCCGAATCTAGGTCATTCAATTGTGCATAATATCATCGATATAGAAGCACAATTAAATAAACCCTAAAAGAGAACAAGAAGATATAGAATCACTTAATGATTTTCTCTCTCTATCTTTATGTGTGTAGAAGTATAGGAACTGTAGAAAAACTACAGAGATCTCTCACCAAAAGCTCTCCTAAAATCTGTAGTGACTCCTCCTATTTATATAGAAGAGTGAAGGAAACCCTAGGTTTACCCTTTCTTGTAATTTCACATCAAACTGAGTAAAACCCTTTGATCTGGTCTTCAATATGTATATATCACGTATAACAATGTCTAGAGTCACAACTGCATCAAGAGAAATCTAATCGAGGTCAAAATCCAGATTCAACAATTTAGTATCGCAGCCCTTACTACATGTGGCGCGTAGGGGAGCTACGCATGACGCGTAAGCCTTTCTACATGTGGCATGTAGGCCCTTTTTGATGGGCGTGGATGGGGCGTAAAAATGACACTTTCTAGCTACGTTTAGCTACTGAGTCCGTAGCCTGATCGTAACAAAATTTATGGAAACCACTTTTCTTGGGAATAATGTCATTTGAACCCCCTCAACTTCATTACAATAATTCTTGAAGTTTCGGCTCCGAAAAATGTCGTTTATGCCATTCGGAATGCATTTTTCGCTCAAACTCTCTCCTTCATTTCTCTTGTATTTTCTATTTCCTTTAAACTTGATTTGAATTTGACTAAGTTTATTGATACCTTTTCTAGACCACTTCATTTTTCCTAAACCTACTCGACCTCATAATTCACTCAACATGGTTATTGTTTAGAACATGTCAAGCATAAACAATAGTATAAATGATCTTACAATCTCCCCCTTGGCATTACTGAGACAAAACCATATTTTACAAAGGTATCCTCACAAATAACAAAATAAGTCTATACCTATGAACACACACCCACAAACATAAACATAGAATATCAGTTTGCCCCTATAACGGTCTTTCAATCCTACAACCACAACACCAAACATACGATGAAAAGCAAGTGTGGAAAACATATATAAACCAATATAATGATCATAATAAAATCAATACAATAATGCAAGCAAATTGATCATATAAAAATACTCCTCCCCCCCCCCCCCCCTTGAGAACATACTCCCCCTTACTCAATACTTCCCCTTCTTAACCAATAAATCTCTCCCCCTTACTCAATATTTCTCCCCTTTTTTGTCACTGAAATGACAAGCAAAGAAATAGCAATCAAACCATAAGGAAAGTCGCAAAATAAAACCATAGGGAAAAGATAACAGAGGAAACTCTAGAGAATTTAAACCAAGCACTAGATAAGAGTATAAAGTACTCTATAAGATTCTATCCAAATTCTCGAGTAACAAAAATCTCTAAAATGCATGACCATACTACTAAATACATGAATACTAAATCTCATGAATAAAAATAAAACAACAAAAATAAGACAAAAATATTTTGGTATTTTGAAAAATGTGTGAGCAGGGCAGTAGAGACAACAAACTAATCATTAACACATCATATTCTCAGATCCAACCTAGCCATTATATATACGGTAGTGAAGAAAATCATCCCACATACCATGTAGACTCAAGAATGTACAAAAGGTAAGATGAAAAAAATACACACTAATTCAGATAATCTCATCACCAACTGTGATGATAATTCAGTCCAAAATCCAAACTAGAAGTCAAATCATTAACTTGTACCTTATTGCTCGTAAAAAAAACACCATACTACTTCCTCTTTGTCATACAATTTATTCTTTTCCACCTTTTCACCTTATCTATTTTTATCTTTCTAAGCTCTGGACTTTCCAGCGGGGATTTTTAGTCCCGACCAACCGGGCCTGAGCTTCTTCCTTGGGATTTATGCTCATTAGTCTTGTCCACTTTTTACGCGAACACTCTACTACTTTGTGGTAGGAGGCCCAGTTACTCAGATCAAAGAACTACTTTTTGCATTTCTATATTTTGATTATCTCATTATTTCCTCTTGCAATATTATTACATCATTCATAAGCATGCAAAACATATTTCAAAGCATAGATCAATCTAGTTTAGCTCATGAACCTACATAACACTTCGAGTTAAATGAAAAAAATTAACAGTTTCAGCAGACATTATGATCATCTCCGAAGTAAAACAAACACCTACGATTAAGATTTTAAACATAAAATAATCATGGCAAGTGAACATCCAACATCCTTAGGTCAGACTGATACCTCTACTTCTCAGATGCATAACTAGACAAGTAAATCTGATAATAGAGTAAAATAGGACAACTTCTTGTACTCTGGCCAAGTTCATCATTCCCCAAAAAAAAAATCATTATATGATTTTTAGAAATGCATGATTACCTATCAATTATAGGAAAATAATGCAATGTGTTCCTAGAATGATATATAAGACTATATCTATTCTAAATAAAGTATACCAATAGATTTCCTAAGACTAACATGCTTTTGAAAATCTAATAGTTTTGTAAAGATATCTGCCAACTGAGATTCTGTGGATATAAACTCTAGAGATATTGTACCATCTTCAACAAGATCTCAAATGAAATGATATCAAATATCTATATGTTTTGTCCTAGAGTGTTGAACAAGTTTTTTAGAAATATTTATAGCACTCGTGTTATCACAGACATAGTCATTGTGCCTTGTGTAAAATCATAATCCAGTAACATCTGACGCATCCACAAAACCTGAGTACAACAACTCCCAACTGCTATATACTCAGCCTCAGCAGTAGAAAGGGAAACAAAGTTTTGTTTCTTGTTATGCCAAGCAACGAAGCAATTACCAATATAAAAAGACCATCAACTAGTACTTTCTCTATCATCAACATTACCGGCCAAATCAGTATAAAAAAAAAAGTGATTTCAGTGTTAGTCTTTGATGGATACCACAGTCCATAATTTACAGTCCCTTTAACATACTTGATAATTCTTTTTACCGTAGTAATGTGAGACTTCTTAGCACTTGCCTGGTAACGAGCACACAAACCAACACTAAAAGCTATGTCAGGTCAACTAGCAATCAAGTACAAAAAACTCCCAATCATACTCTTATAAAGTGTAGGATTGACATATTTGCCTTTAGTATCTATGCTAAGCATGACACTTGTACTCATAGGATCCTTATCCTTTTCCAAACCAAACTTCTTCACTAATTCCAAAGCTTAACGAGTTTGGGAATTGAAAATCCCATCACTCAACTATCTAATTTGAAGCCCTAGAAAGAAGTTCAATTCACCGATCATGCTCATCTCAAATCCATGTGTCATTTGATCTTCAAAACAATGAGCATATTGATCAGAACTGAAACCAAACACAGTATCATCAACATAGATTTAAGCAACAACTGTATCACTATAAGTTTTCTAGATAAACAGTGTTTCCACTCCCCCTCAAGTAAAACCAGTTCTCAACAGGTAGTCGGTCAACCTTCTATGCCAAGCTCTAGGAGTTTTTTTTGCCAAAACAAACCCTTTTTAAGCTTATACACATGACCAGGACAATAAGGATCTTCAAATCCTATTGGCTGCTCGATATACACCTCCTCATGAAGAATGCCATTCAACAACACATTGTTTACATCTATGTGGTACAACTTGAATCCAAGATGACATGCCATAGGAAATAAATTTCGAATAGATTCAAGCCTAGCCACTATAGCAAAAGTTTTATCAAAGTCTATACCCTCCAATAAAGTATAACCTTAAGAAACAAGACTTGCATTATTCCTAAAAACTGTACCATTTTCATCATTTTTATTCTTGAATATCCACTTGGTACAAATCATATTTATCTCTTTTGGTCTAGGCACAAGATACCACACATCATTCTTAATAAACTGTTGAAGTTCTTATTGGATATCATTAATCCAATCACTATCTTGAAGACTTTTACATTTTTAAGTTTGAAAGAAGATGTATAACATGTATACGAGACTTCATTCCTTGCATTTCTATGAGTCACCATCATCTAATCAACAGATCCTATGATATTATCCAAAGGATGATACAACTTTACCCTTGCAGATGGTTCTTTAGATGCAGTAGCCTGAACATCATAGGTTTGATCTTGCGATTCTATAGAACTGCGATTATCATCATGAATCACATTGTCCTCTTTTCCAATGTCTAACGAATCATTTCCTAACACACAGAACGACTCACTATCTTCCTCCTCAATAGATGTTGGAGACTCGTCAACACATGAGTCATCAACTATTACATTGGTAGATTCTATCATAGTTTGAGTTCTAAGGTTAAAAACTCTATATGCTCGATTTGTCAATGAATACCCCAGAAATATTCCTTCATCACTCTTAGACTCGAATATTCCAATGGACTCGCGATCTCTAAGAATATAGCATTTTGCTCCATAAACCATGAAATATTTCGCATTCAGTTTTTTGCCATTCCATAGTTCATAGGAATTTTTTAAGGTGTCAGGCCTAAGATAGACTCTATTTAAGGTGTAACAAGCCGTGTTCACCACCTCGGCCCAAAAATACCTAGGAACCTTTCTACCATGCAGCATAACATTAGCCATCTCTTGAAGAACTCTATTTTTCGTCTCAACAACCCCATTTTATTGTGGAGTATGTGGTGCTAAAAATGCATGCTTTATTTCTTTTTCATCACTAGAAGTATCAATTCCTAAATTTTTAAACTCCTTTCCATGATCATTCCTTACTCGAGTAATGGGATAATTCTTCTCAGTCTGAATTTTCAAGCAAATTTTCTAAAATTATCAGCAGCTTCACACGTTTCACTCAAAAATTCAACACATGTAAATCTAGAGTAATCATCTACCATCACAAAAATATACTTCTTACCACCTTTCCTCATGATCCGACTGGGACCTATTAAATCAATATGCAACAGCTCTAAAGGTCTTGAAAAATAAATGGTATTTATCTTCCTGTACTGACACCTAACTTGCTTACCCTTCTGACATTATCCACACACAACCCCTTTTTTCAAAACCAAGCTTAGGGACACCTCTGACAATTTCACTCTTAGTGATTTTCGTTAAATCACGAAAATTAACATGTCCCATTCGCTGATGCCAAATTTCATCCTCATCAAGTTTAACTCAATTGCACAATAATTTAGGATCAGGAACAATGGAATAGCAGTTATCAGACGAACACACACCTTCCATCACAAATTTTCCACAATAGTTAATGATCAAACACTTACTAGGAATGAAATTGACATTATGATTGTTATCACATATCTGACTTGTACTTAGCAAGTTAGCTTTGAGACCCTCAACATAAAGCACATCTTCTAGTTTAGGCATAACATAAATCACAACAGTACCTTTTCCTAGAACTTTTGACTTCTCTCCATCACCAAATGCGACTATTCCACCGTGACACTCTTTGAGAAATCCAAATAATGACTTATCTACAGTCATATGCCTCGAACATCAACTATCCAAATACAAAGAGCTAGAATTACGTGCTCTAACTGCAGTATGAATTACAAGACAGTGTAGCTCACCTATTCTGACACATGCCTTCTTCATCTTCGGAGCTCTATTTGCCAATTAAAAACAAATTCTTCACCTCTTCACTCAACACTCTAATATGATCTTGTACACAATCTCCTTGTTGAGTTCTACGTTCCTTCACTGATTTAAAACGTTTTCCTCCTATCTTTGAGCACGAAGGTCGAATGTGACCTCTTACTGCACAAAGATGACGTATAGGAACAAACCTTTAAACTTCATTAGTTTAACTCCTAGGATATCTACAGGTAAAGAAAGGTTTGCTTTAAACAGTTTTTATGACATAGGATTGAACGTTAGGATTCCAATTCGAATTTCCTTCAGAAGAACTACATGCTATATGAGAATCTTTTACAAAGGTGGTTTTCGAAACAACGTTCGAATTATGCGCTACTCCATCAAAACCCAATCCCTTTGTATTTCTTGCAGATTTTCCCATACTCAACAGATGATTCAGTTTAAGAGTTCCACTAGACCATTTATGAATAGTAGAGTTAGCATCCTTCAATTCCTTTTCCAAATTTCCAATCTTAGTAGATTTCTCAACTAACTCTTTCTTGAGACCATCTACTATCTTCAAAACCTAACTTCTTTCTTGCTCAGACTTATTCAATTCTTCAAAAAATTTAGCCTTTTGAGTATCTAAGGGATTTATTGTTTGACAACTATTGGCTAATTTGTCTTTTAAAGATTGCAATTCTTTGTCCATGTTAAGACTTTTAGTCAATAATTTCATGTGATTTTTGTCAAGTTGTGTGGTCTTATCAAATAATTTATCATAAGACTCTTGAAGCCTATCATCACAATCTTCATCACTCTTAGAATCTTCCTCTCCAAACATCGCCCAACTTGTAGCAACTTCTCTAACCTCCATGCTTTGTGCAGCAAACACAGTGAAATTCTTAGAATCATCACCTACCTCTGAGTCTGTCGCATCACTAGCTTATCTATTATCAGATTTATCATCGCATCTGACAGCTAATCCTTCGGATTTTTTCAAACTGTTTTCACATTCTGCAGCTTTGTTACCATATCGTTGACATTCAAAACATTGGGGTTTGTTCCTTTTAAGATCAGACTTGTCTATCCGAGTTTGGGTCTTATTTTTATTTCTAGACTCACCTAACTTAACCCCAAATTTTTGTATTTGACCATTATGTTTAGCCTTAACAAATTTGTTCAACCTCGTAGCAAAGATGGCAATATCATTTAGACTCAACTCACTTTCTCCATCAGATTCAACATGATCTTCCCTAGTGGTTTTGAAAGCTATATTCTTCTCTTTTGTGCTACTACAGTTCTTAGGGGGATTTTTGAATATCTCCATCTCATAGGATTTTAAGTTCCCTGCCAATTCTTCATGTTTAATTTCTTTAAGACTCATGACCTTCGATATGACGATAACCTTAGACCGAAACCATTCAGGTATAGACCTAAGAATTTTCTCTACAATGGTAGTCTCAACAATAGGCTCACATAGATTATGACAACCTGTAACAATATAAGTTAATCTAGCCTCAAAATCAGCATAAACTTCATCCTCATCTATCCTAAGTTGTTACAATTGAGAATTTAACATTTGGAGTTTTGATTGTTTAATCTTTGAAGTCCCTTCATGAGTTACTTCGAGAATATCCCAAGCTTCTTTGGCTGATTCGTAAGTGGTAATTCTCTTACACTCACACACAGTCATAACATTGTATAACGCATTCAACGCTTTGGAGTTCCAATTACCACTATTTGTCTCAGCAATAGTCCACTCACTCGATGGTTTTGATTTAGATTAATTAGTCGTTATATCTATCACAGTGGGAGGTGAGTATCCTACCTCTACGACCAACCAAGCTCTGTCATCTAACGATTTAAAAAACGTTCTCATCTTTGTTTTCTAATATGTTTATTTGAGCCATCAAACAGAGAACACCTAGATACGGACCCTCCTTCACGAGATAAATCCATCGTTTATGTTCAGAATCTAACTCTATATAGTTAACCTAAAACAGTGTAACCACGCTCTGATACCAATTGAAATTACCTAGCGATGAATGAAAACAGCCTAGATGAGGGGTGAATAGGCTTTTATTCGATTTAATGATCAATTAAAATTATCCAACGGAAAATCAATTTTAATTAGTCACAAAACCCTAATTCTCAAAGCAGATTAATCAAGGAATCATGAATATAAGTGTAGAAAATAAATCATGAGAATACATAGAGATTTTTATGTTGAAAACCTTGGAAAAACCTCAAGGAAAAAACCACAGATACGCTCTGGTATCGATGCACTATGAATACGAGAATTTTTACAGAGTCTATGAAAACAAAACTTATAACTACTGTAATTTGTTGTTCTTCCCTCGATGTATGAAAGTCTAGATTCACTCGCACTCAACTAAGCTCTCGCTCCGATCTCCGTACACTGATGGCTCCGCTTCTCAACAAATCGAATAACCACGAAGCCTCCTACTTCGATCTCCGCACTCAGATGACTCCGTTTCTCAATGGATCAAAGTAACCATGTTGCAATAGAAGGTGTGTTGATTTTTCCAGAATCTAGGTCATTCAATTATGCATAAGATCATCGATGTAGAAGCATAATTAAATTAACCCTAAGAGAGAATAAGAAGATATAGAATCACTCTGTCTATATCTATCTCTATAGAAGAATATTAACTGTAGAAAAACTACTGAGATCACTCACCAAAAGCTCTCTTAAAATCTGTAGAGACTCCTCCTATTTATAGAGAGGACTGAAGGAAACCCTCGGTTTAACCTTTCTCGTAATTTCACATAAAATTAAGCAAGACCCTTTGATCTAGTCTACAATATGTATACATCACGTATATCAATGTTTAGAGTCACAACCGCATCAAGAAAAATCAGATCGGGGTCAAAATTGAGATTTCACAACTTAAGATCGCAGCCCTTACTATCGGTGGCTTCGTGTGGCACGTAGGCCTTTCTACTTGTGGCACACGCAACACATAGGCCGTTTCTGATGGGCATAGATGGAGAGTCAAAATGGCACTTTCTAGCCTCTTTTAGCTACCGAGTCTGTTGGCTGATCATAGCAAAATTCATGAAAACCACTTTTCTTGGGAATAGTATCGTTTGAACCCACTCGACTCCATTAGAATGATTCATGAAGTTTTGGCTCCGAGAAATGTTGTTTATGCCATCCGGAATGTATATTTTGCTCAAATTTGCTTGTTCTTCATTTCTCTTAAATTTTCCACCTCCTTTGAACTTGATTTGAATTTGACGAAGCTTGTTGATGCCTTTGCCAGACCACTTCACTTTTCCTAGACCTACCCAACCTCACAATTCACTCAACATGATTATTGTCTAGAACATGCCAAACATAAAAAATAATATAAATGTTCTTATAATAGAGTCTACGAAGGATGACACCCCTCTTAATGATCCATTTCCAAATGAGAGAGTGTTACGTTTGAAAATGATAGATAAGTTGAATGCCTAGGAAGATCCGTGATTAGGAACTGAGTAGATGATACATAATTGTGCATATAAGGATGTTCAGATTTACAAAGCTCATACAAGAGTGTATCATGCTAAGCATGTTCGTCTTAAGTTCTTTGAGCTTGGACGGAAGGGACGACGGTGTAATTCGAAATTGAAATTATTTTCAGGATATATCTGATTAAGATGGGACGGACCATTTAGAGTGAAATCACTTTACCCCCAGGGATAGGTAGGATTAGAAAATAAAAGGTTCAAGATGCATCGTCAATTATTGTAGATTTATGAGGAGATTGATTCAGGCAGGAAATTTTGGCATCTGTTAGTTTGGTGGATCAAATTTATGATTCGGGGTAGGTGAAATTGGCCACATTGCGCCAATGACGTTAAACATTGGTACTAGGCTATGAAAGTTAGTTTCAAGCCCGGCTTGTAGAATAGCGTGTCATTTAATTTCTTCAGTTTTGATTTATAGGATTGTAGGCCCTTAAGGCTAAATAAAAAATTCTTTGATATGAAAAAAATTAAAAAAACTTCATTGCTTGTGCAATACTGAGTAATAATTTCCGGAAAGCGATGCATGTCTTTATTTTTACCTTGCTATGATATTGGGTATGTGTGTTTTGTTGAATATTTCTACAGGTAGCTCGATTCAAGTTTGGTGGGAGTGGGGGGGGGGGGGGGGAGGGGGTAATAACGGACAAGAAGAGTTGAAATTCCGGAACTACACTTCAAGGGTAACCATATTATTTCCCATGAGTATGATTATGAACCATGCGTACATGGTTTCATTGAATTTTGATGGAAAGGTATAGTTGGCTATAGGGAGTGATTGAAAAATTCTTTTTGAAAAAATGAAATTTTTTAAGAAATTCTTTGTTTTCATGCTTGAGTGTTTTACATTACAACTTCATTGAGTTTGTGTTTATGATGTATGAGTATTGTGTGATGCAATATTCCCGCTCATGAGAGTAATGCAGACAAGGTGAATGAATTAGTGAAATTGAAACCTAGAAGGATAATTTTGACCTATCAGCACATGACCCCTACTGTTAAGTTAGTTGATCTTTGAGTATTGAGTCGGAAAAATTTGGAATGCTATGAAAAATATATATATAAATGAAAAAGAAAAAAAAAAGAAGTGAAGCATTGGAAATTCTTAGCAAATCGAGCCTACATGATTTGGATTATTAAGTTCAAGGGGTGTTTTATCACCTGGTGACCTCAAGCTGTCTAACATGGGATCATTGACCCAATGTCTGATAAAACCACTAGGTTGGAAAAAAAAAAGGAATATGGAAAAAAAGTGAATGATCAAGAGATATGAAAAGTAGATTAATTTGTTGTAGGGGTAGTTCACTTACACACGAAAGGTTGTCCAGATTGAGATTAGAGATTAAAGAACTTGTCTACTCTAGTGGGGACCATTCTCAACATTAACTCGAAATAGTTGTTATTTGGTAGTGAGTGGGAATAATTGTATCCGTATTATATTGTATATTGTAACATGGCTTGGTTAATGAGTATGTGAATGCATTAATGTGTGAGAATGAAGGATGGAGAAGTTATGGGTAGTATAGCTAACCGTCACAAGGCTTCACTCGTCCACTAGGCGATGCCTAGGGATTTAAAAACCTTTTTGCACATGCTAAGTGTAATCATCGACCCTCACGAAAGCAAGGGGTTATTGTAGAGTACATAGCATAGAGAATCATCATAGGGAATTGCAAAAGTTCTCATGTGAGTCCATTCTAGGCCCCTAACTCGCTATTTTTACGTCTCATCATTCCATTACTTGGTATTTTTATACGGTTTGCATGTTTAAGCGTGTTTCAGAAGCTTAATAAAGAAAATGAGATATCTTTGGTGAATTAACCAAGGATGTGCTTGTGTCTACCCGAAAAGAGAGCAAAAGAGAAGTTATCCAGCAAAAAGTGTCTCCTGGAAGGCAAAAATGATATTTTTCTGATCCAAAACTTCGGAAAACATACCAACAAAGTCGAGGGGGTTCTAATGGATGACGAATTAGAAAACGGTATTTTCATGTTTATAGCTAGCATGAGCTACGCAGATATTAGGCAAAAAGTGGTTAGAATCATCAAAACCATGCATCAGTTACGCATAAGGAAATTGAGGCTACGCACGGGGTTACGCTCAAGCGTAGAAACCCTATACTCAAGCGTAAGGCCATGCATAGGAAGCAACCGGTTTTGAGTCCCGATCCGATTCGAATTCCTTTGACTTATCTTTGACTTCAACACCTTTAAGCACGTGTATATGGTGTATTTTACATGAGATTGAAGGATTTGGCTCAGAATTAAAGAGAAAGACATCCAAGAGGGATCCTACTCCAAGTGGGACAAGTCTAATATAAGGAGGACTTTTCTCAACTTCTTCTATAAATACCAAGGTCTGCTTCAGACCTGAAGAGATTATAATTACATAATTTTCAGAGCACTATCTCTGGATATTTACTTTTATTGAAGAAGGGATCCATTCAAGACCTAGAGATCCGGAGCAAACGATCATGGAGGGCGATTCTACATCAACGATGCAATCTCTTTCCACCATGAACAACTAAACCGGTATCTAGGGTTTTATTGCAAAACCCTAGCCATGTAATGTAGTTATTTATTTGTTTCAATTGTAACAAGGGGAACGATCTCTAGAGGAGAGTGCTGATGGGGTAGTGGGCATTGTAGCCCTACGTTTCTAGGGTTTACCTTGCATTTATTGCTAGGGTTTCCCTAATTAGGGTTTTTCTCTTCCTGGTTCTTGCTAGGGTTTTTTTCATATCATAATTTAGGGTTTCTTTGATCTCTTTTGCTAAAGTCTATGATGACGACTACTATAGATTTTTTAAAACTCTTATGTGAATTGCAAATAGTGGATTAAGGTTTGGCCTTTAAAGGTTCTGAACCACACAAGAAGGCTCCAATGGTATCAGCGCTAACTCAACAGACTCAAAGCCAAACTACAATGTGGTAAGACCTATTGATGCTCCATGAAAGAAGCTTTGATATTATCCTCCAACAATTGAGAACAATAGGATTATTTTTACTCCTCCGGCATCAGTAACTAAGTCCTGTTTGGTGGGGTAATTTCTTGACAAAAAGCTTCCATGTGTATTAGTCAATTCTAGTGCTACACGTCTATGGAGTAATGCTGGGCTTCAAAAGGTATATGGCATGGATAAAGGTTTCTATTATTTCAAGTTTGCCCATTAACATGAATATGATCTTTTACTTGAAAATGGGCCATGACACTTTACCAATAATTTTTTAATCCTTAAAAAGTGGTATGTTGGTCTTTATTTGCATAAATATATGGTATCTCTTATTCCCTTATGGACTAAATTAATTGATGTTCCCATGGAATGTTGGGGTTAAGATGGCCTAGGTTGGGTAGCCAGTGCTTTCGGAAAGCCTCTATAAATTGATCAGCCTACTGAAAATCAAGATCATATCAATTTTGCATGAGCTTGTGTTTAAGTCGATGTACAACAAGAGTTGGTTAAGGAATTTGATGTTAAATTAGCATATGGGGGACTTTTTACTATGTATATTGACTATCAATGGAATCCTGCTAGGTGTTTCACATGTAAGATTTTTGGCCATTGGGATAGGACATGTCTTAAAGTGGTATATCAAGGTCTCACTAATTGAACTACTCAGTCCAAGAAAAGTGTTAATGCTACTACTGAATCGAGGGTGGTTGGTAGAAAAGGAAATGAAGATGTAGAGGTTGCTAATAAACGTAGTTCTTCTACTGATATAGTTGGTGCTTCTATTGAAAATGGGACTCAAGAAGGTGGTATAGCTGGAGCTTCTGCTGAAAATGGGGCACAAGATGGTGTGAATGAGACTATAGTTCCTGATAATGTGATAAACACAATTAGTGTGACTCAGAATGAAGAGCTTGTTACAGAGATATGGTTACCTGAGAAGGAGCTGGAGCTTATTGATCAATAATTTAGGGTTTAGTCGCTTCAATTGGGCGATAAAAACATTACTTATTTTCATAGAATTGCTAACTTCAGAAGAAAGGCAAACTCTATTTTCTCTATAACAGATAGACAATGTACTAGGTTAACTGGGCGTGAGTTGATCAATGATGAAATCATGGGATTTTATGAACGGTTGTTAAAAGCTCATTCTCCTTCTCCTTCTCTTATCTCTGATCTCAGACCCTTTGTTCATTCTCCTTTGTCTCAAGATTTGATATAGGTTCTTTTAATACCTATTACTGATGATGAAATCAGGCTCTCTATATTCTCTTTCAAGGATGGTAAGTGTCCTAATAGTGATGGATTTAATGCAATGTTCTTTAAGAGTGCATGGAATATTATTGGTGCTGACATTACAAAATCCATTCAAGCTTTCTTCTACTCTGGTCATATACTCATTGAGTGAAATGCCACTATTATCACCTTAATGCCTAAGGTTGATAGTCCCAATTTGGTTGCAAAGTATAAACCTTTTTCTATTTGCAATACTATCTACAAGTGCTTATCTAAAGTCATTCTAAATAGAGTCAAGCTTTGTCTTCCTTCTTGTATTAGCTCTAACCAAGGAGCCCTTATAGCTGGTAGAAATATCTCTCATATTATCTTATTGGCTCAAGATTTTTGAGGAATTACCATAGGGATGATGGTGATCCAGGATTACCATGAAAGTGGATCTTACTAAGGCATTTGATACAGTTTCTTAGGCTTTTATGGGAGCCGCATTCAATTTTCCTCCTTATCTCATTAAGATCATTATGTCATGTGTTGGATTTACCATGTTCTCAATAAATATTAATGGTCCTTTAGCTGGTTATTTCAAGAGCTCCAGGGGTATTAGACAAGGAGATCCTTTATCTCCTTATCTTTTTGTGATTGTTATGGAGATTCTTACAGGGATGTTAAAGAGGGAAACAACTCAAGCTAGTTTCACTTATCACTAGAAGTGTAAACATCATCAGATTTCAAGCCTACTATTTGCTGATGATCTCTTTTTGTTCTCTAATGGTGATTTGCAATATGTCAATCACATCTGGAAAGCTCTTTTTGATTTTGGCAGTATGTCTGTGTTACTTCCTAGTCTCTCTAAGAGTGTTTTCTTCCATACTGGTATTTCTCAACCCACTCTTCAACAGATTCAAGTTAAATTGGGGTTTTAGTTAGGAACTTTACCTATCAAATACTTGGGTGTGCATTTGTTGTCTTCTAAACTTAGGAAACAAGACTGTGATGTTCTAGTGGCCAAGCTCTTTGCAACAATCTCTAGTTAGACTAGTAAGTTTCTTTCTTTTGCTTGTAGATTGTAACTTGTTAAGGTTGTGCTCTTTGCTACTCAAGTCTACTAGTCAACTACTCTTCTTCTTCCAAAAGCTGTGATTAAAGACTTCACAACTTTTCTTAGAAAATTCTTGTGGACTGGCTTTATAATGTGTCCATGAGGGAGAAAAGTAGCTTGGAGTAAAGTTAGTTTGGGTGTTAAGGACACTACAACAAAATTGACATTTAGTGACGATTTGTTTCATCACCAAAACTCCATATTTCATTACTAAAAATTATTTGTGATCAAAAAATATTTTGTCACTTTTGTTGGGATATTAGTGACAAATTTTTTTCATCACATCTAACTACCTTTTAGCGATGAAATGTGTTTGTCACATCAAGCTACCTTTTAGCGACGAAATGTTCGTTACTAAAACTAGCTAACTTTTAGTGACGAAATTTGTTTCGTCAAATATAGCTACCTTTAGCGATGAAATGTTCGTTACTAAATCTAGCTACCTTTTAGTGACCAAATTGTTTTCGTCACATATAGCTACCTTTTAGTGACCAAATGTTCGTCACTAAATCTAACTACCTTTTAGGGTTGAATTTTTTTTAGTCACATCTAGGTACCTTTTAGCGACGAAACTTTTCCCTCACATCTAGCTACCTTTTAGTGACGAATTTTGTTTTGTCACATCCAATTGCGTTTTAGTGACGAAAGGTTTCCGTCACATCTACCTACCTTTTAGCGACAAATTATTTTTTTCACATCTAATTACCTTTTCACGACAAATTTGTTTCATCACACCAAGTGACTTTTATCGACTAAATGTTTTTATCACAACTATCCTTTTATCGACAAAGAGTTTTTGTCACATGTAGTTATTTTTTATCGACGAATTAGTTTTCTCACATCTAATTACTGTTTACCAACTAAATGTTTGTTAGCTTTAGTAGCTTTAACAAATAACCTAAAGTATAAAAATTAGTATTTTATTAAATAATAACGAATAAAGGTTCATTCATATAAACCAAAGAAGAAAAGATAAAGGAAAATTAAATACAATGTAAAAAGTTCACCATTCCAGGCCAAAAAACTATAAAAAACACTAAATAATCTAAAGAAACAAGAACTTTAAAAGAAATATACTAGTTTATTTCAAATTCTCTTTCTAAAACTCATATTAGATTAATCTTGGGGTATAAACGACTGTTGTCCAATATTTGCAACAAATGCAAGCATTACCTCTCAGCCGTAGCATAAGCTTCGTCCACATCTTTTTGAGTGACACAGATAGGAGAAGTAACCATCTCTTTGTTGCTAATTCCATGCAAAAATGAAAAGTTATCCCCTAGTACTTCAAGCATTATTTATTTTTCTTTCTCGGGGGTTATTACTTCTTCAATTTCAATAGCAACTTCTTTTATTTGTAACATTTTAGCCTGCATGGTGAAAAACAGAGTTGTAATACAAAGAAAAAAAATGCAATATTCTTAAAGTTAAATAAAAGAATTAAACATTAGCAATAACAAGATACTTACATAATTTTTCTCAGCCTCTTCATCAATAGATTCCCCACCATTCTTGATTTACATTTTTGCATAGAATTCAATGAGACCTCAATCATCTCCTGGTTCAGTATTCATCTTTCATCACAATTAAGATGAAAATGTTTGGTTAAAAAAACATACCCACCAACTAAACAATGAATATAATAGTAGTACAAACAATTGCAAATAATAAATATATTCATAATAAAGTACTAAATTTGATTTAGATACGATTTTTTCCTTACCATGTCATCCAGATACTGAACATACGCTTTGGAGCTACCATAATTCTTTGTCTTCACCTTGCTCCTATTCCCTTTGTTAACTTATTGCGACTCTGCATGATATATATTTTTCTGAAATGTACGTCAATTTTATAAAAGAGTGTCACACCTTCTATTCCAAGGACTCCCCAGATAACTCAACAGATTCCAATAAATTAGCATATATCATTTTCAACTACAAAGGTCGAAATAATAGATAAGTAAATTGCTAAACACATAAGGAATAGACTACTTAATTTCACCAAGTTGGTCATGGTCCATATACATATACGGTAGAAAGTGATGCTCTAAGTAGAGTAAACAAAATAAGAACCATAATTTTGCCACTTGTTAGTAGGAAACATTAAGCATGACATAGTTTTGCCATTCTTAGTAAGAAACATTAAGCATGACAAGTATTTTTTGGTATACATGTATGGAAACAAATGTGATTAATTTAAATCAAATGAACAATTATAATAATGGGAGAAATATTATTACCATACATTTCTTTGAGCTAAATCTGTCGCATAGTACGTTCCATTCCTCATTTTAAACAACTTCAAATGGATTACGCTGAGCAATCCCATCATTCTTGAAGCTATCATAGTAAATTTTAAATATGTGCCTCTGAGACTTTAGAGCCACGCTCAACTAATGGTCAAATGCTTGTTTATGTTGGTAATCACCAACATTTGCAATAAAGTTTTTCTAAAAAAATGAAAACAGTAAGTTAGTAACCCGGATTAGTCATAGAATATATCTCATAACTAGTCATCGAGAATTTATATAAGATAATTATTTCTTCACCAAAACACAAGTTATCACATAATAACATATCAATAAGTAGCTCTAATTAGTTAAAAAAACTTTACAGTAACGAAAAAGATTTGAATTCATGTAATTTTGTAAATACCTTAACTCTATAATATAGAGCATCCTTGTCTTTATATGGTATCTTATCAATTCTTAGGTAAGTAACATGAATACGTTTTGATTATTTCCCAATTTCAGCTCTCCAGAGGTGTGCATTTGGTCCCACATATTGGAAATGTCCCTCTTTGAATGTAACTTCTAGGGGCTGATTATTAGGTTTACTTAAGATATCATCCAGTGCCTTAATCCTAGCCTTTCCACGCCTTTTTTTAATAGGTGGAGTAGAACCTACAAAATTTTAATATTAATGATGCTCTAGACGATACCATATTAGAATTGGAATTATAAATAATGTCAGGAACTTACATTGACTATTATTTTACCCTGATTGTTGTCACGGTTACCGATGGGCGTCATCACCATAGTATGACTAGTGGGAGCCACGTATGCAGGTATGACAAATTTTATCCTTATATATACCCGTCGCTAAAACAACTATTAGGCATGTCGCTACAGTAAAACAACTATTTGGTATGTACAATGTCATATCTACAAGTATATAACAACTCAACATTAAACTAGAAAGAGTAATTTTTTTCAAAGTCAAATTGTTGATAGGGGATATATTTTTAAGACGAATTTTTCGTAATTCTAGTGGGGGTATGTCTAAAATTTTAGAAAACATATAGCTATATAATAAATAATTCAGTAGGGGCGGATGTCCCCGCTGGTCCCTTCTGAAAACCGTCACTGGGTATGATATCATAACTAATTTATCACTTAATAACAACTCTTAAAAGTTCAATGAAGTTCATATCCAGTGGCGTGGAACCCAAACATAACGTCCATTATTACACTATAGTCGATGATCACAACCCAGCACAGGCAACAAAACGCATTTATCAAATTTCATACTTCATCACACACCTAGCACATTAACTTCAATATAAGCAATTTATAGCCTTCTATAGGTGCAAAGATTTATAGGTGCAAATATAGTTACACTAGCCTCTACTTTTGATTCACAAATCAAAAATAAAATATGACCCGTAACAATAGTACTTTACTTACAGATATTGTCCAAGGATAGTGGTCAACAAATCCAAAGAATAGAATATGCTTAAATCACCAAAAATAAATTCAACATATATCCCATTATCTTTTCATAAGAACTCCACTTTCCAAAATGTTGAGAATATATTCAAAAAAAAGTTCAAACTATCATAAAATATTTTAATTTCACATTCGAAATTATTCTATATCTGTGTCATCATCACTAAGCACTGAATCTTCTTCATCTGAACATGCATTACTAGATGCAGCCTCTTCAGAAGAAGTGTCATCATCAAGATTGATAGATTCTTCATTTTAAGCATTATTGACATTTGCATCATTCAAGCTCTTTTGAACTCCATCATAATCAATTTCATTCAGTATCAAATCAACGTTAGTTAATGTGAAAGAGTCCAAATCCGTGTCTCTAACAACACCATTCACCTCCGTTGACTCAAAATCTTGATATGCAACCTCCTCAGGAGTTTCCTCTTCATTTGACATACTTGGCACCTCATTTGTTTCTAGGACATCATAAATGTTCCTAGGATCAATCTGCTGCACAACTTCCCACTCACCCTTTAGTTTGTCCTTGAGGTACAATACTTGTTTTGCTTGATGAGCTAGCACGAACGACTCATCTTTATAGGTTTTACAGGAGAGATTGACACTAGTGAAATACTGATATTTCTGAACTCCAGTTCTTCTATTGTGCCAATCACACAGAAATAGAAATACTTTTCTATCTGCATCATAAGACACCTCAATGATGTCTGTTAAACAACCATAAAACTCAATATTTTCTCCTTTGACCATCACACCTCTATTTTGTGTTTTTCTGTTCTTTTGTTTATCCATTGTATGGAACCTGGTACCATTCACGACACAAACCATATATCGTTTAACCCTAGACTCAAGCCCACAAGCTAGAGAATAAAGATTATCAGTAGCTATGGGTGACATACTATGTCGCAATCTTTTTACCTATTCAAAAGGAAATAACAGAAATTATAGATATAAAGTAAAAATAAAACTATAATTTAACAATTAATATATAAAACATTTTAACAGAAAATTACCTATACTTCAAACCATTTAGAAAATTGCTGTGAATTCCTCTTATGTATATTGTTATGGTCTTCTTTCTCTAGTTCTTCCATGTCTTACCTAAATATTAATTTCAAGATTGTTAATGTTAATCTAATAGCAATTAAATTAATTAAAACTGAAAATATTTTCTATTCACTAACCTTAATAACGGAGTCACTTCTGGACAATTGTTAAGCACATAAAAGTGTGCCTTTTCAAGATCTGTAGAATTCATTATTTCATACAGTCCAGAACCTAAAGGCCGAACATTCATCATGAATATAGAAAAACCTTTGGGCCATTGGGTTTGAGCTCTATCACAATTCCTTTCATCTCGATTGAAATATGTCTCCACACCTCGAAGGTACAATGAAAAAAATGTAGCACACTCACTATTAACATAAGCTTCAACAATTGAGCCTTTAAGTCGTGCTTTGTTACGAACATATTGTTTTAAAGTTTGTAAAAAACTAGATATTTTTAGGATATAATAATTAGTAAAATAATATTGTAAAATAGAAATAAAAAATATAAACATAAAAATTTACTAACAAATAACATATACCATCAACATGATACATCCAACGATATTGTGTTGGCCCAACAATGATCGCCTCATAGGGTAAATGAATAGCTATAGAAACCATCACATCAAAAAATGAAAGCGAAAATATCATCCCGAGCTTGCAAAGTATGGATACAATATCCCTTTCATGTTTCTCTAAGACTTCTAGTTTCAGTGTCTTACAACATAACTCCTTAAAAAAGAGTCCAAGATCAACCAATGCATTACATACCGTATTAGACAAGTGTCTACGAATAGTAATTGGAAGCAGACACTGTAAACGTATGTGACAATGATGACTTTTCAAACCAGATAGAGTACAATTCTTTTTATTAACACAACTAGATATGTTGGAACTATATCTTTCTGACAACTTCACCGCCTTTAGCCATTCACATATGCTTTTTTTCTTCTCTGTTGACAATGTATAACATGCCGGTGGCATAAGAAACTTATCACCATGAGAAATAAGATGCAACTCCTTTCGTATACCCATTACCTGCAAATCTAAATGACTTTTCATTGTGTCCTTCGTCTTTCCGTCAATGTTCATTAATGTTGACAAGATATTATCACAAATGTTTTTCTCTATATACATCACATCAAGATTATGTCTCAGTTTGAGACCTTTCCAATATGATAATTCAAAGAATATGTTTTTTTAGTCCAATTTAACTTGGAACCGGTGTGCTTCCGTTTCTTGTTGGTCTGTAATTTTCCTAAATCAACAAACTTGGTTCATTGTAACTGCTAAATAAACTCATCACCACTAATTATTTTAGGTGGTTGTCTGCTCTCTTTCTTACCATCTTATGCCAATTTTTCCATTTATGGTCTAGTGGTAGCCAACGGCGATGCCAAAACCAACAAAATTTTTTTCCATGCATCAAACGTATTGAAGATGAATCCGAGTTTCAAACTGGACATGCTATATACCCCTTTGTAACCCATCCACACAAATCTCCATATATTGGGAAGTCATTTATTGTCCATAATAGCACCACATGCATTGTAAAAGTACGATTGGTAGTAGCATCATAAGTCGAGACACCATCCACCCATAACTCTTTGAGATCATCGATTAACGACCTTAGGTACGCATCAATTTCCTTCCCCGATGATCTTGGTCTAAGAATAAGCAATGAGATAAATATATATGGTTCTTTCATGCATTTCTATGGTGGCAAGTTGTATTGAAAAATCATAAATGGCCACATGCTATATGAATTACTCATATTACCAAATGGATTGAATCTATCACTTGCTAGACCAAGTCACACATTATGAGGTTCCGGAGCAAACCAAGGATGTTTGTTGTCAAATTCCTTCCAAGTTGAAGAATCAGCCGGATGTCTAAATACATTATTTTCCGTGACACGCTTTTCTTTATGCCACCTCATACCCGATGATATTTTTCCTTAACATAAACAACCTCTGAAACCTGATGGTCAAAGGAAAGTATCGAAGAATCTTTTGGGCTATTTTTTTCCCCTTACCTTTATTAGACTTGTATCTATACTCACAACACCGAGGATAAAATTTAATATCTTCGTATTCTTTACAGAAAAGAATACAATCATGTATGCAAGCATGTATAACTTTATAACCAAACCTCAGTTCACACAACATCTTCTTTGCCTCGTTATGTGAGTTGGGAAGCCCAACACCTTGTCCATCTAAAATAAAATAAAAAATATGACTATTATAATTTAAAATGAAAACTTGCAGCCAATGAAAAATTTGCTAACATTACCTCAACAAAAATGTATGACTTGGAAGAAATTAAAAAGGCCAAACAAAGTGAGCATGACATGAAAGGTCAAGTGGAAATTGAAACATCAGAGCATGACAAAAATGTATGACTTCGATCCGAAGGCATTTGGCCAATTGTAGACCGGATATGACTGCCTCATACTCGTCTTCATTATTGGTTGTTGGTAACTTTAGCCTTACCGATATCTGGAGGTGGGTTCCATCGGGTGTCCGAATCTCTATCCCGACCCCGAACCCATTTAAACTGGCTGAACCATCCACAAATAGCCTCTACATGATCGACACGTCAACATGATTTGTAACCGCAAACTCTTTCTCCAATAAAAAGTCTACCACTACCTGACCTTTGATGGAGACTCGGGGGATAAACGTGATGTCTCAGATGCCCAATATGATTTCCCATTTCGAGATCCTGCCAGAATTATCAGGTTTTTGACATAATGACCCAGATGGAAGTAGTGGTCAGGACTATAATAGGGTGAACTTCAAACTAATCCCTGAGGCATCATGTTGCGTTTATCAGAGATAGGACCAGTTTCTCCTACCTGCTATACCGGGTTTCAGAATCAGTCGAAGATATGCTTGTGTAAAATACGAGCATCTGGAGATTCTTATCCTCCCGAACGAGGGTTGCGCTGGTTGAAACTATTAAAATTGCTAAGTACATTTATAAGACTTTATCGGGTTCTGGAGTTGCCAGGATCGGAGATCTGGTCATATACACTTTCAATTTAGAGAATGCTTTGGTTTGCTACGAGCCCCAGACCTCACCATTCCTTGCTTTGATTGCTTAGATGAAGGGTCTGCAATGATCGGTAAGTCTTGCAATGAATCTGCTAAAAGCGACCACTCTCCCGGTCAAGACCTAAACCTCCTTATGTGTTTGGGGTAATTTCATTTTCATTAAGGCTTTGACCTGGGTCGGGCTGGCTTATATTCCTGTCTGATCCACAATATGTCCCAAGAACTAGCCAGATGACACACCGAAAGAACATTTGGTCGAGTAGAGTTTCATGTCATGCTTTCTCAGGGTGTCAAACACTTGTTGTAGATGCCCCTGATAGATTTCTTTTCTTTTGCTCTTTACCACATTATCATCAATGTATGCCTCAATTACGGTTCCCATCATTCCTTTGAATATCCTGTTGACTAGTGTTTGGAAGGTGGCATCCGCATTCTTTAGTTTGAAAGGCATAACTTTAAAGCAATAAGTACATGTTTCTGTCATAAAAGATGTTTTTTCCGCATCAACTAGATTCATCGTTATTTGATTGTGTCCCGAATAGGTGTTGACGAAAGTTAGGCGCTCTTATCCAGCCGTTGCATCTACCATCTTATCAATCTTTGGCAGTGGGAAGCAATCCTTGGGACATGCTTTGTTGAGGTTAGTGAAATCTACACAGACCCTCCATTTACCATTCTTCTTATGGACTACCATAACATTAGCAAGCCATTTGGGATACCTCACCTCCCTGAAGAACCCTCCCTAAAGTAGCCGGGACACCTACTCGGAAATGATCTGATCCTGTGGGCCCTCATGCGTCTATGCTTATGCCTGATCGGCTTCACGTTCGGGTCCACATGGAGAGAGTATTGGGCGATAGTGGGATCAATACTGGGCATGTCCATGTGCCCCCATGCAAAGATGTCAGAGTTGTCCTTCAAGAATTTATTTAGTTCCTTTAATTCACCTGGAGCAAGATTTGTACCTGCGAAGGTAACATTATCGGGTTGATCAAGAATGATGTATATCTCCTATAGAGACTACTATAATTTGGGGACCCGACTCACCTTCCTTTAGTTGCTATTTTGATTCGGGGTCCCAATTTTCGTCGTGGGTCTCCCCTTGGTCCTTGTTTTTCCTCATTCCCTTCAAGGTAGCGGCGTAACACTCCTTAGCTGCTACCTAATCCCCTTTTGTGTCAATTATGTCAAACGTGCTAGGGCCACGTACCTTATCATCTAATGCAGGGTTAATGGTACCCAATGGATTCGGTGGATCCAACCCCTTCCTATAAGCAAGTTGTATGATGACTTTACGTCCACTATGATGAAGGTCTCTATGAGAGTTTTTTAGGCTATGGACACCAGCAACTGGACCTCCCCGATGGGCTCAACCTGTCTCCCATAAAATCCCGCGATGGGACTATGGGAGGTAACAATTTCCCTCGGGTGGACTTTGAGCTTTTCGAAGCCCATTTGGTGATGATGTTGGCATTGGTTGGTCCCTGGGTCAATCATAACTCGCTTGATGAGGCCGTTGGCCACCATCAGGGAGATGACCAGCAGGTCATTATGGGGGGTCAGGATGTTACGGAGGTCGTTAGTGGAGAAAATGATATGTATCAAATATTAGAGCTTTTGAACCCTTAACTCACTATTATTATGTTCTTTCATTCCATTATTTGGAATTTTTATTGTGTTTACGTGTTAAGGCATGTTTCAGGAGCTCAATAAAGAAATTGAGCTAACGTCGGTGAATTAACTGAAGAGTATGGCCTTTATATCCAAGAGGAGAGTCAAAGAGGCAGTCCGAGACAAAAATGGTTCTCGAAGGGCAAAAACAACATTTCCAGAAGTCGTCATCTCAGCAAAACGTATCGTGGGTTCAAGATGGTCGTTTTGGTGCATTCATAAAGAAAAGTGATTCGCTACAAAATACGTATGCTTTCCGTTTCAAAAAGTGGCTGGAAATCACATTTCTACGCTTGGACCTACACTTAGAGGTACGCTTGAGACCTACGCTTGAAGGGTAGGCCTGCTATGCATGAGGCATAGGATATCTACGCTTGAAGCGTAAGTGCGCAACTTTTGGTGGTTTTTCATGGATTTTTCCTGTTTCACCTTGATAGGTGTCTAATATTAGTCATTTTGACCTCTTAACTCAATATTGTTATGTTCTTTCATTACATTATTTGGTATTTTTATTGCGTTTCCGTGTTAAGACATGTTTCAGGAGCTTAATTAAGAAATGGAGCTAACTTCAGTGAATTAACTGAAGAGTATCTTCTTTCTATCTAAGAGGAGAATCAAAGAGATAGTTCGAGACAAAAATGGCTCTCGAAGGGCAAAAACGGCATTTTCAGAAGCTGTCATCTCCAGCAAAAAGTATTGTCGATTCGAGACGGACCTTTTGGTGCATTTATGAAGAAGTGTGATTTTCCACAAAATACCTACGGTTCTAGTTTCAAAAAGTGGCTAGAAAACACATTTCTACGCTTAGAGGTATGATTGGGATCCCTACACTTGTAGCATAGGTGCAACAACGTTTTGGTTATTTCTCCTGTTTCGCCACCGGTTTAATTGGAAGATATGCCTATGACTCTAGACCTTTGTATACATGTATATACACTTATATATATGAGAAGTTAGAGTTTTAGTGTGTGAAAAGACTGAAAAGGGCCTCTCTATGCCATTGCCTATATATACAACACCATACATCAGAGTTGAACAGTTCTGTTGTTGGAGAGTTCATACGTGAGCTTTTGGACATTGTTCATTCATTCAGATTTGTTGTTGTTGAGATCCGTATTCAAACCTAGAGATCCAGAGAAGATGACCATGAAGGGCGATTCTACATCAACGATGCAGTCTCTTTTTACCATGAGCAACTAATTCGGTATCTAGGGTTTTCTAGCAAAACCTTAGCCAAGTAATGTAGTTCTTTCATTGTTTTCAATTATAACGAGGAGAAACTGTTGACCATACTATGATGATTGTAGTAGTTAAGAGACTGTACTGATTTTTAATATCAAAGTATATGTTTATTCTAAATTCTTATCTTAGATTGAATGAATATATAGTTTTTCACAATTATGATTATTCACTATGGGCTGGAATTCGGATGCTTAATCATGGTTTTCTACACAATGGTGGTAATGAAACTTGAAACCCTAGGTTGACACATGCTATCTCTTGGCAATTTAATATACACATGCTTTAGTTTATTTTCATGCATTAAGAGTAGATTAGAGTAGCATAATTGGCATGTACTAGTTAGGTCAGTCATGAGACGGCTTGTCATGATCTGGTTGATGGTTCTCCTTTTTGGGGTCGTACTTAACTATTTGCGATACGATCTGATTCACAATTATGGATCTCCCTCTTACAATTAATACATTAATGAACAATATTATGCAGTTAGTGGTGGAGTGATGAAAACCCTAGTTTTCCTTTCATCTAAATCACAACCAATTTAATTTGATTTCTATATAATTTTACTTAAAATAGAAAATTTTGTCTTCGACCACCCAAACAAACAATTTTTATAAAATATAATTCAGTATTTTTCAATTATTAGAGTTACAATATCAGTTTATGTGGGATTGATAGCCCTTACTCAAGCTGCTTTGTTATTCTACAATTGATACGTGCGCTTGGGTATGGTAAAATCTAAAGTCATTAAGGTGTTGTTTTTAACCACATATTTTAAACACACCCCGACATGCATTAAGTTTTTGGCACCGCTGCCAGGGACTAAGCATTGTTCAATAACTTTAGTATTTATAGCTAAAGTGAGAGTTTTTTTTTTGTTATTGACAGTTATTCTGAAGAGTGTAAAAGGGAATTGCGGAACTTCTAAAGTTTTGTCTGGAGCTTTTGTCAAATTTAGTTTCCTTCTGTAATTTAGAAGTAGTTAATTTAGACTAGATTTTATTCCAGAATATTGTTGTAAAAAAAAATAATAAATAAATAAATAAAACAAAATAATAATAAATTTCAAAACAAATAGTTGTTTGAGTAATGTATGACCGATAGACCGACCTATTCTACTATAAGCACTATGTTAGTTGAGTACGATCCTGAGATCCAAAAGACTCTCCGTCGATCTAATGAAGAGAGTCATTGTCAGCAAGAAGAAGCAATGGCCGACCGTGGAACCTACCAACAAAGGGCACCAGAGACATCACTGAAAGGATATTACGCACCCGATGCGTACGATTCCTAAGCTAATTTTTCATAAGAAGAAGGAGTGAAGCACTTCGAGATCAAGACAAGCATGATCAATATGCTACCAAAATTTTCAGGCCTTTAGATAGAGGACCCATACCAGCATGTAAATGATTTCCTAGAGGTAGCCTCTACGGTTAGGTTTTAAAATTTGCCCAAAAATGATTTGGGAGTGAGATCATTCCCTTGGTCATCGAAAGAGAGAGTTAAGAGATAGTACATCAAATTGGCAAAATAAATTAAAATTGATTGGGAAGCCCTTAAGAGATAATTCATAGAAAAACATTAACCCATAGGGAAGACCTCAGAAGCACAAGATGCAATCAAATGCTTTACGTAGTTACCTGGTGAGCATTTTCATGATGCTTGGGAAAGGTATATTGACATTCTATATAGTGTCTCCACCATAGGTTTTTTTATAGAGATGTTGCTAAAAATTTCTACATGGGACTTGGAGAGGCGCATAAGACTTTGATAAATGCAGCAACACAAGGTCTGTTTATCTTAAAGCCAGCTAAAGAACTTTTGGAGATATTTGATAATATCAGTGAAAACACAATTCAATTTCAATCTGAGTTGAGGTCTAGGGTGGACAACAGGATAAGAGGTCTGAAAAATCTTATGTTGTGGAGCATGATGATGTGAAAGATACTATGGCATTGTTTGGAGAGAAATTAGAAAGAATTAAAAAATTTATGCAGCGAAATCATTCCCCTCCTAAAGAGATGTTTGAAGTTGAAGCTGAGTATTCCCTCTATGAGTGTCAGGAGATAATGGCCGCTGATGCCAATACATCATGGAACTATTCCAATAATGCTCCTTTCACCAATTCATACACTTCCAATGCCAGAAATCACCCACTCATGTCTTACAAATCTACAACTGTAGAGAATCCACCACCAAAATTCCAACAAAGGCAATCATGCAATCAACAGCCAAGGTTCACAAAAAGACAATACTCATACAGCCAACAACCAAGGTTTACAGAAAGATAGTAGTAATAAAGCCAAGACCCGAGGTTTCAACAGAGTCAATAAACATTTGACTCCCAACCAATAATCATAGCCATAAATTCTCAGTCCAATAACAAACCAAGAACATCTAATAATTCCCAAGCCCTCTCGCCATCCAATAATTCCCAAGCTCTACAACCATTCAATAATTCCCAAAAGCTTCAGCCATTCAGTAATAATCAGGTTGTGCAACCCTATAACTACCAAGCCCAGCCACCAAGAAGCCAAACTCCTTCACCTAGTTTCCAGACTAATCGACTAGAGTAGGTCGTAATGGACATTCATAACGGGATAAGCATTCATACTCAATCTTTAGCATAATTGTACATGCATGTTGGCCAAATGGCTAATGAGATGAATGTGAGAGAGCCAGAAAAACTTTCAAGTCATCCAATAGTCAACCCTAAGCCACAACAAGCATTGGATCTTGGATCTTTTGTTAATAATCCTCATGAGTTGGTTCAAGCCATCACAACAAGCATTGGAGAGTCGAGTTGAGGCAGAGCATGAGGAAAGGTTGCAACGAAGAAGGGAGGTAGAACAAGAATAAAGGAAGGAAGCGGAAGAACATAATAGGAAAGAAGTTGAAAAGAAAGAGGCTGAAAGAGTGAGAAAAGACCAACCATCAGTAGGAGACGATGTGGATCATACACTACATGAGGAGCCAGCTAGGGCAAGTTACAAGGAAGCAGCGCCATTTCCTCAATGTCTTCGAGAGCCGGCCAAGCACGGATAGATAAAAGAATTTGATATGTTGGATACATTCTGATAAATCAAGATCAATTTTTACCTCTCTTAGATGTAATCGCCCAAATACCACCTTATCCTAAGGTTTTCAAGGATCTTTGCACTCAGAAGAGGAAAATCAGATGAATGAATCCAACAAAATACTCTTGATTGAGCAAGTGAGTTCATTGATTTTAAGCAATACTCCAACTAAGAGTAAAGATCCCGGTGCTACCACTATTCCATGTGTAATCGTTGACCAGGAAATTGGTAGAGCTCTTCTGATCAAGGTGCGAGTATTAACTTGCTTCCTTATTTAGTCTACCAATAGCTAGTGTTAGGTGCGCTTAGCCCCACTGAGGTTGTACTTTAATTTGTTGATCGATTAATCAAACAGGCAATAGAAGTGCTTGAAGATGTCATTGTTCAAGTAGGCAAGTTTTATTTTCCAGTAGACTATGTAATCTTGGATACAGAGCCTGTCCCTGATTAGAAAATCCATATTCCAGTAATACTTGGGAGACCATTCTTAGCTATGGCAAATGCATGTATCAATTACAAAACCGGAGCCATTGATTTGACATTTGGAAATATGAAGGTCAAGATAAATGTGTTCGAAGGAAGCCACCAATTTCCTGAATCAGGGGAATGTTTTCAGATTAATGACGGCAATGAGCTGGATGATATCATAAAAAAAATTTGAAATCAAATCTTGGAGGAGGACGAGCTGGAATCCTTTATGACTAGAGAATGGCCGAGTGCGGAAGTTTCTGATTGGGAGACATATTGGAAGTTGCAAAATTAAGAGTTGGATGTAATAGAGACTGCATTATACACTCAACTTTAGCGGGAGCCAGTTCAACTACACTCGATTGTCTCAAATATTCCACCAATTCCATCTCTAACTACTCCTCCTACCTTGGAACTCATGGAATTGCCTGAAAATTTGAAATATGTTTTCTTCAGACCCGTTGAGACTCTTCCTGTGATTATATTTTCAAAATTGACAGAAAAACAAGAATCTAGTTTAATCGCGATTCTGAGTGAGAACAAAGACGCAATAGGATGGAGTGTTACTGATTTGAAAGGCATAGACCCCTCGATTTCCATGCATCGCATACATCTTGAGGAGGATGCAAAACCATTAAGGAAAATGTAAAGAAGGATGAATACAAATATGAAAGAAGTGGTGATGAAGGAAGTAGTGAAATTGCTGGATGCAAGTAATATTTACCCCATTTCTGATAGTATATGGGTAAGTCCAACTCAGGTAGTGCCAAAGAAGTCGGGTATCACAGTGGTGCCAGACTAAAAAAAAAAGCTAATTCCACAGCGCATGACCACTGGGTGGCATGTGTGTATTAATTGCAGAAACCTCAACCTAAAGACCAGGAAGGATCATTTTCCATTACCATTTATTGATCAAATCCTGGAGAAGTTTGCCGGATAGAGCTATTACTGCTTTCTGGATAGGTATTCCGGCTACAATCAGGGGATAGTACTTGGCCATATTTTATAAAAGCGAGGGATAGAGGTCAATAAAGAAAAAGTTGAATTAATTTCAAAACTGACTCCTCCCAGATCTGTTAAGTAGATACACTCTTTTCTAGGCCATGCTAGGTTTTACTGAAGGTTTATCAAAGATTTCAGCAAAATTGCCTAGCCGTTATACAACTTATTAGCTAAGGATGTGACATTCATCTTTGATGAAGAATGCCTTCAATCCTTTGAGGAGTTGTGTGCTCAACTATCATCATCTCCGATAATTCAGCCGCTAGATTGGTCTCTACCATTTGAGCTCATGTACGATGCTTCTGAATCTTCCATAGAAGCTGTGTTGAGTTAGAGAAAAGATAAGTTGTCGTATGCTATTTATTATGCCAGTAGGACTCTGAATGAAGCTCAAATGAACTACACAACTACCGAAAGGAGTTGTTGGCAGTTGTCTTCACCTTGCATAAACTCCGATCATATTTATTAGTCACTAAGGATGTCGTTTACTTGAATCATGCCACTCTGAGGCATTTACTGAGGAAGAAAGACTTTAAGCCCCGACTGATTCAGTGGATTCTATTGTTGCAAGAATTCGACCTGGGAATGAAAGAGAAAAAGGGTTCAGAGAATGTTGTTGCAGATCATTTCTCAAGAATTATTATCGAATCCACAAAGGAAATTACTCTTCTGAAGGATTCTTTCCCAGATGAACATCTATTCACTGTGGCTGTAGTGGAACAAATACCGTGGTATGCTAACCTTATAAATTATAAAGCCATAAGTCGAATCCCAAAAGGATGGTCTAAGGATGAGAAACACCGATTCTTCAGCTAGGTCAAATTTTATATCTGGGATAATCCGCATTTGTACAAGTATTGCTCTGATTAGATTATTAGAAAATTCATCCCCGAGAGTGAGGTGCAAAGCATACTGTCATTTTGTAACACGTTGGAGTGTGGAGGGCATTTTGGAGCTCAGAAGACAACCCATAAGGTACTGCAGAGTGGATTTTACTAGCCTTCCATATTCAAAGATGCTTTCGAATTTTGCAACACATGTCTGCGATGTCAAAATCTTGGATCCATATCTCGACGAGACATGATGCCTTTAGCCCCGATTCTAATTATAGAATTATTTGATATACGGGGGATTTATTTTATGGGAACATTTCTGAAAGCAGATAAGAAGTTGTATATACTTATGGGGGTTGATTATGTTTTGAAATGGGTAGAAGTTATAACCACCTTACGTTCTGACCATGATGTGGTGAAAGAATTTGTAAAGTCGAGCATTTTCTCACGATTTGGTATTCCAAGTGTTCTGATCAGTGATAGTGTAAGCCATTTTGACAACCAGTTTCTTTCCGCGCTTTATGAAAAGTATGGTGTCACTCATAAATTGGTACGCCATATCACCCCCAATCACAATATTTCGAAAAACACTGTGCGTCTGGATTTGAAGGATTGGCCTCGAAGGCTAAATGATGCACTTTGGGCGTACAAAACTATGTTTAAGACTCTAATTGGTATGTCATCATATCATCTTGTGTATGGTAAAACGTGTAATATCTCTGTAGAGCTGGAACACCAAGCATATTTGATTGTTCGAAGATTGAATTTTGATATAAAGAAAGTCGGTGCGTAGTGGAAACTCCAACTTCAAGAGCTTGAGGGGTTGATAAATAATGCGTATAAAAACTCTCGGATTTAGAAGGCTCGAACGAAAGTGTTTCATGATAAATATATTAGAAAGAAAGGTTTTGAGCCCGGCCAAAAAGTCTGGCTGTTTAATTCGAGACTCAAGCTGTTTACTAGCAAGCTCTAATCGAGATGGGATGGTTCACACAAGATTATGAATGTTTTCCCCACAGAGTAGTCGAGCTCGATGATCCTGACATTGGAAAGAAGTTGGTAGTGAATGGACAGAGATTGAAGCATTATATAGAGGTTCGATCAGTTGAGTGTGTGGTGGAAATGATCAATCTAACTGAACCACCACCCGAGCTCGATAAGCTTGATCTGGGGTATTGAGAAGCGGCAGTGTCATACCAACGACGTTAAACATTGGTACTAGGTAAATAAGAGTAGCTTCGAAACCTAATTTGTATCCGTAAACAGTAATTTAGTTATTTTGGTATTTAAGATCGACTCTGTAAAATCGAGTCACGACGCCATCATCAGTCATGTATGGAGTGTCAATGAATCCTAGCAAGCATTTAAGAAGTGTGGAGTAGAAAACAGGACGAGATAACGGTAAAAGAGCAAAAGATAAGTTTTTAGACCAGGGACCTACGCTTGAAGCGTATTTGCGAGCTTGTTATAAACATGCCCGTCGTCAGTTTCCCCACCATTCATTCCATTCAAACTCTTTGCTCTCTCTCAATTCTCCACCATTCTTCGTGAGGTTTGATCCTACCATTTACCAATCCAATTCCTCATAATTATTTACTAGCGGATCATTGGATTATTTGGTGATTTGTTCGGATTCACGTGAAGAACTTGAAAAGTCTCTAAAACTCAATTTTTCGAAATCCATCATTTTTTCCGATTCAGTGAGTTTTGTTGCATTATTTTGATTTCATATGACTTATTTAACTATTCTAAACTAGTATTGACGAACGAGTCCGATCAAAATCGTGTTTTGATCCATTTTCTAAAAAGTTGAGTTTTTCGACTTCCCAAGCGGATTAAATATCGATTTTTTTACGATGGCTTGTTTAACCATCGTATTGGATATATTTGGATATAGTTTGAGTTTGATTTGGTGTCTTGTTCATTATTGCTTATTTTTGGAAATTCCTTATTATAGGCATGGCACAAACCAAGGTGTCGGCGAGACGAATGGCTCAGGTCGCTATTGCGGCTGATCCACCGGTGCAACAAAGGTTTGGTTCATCATCTATTGCACCGTCCGCTATTAGCTACCATAGCACAAACGCTAGGAGTGCACAGTATGTCAAATCTGTATCCTCGTCTGTTGAGGCAGAGCTGCAGAGAGTTCTACTTAGAGGCGCGACATCTTATTCCTATATAGTCGCTTAGTGGTTGAGCTAGTTGTTCCACGGGCACCATCACCGCCACTTATGTCGGAGTAGTAGGATGAGGATATGTAGGAGGATACAGACGATTTTGTTGAGCAAGAGGAGGACGCCGCGCAGGCGATGATAGAACAAATGAGTGGGTATCGGAGCCACCTGTGGAAGGTGGCCCTAGGGTTTTGACTACATATTTACATGTGCCCCGAACAGTGTCAGTAGAGGATTTACTAGACCCAGCGATACGGAAGGGGTATCAACAGGAGCGAACATACTTATTGCAGATATTCGAGGATTTATAGCTAGTGCCTGCCTGGACAATTGGTCGATTGAGGGCCCGACGTATACTACCTATTCTTACCCCGGCTACTCCGCACATTTGTAAGGATATGATCCAGGAGTTCTGGCTACATATACACCATTTCTATAAGGGGTCAAGACTACGGACAGTGGTCTGAGGTATAGAGATCGAGATTAGTCCCCAGACTATTCCTGAGGCGTGGGGTATTCTGGATGAGTGTCCACTCGGACTCCATGTTGTGTTCCCCCTTATGCCCGAGATACTTCGATCTATTTCTGAGTTGGTGACACTTCAAACTGTTGGGCAATGGGCTGATGATCATCGGAACTACACAAAGAATGTGAGCTATCATCCTATGCCATGGTTCTGGGATGTGATAGTTCGATCTCAAATTCTTCCGCACAGCCACGTGACCATGTGTTATGCGCCATTTCTGGCCCTCCTCTATGCATTTGAGTTCGGGCGGTGGATTTCTATCCCACGTATTTTGTGGCAGGGCCTATATATACATTATATTCATCTGCACAAGGAGACAAAGGTTGGTCAGCCTTTGTTTCAGATTCGATTCCCGTGCTTTGTGATGAAGATTATACTGGATGCCGGGATCGAGATGGATGCGAGTGAGCGGAACAGATTCCGAGAGGAAACCCCGTATGCCAGAGGGTGTGGACTGATATCTGGACCCGGTTGCATGAGGATGATATTATGCGACACCGACTAGTGTTCGGTGTATTACTAGGTGCATAAGCCCAGGAGCAGGTTGCTAATGTTGGTTAGGCTGATGTGGGTATGGCTCAGGAGGTTGAGGCTGCTGATGATCTGGAGATGCCATAGATGCCGGCTACTGAGGAAGAGTTTATATTGCCGGAGGTACCTGTGGTAGGTACTGTTACTCTTTCTTAGGCACATTTTGATGCTTTTATTGCACGAATGCAGGGGATAGTGGGGACTTTGGCAGAGGAGAGAGAGGCTCCACGGAGAGATCAGAGGGGGTTATTTAATAGGATTACCTGTATAAGTCAGAATATGGGTATGCAGATTCCACATATGCCACCGCCCTCTGATAATGAGTCTTAGTTTCATTTTAGTTAGGGTTTTGTTTTTGTTTTCTTTTTATTTTTATTTCATTTATTTTTATACATTAGAGATAAATTGTCAAGCAAATAGTTTTGTATAGGGCTGGTTGTGACTGCTTAAACGATTATCTTCTAAATGTTTTTGATATTTTCATATTGTATAGAATTCATTTTTTTTGCTGATCAATCATATTGTTTGATATATCCCCAGATCTTTATGAGTATTTTACATGTGTTAGTAGTTTGAATTCTTCCAATAATTTAAAATGCACTATGCGGACATTTGTGCGTTTAAGTTTAGGGGTGTATATGTGTTGGATTGATGAGTGTATTATTATAAAAATTAAAATAAATAAAAAATTTCTACACTTGAAGCGAAGGGTACAATTGGCTGAGTTTTAAAATTTTTCAAAATTGACCCGTTTGAGGTATATGTTAGACTGGTTTGTAATTGTACTTGCATTTGGATTTGTTTAAGTTATTTCTAGGATCTTTAGTATAATTTTTGTAGACTTTTTAAAGTAATCCTAATCTGACAAGGAGACGGAATACAAATACAAGTTGGAGTTGGATTAATTGCTAACCCTTTCCTAGTCAGTTAAGGGTTTTAAATCCTTTTTCTCTTATAATTCTACTACATCCATCTATAAATACATCCATAGGGTAGACACAATTCACAATTCACAATTCTCAAGGACTGAGCATTAAATTAGATATTGTTCTTCTATTCTTCTTCTATTATTTTTTTTTCGAGGAGGGTTAGTATGGATAATGGTAACGAAGATTATTTTAACCCGGATAAATTTGTAGAAGGTACAGAACCATATGTAGATATGAAGAGCACGAATGAAGGAGCTACGAGTCGAAATGGAAGCCGAACCACACCAAAATCATTTTTGTAGTGTAGGTTACAATTTGAAGATATATTTCATCCAGAGAGGATGAATTGAGTATCAGTTGCGCCCGGAAGGAAAATCCTTAGAGAACGAAGATTGAAAAGTTTAGAAAAACCGGCGGGTGAAAAGGTGTACCCAGGCTTTGGTCCGAATATTTTATGAAAATATTACAATTTCGGGACTGCCGAGATTTAAGGTGATGAAGGTTAAAGTGACTCAGTGGAGTGCTCTATTGTGATTCGAAGAAAAAGTATTACCGATGCGGGGAATATACCAATCAGTACTCCAGCAAACTTATAAGAAATATTGAAGGAACTTCCTATATTATGGCCACATAAGAATGAGGAGATGGTTCAGGAATTGTGTGCAGTATCAGATCCGAGAGATAACACATGTGATAATCGTTTTTTGAAGTCGGATATGCTTTATTTGGATTGTCTCATTGTGGCTCAACTTCGGCCCAATAATCGAACTATTGTAACGGATCACGTTATGCTTAGAACTTTGTATGCCCTAACTCATGGGTATGAAGTGTGTGTTCCAACATTGATTATGGCTGAGATGTCGATTGCCCGAGCAATTATGAGGTGAGAATGGGCGGGTGCCGATAAATTTAAACATTATCTTCCATACCTGTTTTTACTATCAAAGATAATTGTTGAGCTGTTGGGTGATAGGATGAATGAGTTGGATGAGATGCGGTGGACGATTATGAAAATATATCCTGAGGAAGATTTAGAGACGTTGAAAGAGACTACAGACTGCTAAATATGGTTGAAGAGTGTCGTGTCAAGTGATGAAAAAGAAGAGGAAGATTAGGATTTAGGTTTAGGTATAGGATTTTTGGTTATGTTTTATTCTATTTTTAGGGATGGTAGACCCTTAAGGCCACGTCTTTATTTATTTTATTTCATTTTGGGATTGTAGGCCCTTAAGGCAAAATAAGTTTTTTTATTTTTATTATTTTGTTTACTCTAGTAAAGAAGAGAATTTTTAATTCCTTGAAAATTTGTGTGAATGTTTGGATATGTTTTGAAATTTATTTTCCTTTGCTATGATTGGGTATTTGTGCTTTGTTGCGTTTATCTACAAATAATCCGATTCAAGTTTGGGGGGTAGGATTTATGCTTTGCTTTGGAATCCAGAATTGAGCTTCAAGGGTAACAGTATATGTTCTCCTATATTATTTTTGTCCATGAGGACATGGTCTGATTTAAGTTTTGGGGTGAGGGTATATAGGATTACAAGGAATGTAAATTTTCGGGAAAAATAAATTTGAAATTTTTAAAATTTTTGAGCAATTCTTTGTTTTCATACATGAATGTTTTGCATTACAGTTTGATTAAGTTTATGTATATGATGCATGAGTATTATGTAATGTGATATTCCCATTCATGAGAGTAATGAGTAGATCAAGTTAGTGAAGTGATGTGGTTTTACATGGGTGAGTGAATGAGTGAAATTAAAATTAAGAATGATGACTTTGACCTATAAGCACAAGCACACATTCACTATGGGAAATAAGTTGATTTTTGATTCTGCAGTTGAAAAAATAATTTTGTCATGATAAAAGGGGAGATGAGGAGTTATTTTTGTTGAAATGGAAAAAGTTAAAAATTTATTGTGAAAAATAAAATGCAAAAAGTAGTTCTTCGATATAAGTAACTGGGCCCAATTGATCATTGTTCGCGTAAAAAGGGGAGAAAGCTAATAAGCATAAATCCCATGGAAGAAGCACGAGCCCAATTGGTCGGGACTAAAATTCTCCACTGGAAATTCTGGAGACATAGAAAGACAAAAAGGGATACAAAGTGGAAAGATTGAAAGATATGTTTTTATTAAAAATGGCAAAGTTTGATCAATGAAGTAAGAGAAGAGAAACTGAAATATCATACTTGAGTGTTCAAAAAATCACGTAAGGTTGTCTTGATTTTAAGTAGAAAGTAACGAAATCATTCACTTAAGTGGGAACCATTTATAACAGGAAGCTTGATATAATTGTTATTCGGCAGTGAGTGGGAGTATTTGCATCTATATTGTCTTTTACATTCTATCATTACTTAATTAAATTTGTGTGTGAATTCATGACTGCGTGATTATAGAGAACTGAGATGTTTGTAGGTACCATAACTGGAAACCTTCACAAGACTGCACTCATCCACTAGGGATATCCTAGGGGTTTAAAAGGCTTGTTACACATGCTAAATGTAATTGTTGACCCTCATGAAAGCAAGGGATTACGTTAGATTAGTTGGAATAATCAGAGTCATTATATTAAGAAGATCATCACAAGAAAAGTTTCCTCAGTTTATTGCTAAGGAACTAGCAATATGTAAGTTTGGGGGTGTGATAGGTGACAAATATTAGTTATTTTGACCCCTTAACTCACTATTGTTACGTTCTTTCATTCCATTATTTGGTATTTTTATTTCGTTTGCATGTTAAGACATGTTTCAGGAGCTTAATACAGAAATGGAGCTAACTTCGGTGAATTAACTAAAGTATGTGCTTTTTATCCAATCGGAGAGTCAAAGAGGTAGTCCGAGACAAAAATAGCTCCCGGAGGGCAAAAACGGCATTTTCAGAAGCCGTCCTCTTCAGCATTTAAGGAGAAAAGTGATTTTCCAAAAAATTCCTACACTTTGTCCGACACTTCCAGTTTCAAAAAGTGGCTAGAAATCAAATTTCCACGCTTGGAGGTACGTTTAGGACCTACGCTTCAAGCGTAGGACCCTTACGATTAAAGCGTAGGTGCAACAACATTTGGATGATTTTTCGTGGAGTTTTCCGGTTTCACCCCCGGATTAATTGGAACACGTGCCTGTGACTCTAGACCTCTGTATACATGTATGTACACTTATATATATGAAAAGTTAGGGTTTGCATGAGTTTTAGTGTGTGAAAAGACTGAAAAGGGCCTCTCTATGCCATTGCCTATATCTTGAAGACCATACATCATAGTTGAATAGTTATGTTGTTGGAGAGTTCATACGTGATTTTTGGAGGCTATTCATTCATTCAGAATTGTTACTGTTGAGATCCATATTCAAACCTCGAGATCCAGAGAAGATGGCCATGGAGGGCAATTCTACATCAACGATGCAATTTCCTGCTACCATGACAACCTAATTCGGTATCTAGGGTTTTGTATCAAAACCCTAGCCAAGTAATGTAGTTCTTTTCTTATTTTTAATTGTAAAGAAGGGAAACTATTTACCATATTGTGATAATTCTAGTAGTTAAAAGACCGTACTGATTTGCAATAGAAAAGTATATGGATATAGAACTTATTCTAAATTCTTGTCTTAGATAGAATGAATATATAGTTTTGCACAATTATGATTATTCACTATGGCCTGGAACTCGAATGCTTAATCATTGTTTTCTACGCAATGACGATTTAATATAGACATGCTTTAGATTATTTTCATGCATTAGGAGTAGATTGGAGTAACATAATTGGCATGTACTAGTTAGGTCAGTCATGAGACGGGTTGTCGTGATTCGGTTGATCGTACTCCTTTTTGGGGTTGTATTTAGCTATTTGCGATACGATCTGATTCACAGTTATGGATCGCTCTTTTACAATTAATACATTAATGAACTATATTATGCGGTAAATGGTGGACTGATGAAAACCTTAGTTTTCTCTCTTATCTGAATCACAACTAATTTAATTTGCTTTCAAGATAATTTTAGTTCAAATAGATAATTTGGTCTTCGACCACCCAAATAAACAATTTTCAAAAAATATAATTTTGTGTTTTTAAATTATAAAAGTGAACAATCTCAGTCTCTGTGGGATCGATATCCCTTACACAAGGCATTTTCTATTCTATAATTGAGAAGTGCACTTGCGTAGGGTAAAACCTAAAGTCGTTAAGGTGTCAGTTTTAAACACATATTTTTATACACCTGACGTCCCATCAAGTTTTTGGCGTCTTTGTCGGGGATTGAGCATTATTTAATAGTTTTTGTAGTATATTAACATTGCATTATTGTAGTTGTAACTAAAGTTAAATTTTTGTGTGATTGATAGGTACTCTGAGCATAAAAGGGAAAGTGGAGATTCTAAAGTTGCACTTGGAACTTTTGTGAGTTTTAATTACTTAGATTTTCGAATATTAATTCTTGTTTTATTCTCTCTAATTTAGAAGTAGTTAATTTAGTTAATTTTTATTTCAAAAAATAAATAAATAAATTCGGAAAAAAATTTAAATAAAGAAATAAAGAAATTTAGTTGTTTAAGTAGCGTATGACCGATAGACCGGCCTGTTCTAATTTAAGCACTACATTAGTCAAGTACGATCCTGAGATCGAAAAGACTCTCCGTTGTTTACGTCGATCTATTGAAGAGCGTCATCGTCAGCAAGAAGAAAGAATGGCTGACTAAAAAGCTTACCAACAAAGGACACCAGAGACATCACTGAAAGGATATTACGCGCCCGATACGTACAACTCCTATGCTGATTTTCCGAAGGAAAAAGGAGCGAAGCACTTTGAGATCAAGACAAGCATAATCAATATGCTTCAAAAAATTTCAGGCCTTAGGATAGAGGACCCATACCAGCACATCAACGATTTCTTAGAGGTAGCCTCTACTGTTAGGTTTGATAATTTTCCCAAAAATGACTTGCGTGTGAGATTATTTCCTTGATCATTGAAAGAGAGAGCTAAAAGATGGTACATCAAATTAGCAAAAAAAATTAAAACTGATTGGGAAGCCTTTAAGAGAGAATTCATAGAAAACCATTATCCCATAAGAAAAACCTCATAAGCACAAGAGGCAATCAAAAGATTTAGGAAGTTACATGGTGAGCATTTTCATGATGCATGGGAAAGGTATAATGAAATTTTGTATAAGTGTCCCCACCATAGGATTTCTTAACAAGATATTGCTAAACATTTCTACATGGGACTTGGAGAGACGTATAAGACTTTTATAGATACAACCACACAAGGTAAGTTTATCTTGAAACCAGCTAAAGAACTTTTGGAGATATTTGATAATATCAGTGAAAACACAATTCAATATCAATCTGAGTTGAGGTCTAGAGGTGGACAACAAGATATGAGATCTGAGAAATCGTATGTTGTAGAGCATTATAATGTGAGAGATACCATGGCATTGGTTGCAGAGAAATTAGTAAGAATTGAAAATTTTATGCAGCGAAGTCATTCCCCTACTAGAGACACGTTTGAAGTTAAAGCTGAGTATTCCCAACGTAAGTGTCAAGAGATAATAGTCATTGATGCCAACGCATCGTGGAACTATTTCAATAATGTTCTTTTCACCAATTCATATACATCCAATGCCATAAATCACCCACTTTTTCCCTATAAAATCTACTAACGTAGAGAATCGACCAACAAAGTTCCAACAAGGGCAATCATCCAATCAAGATCCAAGATTCACAGAAAGACAACAGTTATATAACCCACAACCAAGGATCACTGACAGACAACAATCATATAATCAACAGACAAGGTTCCAACAGAGTCCACAATCATTCGACTCACAACCAACAATAATGGCAAGAAATTCTCAGTCAAATTACTAACCCAGAACATCCAATAATTCCCAAGCTCTTCAGGCATTCAATAATTCCCAAGATCTCCATCCATTCAATAACAATGAAGTTATGTAGCCATATAATTACCAAACCCAACCTCCAAAAAGCCAAACTCCTCCACCCAGTTTCTGGACTAATAGATTAGAACAAGTTATATTGGATATTCACAACAAGCTAGGTATTCATACCCAATCATTGGCATAACTACATATGCAGATGGGCCAAATGGCTAATTAGAAGAATATGAGAGAGCCAGGGAGATTACCTAATCAGCCGGTCAATAATCGAAGGCCACAACAAGCACTAGAGCTCGAGTCATTTATCAATGAACCTAATGAAATTGTTCAACCAGTCACGACTCAGAGAAGTGGAAGGGAAGTAGAGATTCAAGTTGAGATGGAGTATGAAGAGAGGTTGCAAAGAAGAAAGGAGGTATAACAAGAGTAGAGGAAGGAAGTTGAAGAAGAGCAAGGGAAAGAGGCTGCAAGGAAAGAGGTTGATGGAGTGCAAAAAGACCAACCATCAATAGGAGACAATATTGATCAGACATTACATGAAAATCTAGACAGGGCATGTTACGAGGAGGCAACGCCATTTCCTCAACGTCTTAAAGAGCCGGCCAAGCTCTAAATTCTTATGAATAAGTACGATAGAGAGCAAGACATGAGTTTTGTTCCATTATTTTGATTTCATATCACTTATTTAACTATTCTAAACTCGTATTGACGAACGAGTCCGATCAAAATCATGTTTTAATCCGTTTTCTAAATGTTGAGTTTTTCGACTTTGAAAGCGGATTAATTATCAAATTGTTTTGGGACGACGACTTGTTTAATCATCGTATTGGATATAGTTTGATTTTGATTCAGTGTCCGGTTTATTCTCGCTTACATTTTGAAAATTCCCTATTATAGGCATTGTACGGACTAAGTTGTCAGCAAGACGAGTTGCTCAAGCTGCAGTTGTGGCCGATCCACTGGTGCGACAGAGGTCAAGATCGTCATCTCCTGCACCATACCCGATTTGACGTCATAGTACACGCACTAGAACACCATAGTATGTCAACTCGGCATCCTCGTTTTCCTCATCTGTTGAGGCATTGATGCCAGAGAGTTCCACACAAGGACGCGATATCGTATTACCAAATGGTTGTCTAGTAGTTGAGCCAGTTGATCCACATGCACCATCTCCGCCACTTATGCCAGAGTAGTAGGCTGAGGAGATGGAGGAGGATATAAAGGGTGATGACGTTGAGCTATATATGTATTTGTGCCTCGAAAAGCATCAGTAAAGGATTTACTAGACCAGGCAATCGAAAAAGGCTATCAGCAGGAGCGGACATACCTGATTAGAACATTCAAGGATTTAAAGCCAATACTTGCTTGGACAATCAGTCGATTGAGGGCACGACGTCTACTGCCTATTCGTATCCCGACTACTCCACATATTTGTGAGGATATGATCCGGGAGTTTTGGCTACACATGCGTTATTTCAGCAGGGGGATGAGACTACGAATAGTGGTCCGAGGTACTGAGATTGAGATAACTCCCCAGACTATTGTTGAGGCCTGGGGTATTCCAGATGAGTGTCCACCCGAGTTAGTTGATGCATTCCCACCTATGCTTGAGATACTCCCATCTATTTCTAAGATTGTTACACTTCAGACTGCAGGGCAGTGGACTGATACACATCAGAACTACACGAAGAAGGCGAACTATCACTCGATGCTTTAGTTTTGGGATGTGATAGTCCGATCACAGATTCTCCCACACACAATTCCACCATTTCTTAGGCGTCATTTTCAGCCCTCCACTATGCTTTCGAGTTCGGGCGGTGGATTTTTATCCCATGGATTTTATGGGAGGGCCTATATACACATTATATTCATCTATGCAAGGAGACCAAGGTTGGTCAGCGTCTGTTTCTCATTCGATTCCCATGTTTAGTGATGAAGATTATGCTGGATGTTGGGATTGAGATGGATGCGGGTGAGAAAAACAGATTCAGAGAGGGTACCCCGTGTGCTAAAGGGATGTGGACTGGTGTCTGAACCCGGTTGCATGCAGAAGATATTACGGGACACCGATCAATGTTTGGTGTATTACCAGGTGCACAGGCCCAGGAGCAGGTTGCTAATGTTGGTCAAGCTGATGTGGGTATGGCTCAGGAGGTTGAAGCTTCTGATGATGTGGAAATGCCAATGATACCAGCTACTGAGGGGGAGGTTGTATTATCGGAGGTACCTTTGGGTGGTATTGTTACTCTATCTCAGGCATAGTTTGATGCTTCGATTGTTGAGATGCAGGGGATGGAGCAGACTTTGGCAAAGGAGAGACGGGCCTGACAGAGAGATCAGAGGCGATTATTTCATCAGTTTGACTGAATGAGTCAGCATATGGGTATGCAGATTCCACCTACATCACCGACCTCTGATGATGAGGCTTATCTTAGTTATAGTTAGGTTTTTGTTTTAGATTTCTTTTTGTTTCATTTTTTTATTACATTACATAAAAATTGTCGAGGAGATAGTTTCATATAGGGCTTGATGTGACCGCTTGAACAATTATCTTATTAATGTTTTTGATAATTTCATAGTTTATAAAATTGTTGTTTTGATGATTCAATCAAATTGTATGAAGTATCCCCGGATTTTTACACTAATTTTACATGTGCGGATAGTTTGAATTCTTCCAAAATTTTATATCGCAATATGGGACATTTATGCATTTAAGTTTGGGTACGTATCGGTGGTGGATTGATCTGGAGACTGTTCTTTGAAAAAATGTAAAAAATATTTATCTGGGCCAAGCCTACGCTTCAAATTATAAATTTGACCCGTTTGCAGGGTGTTTTCCATGGTTTGTATATATACTTGTATTAGGACTTGTTTAAGTTATTTTTAGGATCTTTTATAGAATTCTTGTAGACTTTTTAGAGTAATCCTAATATCTCAAGGAAAATGATGCAAATACAAGTTGGAGTTAGATTAGTCATTGTTTCTCCTTTCCTAGTCAGCTAAGGGTTTTAAATCCTTTTTATTTTCTAATTCTACTACATCCATCTATAATTACATCCATAGAGTAGACACAATTCACAATTCACAATTCTGAAGGAGAAAATTGAAAAAAATATATATTCACTGAAAACAAAATGCAAAAAGTAGTTCTTTGATTTGAGTAAACGGGCCTTGGTATCATCAATATCACTGTTCGCATTTAAATGGGAGAAGACTGATGAGCATAAATCACATGCATGAAGCACGACCCAGTTTGTCAAGAGACTTAGAAAGACAAAAATGGATGAAAAAAGTGGAAAGATGGAAATATATGTTTTTATTAAAAATGGAAAATTTTGATTAAAGAAATAGGAGAAGAGAAACTGAAATATCATAGATGAGTGTTCACAAAATCATGGAAGGTTGTCTGGATTTAGAGTAGAAAGTAACGAAATCATTCACTAGTAGTGGGAACCATTCATGACATGAAGCTTGATATAATTGTTGTTTGGTAGTGAGTGGGAGTATTTTTCATCCATGTTGTCTTTTGTATTTTATCATGATTTAAGGAACATGTGTCTGAACTGAGATGTTTATAGGTACCATCACTGGAAACCTTCACGAGACTCCACTCGTCTACTAGGGGTAACCTATGGGGTTTAAAAGGCTTGTTACACGTGTTAAGTGTAATCGTTGACCCTCATGAAAACAAGGGATAAGTTAGATTATTTAGAATAGTTACAGTAGTTTGATTAAGAAGATCATCAAAAGAAAAGTTCCCTAAATTTATTGTTAAGGAACTAGCAATATGTAAGTTTGGGGATGGGATAGGTGTAAAATATTATATATTTTGACCCCTTAACTCACTATTGTTACATTTTTTTATTCCATTATTTGGTATATTTATTGCGTTTACGTGTTAAGGCATGTTTCAGGAGCTTAATGAAGAAATGAAGCTAACTTCGGTGAATTAACTAGAGAGTATGTTCTTTCTATCCAAGGGGAGAGTCCAAGAGGCAGTCCGAGAAGAAAATCGTTCCCGGAGGGCAAAAATGGCATTTCCAGAAACCATCATCTTCAGCAAACAGTATTGTAGGTTCAAGACGATCGTTTTGGTGCATTCACGGAGAAAAGTGATTTTCCAAAAAATACCTACGCTTTTGCCTATGCTTTCAGTTTCAAAACGTGGTTGGAAATCATATTTCTATGCTTCGATGTACACTCGGAGGTACGCTTGGGACCTATGCTTGAAGCGTAGGCCGGGTACAATTGAAACGTAGCACATCTACGCTTGAAGCATAAGTGCGACAACCTTTGGTGGTTTTTCATGGATTTTTCCTGTTTCAACCCCGACTTAGTTGGAAGACGTGTCAGCGACTTCAGACCTCTATATATATGTATATACACTTATATATATGAGCAGTTAGGGTTTGCATGAATTTTAGAGTGAGAAGACTGAAAAGGACCTCTCTGTACCATTGCCTATATATACACGAGATGAGTTCTGATTTAGAGATATAGAAGGTTGGTTTTGGTGAAACGTTTATTCAAAGAGGTTCATTCATTCAGACTTGTTGTTCTGATTTGGGGTCGTATTTAGCTATTTGCGGTATGACCTGATTCACAATTATGGATCGCCCTCGTACAATTGATACAGTTAGGAACTATATTATGAGTTTAATGGTGGTGTGATGAAAACCCTAGTTTTCTCTCTAATCTGAATCACAACCAATTTAATTTGCTTTTCTAGATAATTTGAGTTAAAATAGATAATTTGGTCTTTGAACACCCAAAACAAATAATTTTCAGAAATATAATTCAAATTTTTTGAATTGCTAAAGTGAACAATCACTGTCTTCGTGGGATTAATATCCCTTACACAAGCCATTTGCTATTCTATAATTGATAAATGCGGTTAAGTCGTTAAGGTGTTGATTTTAACCACATTTTTGCATACACCTGACGTCCCATCTGAAAGTGATTTATGCATTACCCGTCCAATGGTGGACCTCATTGACATCGCCAATTCCCCTCATTTTGAGGGCTTTGCGCATCTTACACCTGCAGATTCCTCCCTCTTCCTTGGGGGCAGGACCACCATGATTTATATTGATAATTCTAATGGGCTACTAAGCTGCAGGGTTCCGTTGGGCGTTAGGTGTTTGCTGCACAGTTCTTGGCCCATCATGTTGGACGTAATCCTAGAGTTGTCCCCTCATCAACATGTTTCCACTTGGCGTCTGAGACTCCGGCATTTGTTGGTCACATCACCGAAGTCATTGTGAAAGGCACAGTGCTTGGATTTATCCCTTTGATCCAGGGGCTACCTGATAGGTGGTGGGATCTGGAAAATTCCTCTGGTTTTGTTCTCTTGATATAGCTTGCCTAGACTTAACCTCATTGGGGTCAATCTTTCTTCAAATCTTGGGCATTTCAAGGGAAAAGGGGTGGAAGGGCCCGATGAGGTGAAAGGACCCAAAGGATTGTGCCGCTTATCTTAAGTTACACGATCCTTCATACGGGACTCCACATTCAGCAAGGATGCTCCCTTCTGACGAATAGCCTCCTCTTCCCCTATCCGTAGGTTGCCTTGGGATCTGGAATTCAACTCCCCGATTCCCGATGGTGGTCACTTTACCATAGAATGATGGAACTTTATCCCCGGTATCAGAGCCATCCGAAAAGCCTCGACAGCAGAGTGCTAGTCACAGTTGTCGTTGGAGGAGGAATCCATATTGAAACTAGAGAGAAAGCTTTTCAGGGACTCTCCCTTCTCTTGAATCATGGGTAAAAGACACGATACGGTTTTCTTCTATCTCTTGTTCATGGAGTACTACGCAACAAAGAGTTTTGTCAACTATTGCCAGCTCCTGATGGACCTGGGCAGCTGTTTCCTGAACCACAGTAGGGCGGCATCGACAAGACTCATGGAGAACACTTTGCAAAGAAGGACTTCGTCTTCTACATACATAGTCATCTTCTGATGAATCTGTTAGATATGCTCCTCGGGATCCTTCGTACCATCATAGGGGGTGAACTTGGGCATGACGAATTTCTTCGGGAAAGGCTCCCGTAGTTATCTCTGGGGTGAAGGGCAATTGGATTGACTCGGTAAAAGCCTAAACGGGCAAGTCATCGGTGGACTGAGCCCTCAAGTCCTTCATGACCTTCCTCTGGAGCACAACCATCATTTCCTCTAACTTCTGGGAGGTCAAGACCCCGACAGTGGTGTGGATCTTCTCCATATGGTGGGAATATTCGGCGTGCTCCTCTGGACCGTCACCTTCATCCCGGAGATGAGTATGGGCAGGAGATGTAAGAGGAGTGGGTATTTGAGCCATCCTCGCCAAACGTTTGACGTTTTACTTCTCTAGGGCCAGACTCCACTCCTCTGCGGCTTGACCTCACTCTTCGGAGGCCGCCAGTCGTTGCAGGATCAACTCAATGGTTTGAGAGGCCCCTGCATGGCTGTCGCCAGTGGTCAGCAACTCAGTCTAGAAATGGCCCACATACATGGTTGTACAGGAAAGAGAAAAACAAGCTCGACTATGGGTGAAAGAATAGAAAAAGGAGCTCAAACTATGAGAGATGGGACGATGATCAATGGTGATCTCCTTAGACTTCCCACAGACCGCGTCAATGTGTAGATGCTAAAAATTTTACAAGACAAAAATGAATGCTTTCATTGACAATTTCTCTTTCCTTATATACAGTTGTCTTCTGGGCCTTAGGTCCATTAGGGCTACATTACTTGACCTACAAACAATTCCTTTTCTCCCCATTTCCTTCGCTTGACTTACAACTTGTTCTCAAATCTTTTGGAAGGCGGGTCTGGAATGGGCCCTTATTTTTGGGCCTGGAGTGAGCTCAATCTTCTGGACATCAGTTGTTGTTGTTGGGCTGGCAGGCTTGATGAGCTTCACAATTCCGCACGTATATGTACCAAGAATTAACACTTCTCAATTTATAGATAATGAACACTTCTAGAATGTAATGTAAAACTTTTATTCATTGACTAACATTTATATTGCACAGAGTAACATTTATATTTCACAGCGTAAAACCTTTGACTCAACATATGTTACTTTTTTGTTTCACATAAAATGTACCAACAATTAGCACTTCTCAATTTACATATAATGAACATTTCCAAAATGTAATGTAAAACTTTTGTTTCATTAAGTAAAATTTATATTGCACTGAGTAAACCATAAATTTCACAGAGTAAAACTTTTGATGCAATATATGTAATTTTTTTGTTTCACCTAAAAAGGACGAAGAATTAACACTTCTCAATTTACAAATAATGAACACTTTTTGAATCTAAGTTAAACCTGTAAGTGGCTACTAGAAGCGTGTAAGTAAAATTTTATATTTGTAGGTGATGTGGAACTACAGTTGGGTTTGGTGTGCAACACATATTTAATTTTGGGATTAATGTGAAATTAATTTTCCCTATTTCGGTAAATGAATGTTTAATGCACAATTTTGTTAAGAGATTAAGTATAATTATCCAAAACTGCCATTTGTTAAAATTTCAAACAGAAATAAATTTACTTTAAAGTTTTAGTGAAATTAATTTATAATCATGTGTAATTAACATATTATATGTGTAATTGGAGTTAAAAATTGGGCATATTATATAATTAAAATAATTTTAGAGTGTTATTAGCCATTATCAGTGTGTAATTACCATTGTCTTCTTGATTGAAAATATAATATCATACTTCAAACGAATGTCGTGTGATTGTAATAGTAAATTATTAGTTGACATATAATTTGAAAATATAAATCAAATATTGTATAATAAAATATCGGATTAGGATGCTTATTAAAGATAATTAATTGATATTTTCATGAAATTAAATATTTATATTTTTGTATTATTAACATAAGTTACAATTTGTATGTCTATAGATTATTTCACTGTATAATTGTTTCATGTAAATTCATGTCTCAATTATTTCAATCTATTTTTAATAATGCAAGTCCATTGTTCACCTTTTTGGAAGGATTGTTTTTTGACGAGAATAAAGAAGAGTTAGTTTTAGAGGGAAGTACTTTTTGGGGGGAAGAAACAGTAGAAAGTTGTATATAAGCATATATATAGAAATTACATTTTTTTTTCAAGCTTAGAAAGTCCACGCATGGAACACACATAAAATGTCAGCTCGGCGTTGATATGTACCGAATGTTATCCATTTTAGGCCCCTAACTCACTATAGTTACGTCTTATCATTCCAATACTTGGTGTTTTATGTGGTTTGCATGTGAAAGCCCGTTTCATGAGCTTAATGAAGAAAACGAGCTAACCTTGGTGATTTAACAAATGATTTACTTGTGTCTACCTAATAAGAGAGAAAAATATGAGTTTTCAAGCAAAAAGTATCTCCTGGAGGACAAAAATTGTATATTTCAGAGCCAAAACTTCGGAAAACATACCAACGGAGTTGAGGGATTCTAACGGAGGAAGAATTGATTTCCATAATTTTATCTACGCACGAGCTACACAGTTAGTAGGCAAAAAGTGGCTAGAAACGTCAAAACTACGCACAAGCTACGCACGAGGAAGATGACCCTACGCATGGAGCTACGCTCAAGCGTAGCAGCCCTACGCTCAAGCATAGGCCCATGCGTAAGGAGCTGAGTGGTTTTACAGTCCTGATCTGATTCGAATACCTTTGACTTGATTTCGACTTCAACACCTCTAAACACGTGTATAAGGGTTTGTCTCAGAATAGAGGGGAAATACATCAAAGAGGAATCCTACTTCAAGTGGGACAAGTCTAATATAAGATGGACTCTCCTCAACTTCTTCCATAAATGCCAAGGTCTAGACCAAACCTAAGGAGATTCCAATTACATAATATCCAGAGCACTATCTATGGAGATTCATATCTTTTTCACAAATGAGCCATTCAAAACCTAGAGATCCGGATCAGAAGATCATGGAGGGCGTTTCTACATCAACGATGAGTTAAAGCAAATCTGGGGAATGATATCTTTTTTGGAATGTATTCGACTATTTACGGTACGGTCTGATTCACGGTGATGGATAGTTATATTATGCGGTTAGTGGTGGAGCATAATCGCCCTAATTTTTTTCTACTCTAAATCACAAACACAATTTAAATACTATTTTAGTTTGTTACTTTTAAATCTCAAACAAATCAAAACCTTTTACAAAACTATAATTCAATATATTTAGATTGCTAAAGTGAATAATCTATGTCTCTGGGGGGTCGATACTCCCTTTCTCAATCCGATTTGTACTGTAATACGATTCATGCGCTTTCAATAAGTAAAACCTTTTTCTCATAAAGGTCCATTCTTAAGTACTAGTTTTAACCCATATTGACGCGCATCAGGTTTTTAGCGTCGTTGCCCAGAGTAACGGATATTCTAAATTTTAGTAATTTAGTATACTTGAAGTATTTATATTTTATTATATCTCAAGTTGTATTATTTTTTTGTTAGGTACACTGAAAAGCGCGAGAGTACCCAGCGAAGCAGTGACGATTGCGTTGTTAGACCACTTGTGAGTTCTAGTGTAGCTTAATTTTACGCATAATTTTAGCTTTAGTTTTTTTATCCATAGTTAGAGTAATTTAGAAGTAGTTATTTTTTATTTTAAAAAAATCAACAGTTTTTGTGTAAACTGTCTTAAAGTCCGAATTTAGCGAACATGGATAAGAGTTTGAGAGGAAAAGGGCCAATAAACAAAAATCCCTATTGAACAGTGAGCCTTGGTCATTTTAGGCCAAAACGCATCGTTTAGGACCTCAAAACCATGGTTTTATGACTGTAAAGAAGAATCAGATAATAATTCGTGGATATAATCTATTGATAGAAGACATGATTAATCATAATAATTCATACAATTCGACAAATGTTCCATATTATATTTCATACAACCCAGATTTGATACATCATCCAAATTTCCAATACCAACAACCAGATATAGAAAATTCATACCAAAGCTTTAATGAAGATCCATGATTCTTCGATCATGGATTAGGTTATCAACTGTATAGTCACGATTATTATCCTTAAACATCTAATCAATTCCAATTTGAAGAGTCAAATCCATATTCATGTTCGGAGCCATTATCTTTTGAAAATAAATTCTTATCATCTTTGAGAGAAATCAATGCAACCATCCGTTCGGAAATTATCTTTTGAAGTAAAATTCTTAGCATGTTTTAGAGAAATTGGAGCAACCACCCAAGGTTGTGAGGAGATCACATATAGTAGACACAATTCAAACTTTTCGAACACTGAAAATCCTAAACCATGTTTCAATAGAATCCAATAACCATTTAGTACTCAGGATTTTTAGTCCAATTATACCCAATCATTCCAACCCTTCAACCAAAATCCAACCCAGTTTCAAAATAAAAATTCACCGTCTAGACCACCTAATTTTGAGGATGAGACAATGAGCGCCTTGAGAGATTTTAAAAACCAATCTAACCAAATTCAGGCAGCCATCAAATTGCTGAATTCTTATATCCCGCTTTTTAAGTCTCATTCTCGAGCCTTATCTAGGATAAAAACCCAAGTAGAGCAATTGGCTGATACTTTCTATATGAGAAGGGAGGAGTTGGAAAATCAAGTGGTAGTTAATTTTTAATATGAGGATTTCGGGTTTAGTGAAACAGAGGAAATTTTTGAAACTGAGAGTGACAAGTGACATATCATAGGACAAGTGTGCACAAACCATTCCTTTACCATAAGAGACAAAAGAGACACCATATGAACCCAAAACAATATTTCTCAATGTCTCGAGGAGCAGCATCTTGAAGATAAATGAGGAGGCGATGAGTACTATGTAATGGATGGGATTGATAAGGTGATAAAGGACATGTTACCTTATTCGTAGGCAGAAGAATCGTTGGACAAAAGTACTAAACATGGGATGAATGTAGAGCATAACAAAGGGGAGAAATTATATGATGATTATTATTTGTTTGATGTCTACTCATTACTGAATATTCATAATGGACACTATTGAACGATTTACTTCCCACACTTGTCCCGACATGTGGTGGAAGTGTGGTAGAGAGGAAGGTTATTGGTTAGCCCTTTACGGAGCTGTCGCGCCAAAGACGTTAAACATTGGTCCTAGGCTATAAAGTTAGTTTCTATCCTCACTTTCTATAATAGTATATCATTTTATGCAATTTGAATTGATAGGATTGTAGGCCCTTAAAGCCAAATAAAAAATTCGGTAATAAAAATAAAACTCATTCCTTGTGTTATATTAAGTAAAAATTATCAAAAAGCGATGATTGTGTTTCTTCTTCCCTTGCTATGATATTGGGTATGTGTGCTTTGTTGAAAGAATTGAAAAAGTTTGAGAAATTCTTTGTATTCATGCATTAATATTTTACATAACAAGTTGATTGAGTTGGTGTTTATGATGTATGAGTAGTGTGTGATGCAATATTCCTGCTCATGAGTGTAATGATTAGATTGAGTTAATGAGGTGATGTTGTTTTACATAGGTAAATGAATTAGTGAAATAGAAATCGAGAAGGACAATTTTGACCTATAAGCACATGAACATGACCTCTACTCTTAAATTAGTTGCTTTTTTAGTATTGAGTCAGAAATGTTTTTAATGCTATGAAAATATATATATATATATGAAAAATAAAAAAAAAAGTGAAGCAATGAAAATTCTTTGCAAAATGAGCCTAGATGGTCTCGATTATTAAGCTCAAGGGATGATTTATCACCTGGTGACCTAAAGTTGTCGAGCTTGGGATCATTAGCCCAATGTCTGCTAAAGCCACTAAGTTGGAAAAAAAATAAAAAATAAAAAATGAAAAAGATGAAGAGAAAAAACATAGCAAACGATGAAGAAATATGAAAAGTATATTAATTTGTTGTAGGGGTGTTCACTTATACACAGTAGGTTGTCTGGATTGGAAGTAGCACGAAGTCGTCTACTTTAATGGGGACCATTCTCAACATAGACTTCAGATAGTTGTTATTCAAAAGTAAGTGAGAATACTTGTGTTCATACTATCTTGTATATTATAGCATGACTTGATTGATGAGTATGTGAATGCATATAATGCGTGAGAATGAAGGACGGAGAAGTTATGGGTAGTATAGCTAAGCCTCACGGGGCTTCACTCTTCAACTAGGAGATGCCTAGGGGTTTAAAAGGCTTCTTGCACATACTAAGTGTAATCGTTGATCCTCACGAAAGCAAGGGATTAGTGTAGAGTAGTTAGGATAGAGAATCATAATGAGATGTTTTCAAAGTTCTCCTGTGAGTTCAATGCTAAAAGACTAGCAATATTTAAGTTTGGGGGTGTGATAGGTACCAAATATTGTCCATTTTAGGCCCCTAACTCACTATTGTTACGTTTTATCATTCCGTTACTTAGTGTTTTTATGTGGTTTGCATGTTAAAGCGTGTTTCGGGAGCTAAATGAAGTAAATGAGCTAACTTTGGTGAATTAATCAATGATGTGCTTGCGTTTTCCTAAGAGGAGTTTTCAAGCAAAAAGTGTCTAAAATGGCATTTTTCAGAGCCAAAACTTCGAAAAATATACCAACAGAGTCAAGGGGGCTATAACGGAGGAAGAATTGGAAAAAGTGATTTCCATGATTTTATCTACACATGAGCTGCGCATACAGTAGGCAAAAATTGGCTAGAAACGTCAAATCTACGCACGGGGAAAATGCCCCTACGCACAGAGTTACGCTCAAGCGTAGGGCCATGCGTAGGGAACTACGTGGCTTTACAGTCCTAATCTGATTTGACTTCCTTTGACTTAATTTCAACTTTAACACCTTTAAGTACGTGAATAAAGTGTATTTCACATTAGATTGAAGGGTTTGGCTCGAAATTAAGGATAAAACACATCAAATAGGAGCCTACACCAAGCGCGACAAGTCTAATACAAGTAGGACTCTCCTCAACTTCTTTTCTAGACCAGACTTAAGGAGCTTCCAATTACATAATTTCTAGAGCACTATCTCTGTAGATTCACACTTTTGAACAAAGGAACCATTCAAAACCTACAGATCCGGAGAAGAAGATTATGGAGGGCGTTTCTAATTTAGCAATGAGTTGTACCGAATCCAATGGATGGTATCTTTTTTGGGACGTATTTAACTATTTACGGTACAGTATAATTCATGGTGATGGATCGCCCTCTTGCAATTGAGAAAGTAGATAGCTATATGATGCGGTTAGTGGTGGAGCATGAATACCCTAATTTAAATATTGTTTTTTGTTAGTTAGTTTTAGATCTTAAACAAATCAAAACCTTTTACAAAACTATAAATTAATACTTTTTGAAAGCTAGAGCGAAGAATCCATGTCTTTGGGGGATCGATATTCCCTTTCTCAATCTGATTTGTACTACAATACCATTCGTGCGCTTGCGATAGGTAAAACCTTGTTGTCTTAAGGGTCCATTCTTAAGTATTATTTTTAACCTCTATTGACGCGCATAAAGTTTTTGGCACCGTTGCCGAGATTACCGGATATTTTGAATTTTAGTAATTTAGTATACTTCAAGTATATATATTGTGTATTATATCTAAAGTTGGATTATTTTTTTGTGAGATACACTGAAAACCACGAGAGTACCCAGCGAAGCAGTGACGATTGTGTTGTTAGACCACTTGTGAGTTGTAGTGCAGCTTAATTTTACACATAAATTTAGCTTTCTTTTCTGTCCATAGATAGAGTAGTTTAAAATTAGCTATTTTTTATTTTAAAAAAAATCAACAGTTTTTGTGTAAACTGTCTTAAAGTCCAATTTTAGCGAAAGACGGTAGGATTTTGAGTGGAAAAAGGTCAATAAACAAAACTCACAAGTTTAGGACCTCAAAGCAATGATTTTATGACTGTCAGGAAGAATCATATAATAATTTGAGTGTCAAGAATCTACTCATAGGAGACATGACTGATCATAATAATTCATACAACTCGGATTGGATACATCTTCCAAATTTCCAATACCAACAACCAAGTATAGGAAATTCATACCAAAGCTTTAATAAAGATCCATAATATTTTAATCAAGGATTAGGTTATCGACCGTGTAGTGAAGATTATTATCCTCAAGCATCTAATCAATTCCAATTTCAAGAGTTAAATGCATATTCATGTCTAGAGCCATTGTTTTTTGAAAATAAATTATTAGCATCTTTGAGAGAAATCCAAGCAACCATCCCTCCAGAGCCACTGTCTTTTGACGAACAATTCTTAGCATATTTGAAAGAAATCAAAGCAACCACCCAGGGTTGTGAGGAGATCACATACAATAGAGACAATTCATACTTTCCGAACAATTAAAATCCTCGACCAACTTTCAATAGAAGCCAATGACCATTCAGTACTCAGGATTTTTAGTCAAATAATACTCAATCATTCCAACCCTTCAACTAAAATCCACCCTAGTTTTAAAATCAAAATTCACCGTCTAAACCACCTGATTTTGAGGATAAATAAATGAGTGCCTTGAGAGAGTTTAAAAATTAATCTAACTAAATTCAGGTGACCATCCAATTGTTGAATTATCATATCCCACTATTGAACTCTCATTCTCGAGCCTTATATAGGATAGAAATCCGAGTAGGGAAATTGGATGATACTTTTTTTATAAGAAGGGAGGACTTGCAAAATTAAGTGGTAGGTAAATTTCAAGATGAGGAGGACGGGTATAGTGAAACAGAGGATAGCTTTGAAACTAAGATTGACATATCACAAGACGAGTATGCGCAAACCATTCCTTTACCACAACAGTGATGTAACGTCATGTGTGTAAAAATATGTGGTTAAAAATGACACCTTAACAACGCTATGTTTTACCCCACGCAAGAGCACGTATCGATTGTAAAAGAGCAATGACTTGATTAAGGGATATCGATCCCACAGAGATTGAGATTGTTCACTTTAGAAATTCAAAAATACTGAATTATATTTTCTGAATATGGTTTGTTTGGGTGGTCAAAGACCAAATTATCTATTCAAACTAAAATTATCTAGAAAGCAAAGTAAATTGGTTGTAATTCAGATGAGAGAGAAAATAGGGTTTTCATCCCTCCACCCCTAACCGCAAAATATAGATCCTCACTGTATCCACTATAAGAGGGCGATCTATAACTATGAATCAGTTCATATAGCAAATAGCTAAATACGACCTAAAAAATGAGTACCATCAACCGGATTGTGACAACCCATCTCATGAATGACCTAACTAATGCAAGCCAATTATATTACTCTAATCTACTCCTAATGCATGAAAATAAAATAAAGCATGTCTATATTAAATCATCAAGGCATGACCTGTGTCAACCTAGGGTTTTAAGTTTCATTACCACCATTATATAGAAAACCATAATTAAGCATCTGAGTTCCAGCGCATAGTGAATAATCATAGTTGTGTAAAATAATAGATTTATTCCATCTAAGACAAGAATTTAGAACAAACATATAATTTTATATTACAAATCAGTACGGTCTCTTAACTACTACAATCATCATACTATGATCAACAGTTTCCCCTCGTTATAATTGAAAACAATGAAAAAACTACACTACCTAGCAAAACCCTAGATACCGAGTTAGTTGGCCATGGTGGAAGGTGACTGTATCGGTGATGTAGAAACAATCTCCATGGTCTTGTTCTCTAGATCTCTAGGTCAGAATATGGTTCTCAACAGCAGCAAGTCTGAATATAAACGCGAGAAAACTCAATGCATGAACCAGTCAACCCTCCATGAACGAACATCTCTGAACTTCCGAACCAAAAAAAAAACCCCTTTACACTGATATATGATCGTGTATATATACACATTGGTATAGAGAGGTCCTTTATAGTCTTTTCACTATCCTCCTCATGGAAACCCTAAAATCTTATATATATAACTATGTATACATGTATACAGAGGTCTGGAGTCATAGGCACGTCTTTGAATCAAACCGAGGGTAGAACAGGCAAAAACCATCGAAACTCACAAAAACTTATCGTGGATACGCTTCAACCGTAGCTAACCAACGCATCAAGCGTAGGCCATGGCGTACATCCCAAGCGTAGGTCCAAGCGTAAAACTGTGGTTTCCAACCCCTTTTTGAAACTGAAAGCGTAGGCATAAGCTTCAAAATCATTTTTCTTCGTAAATGAACCAAAATGACCGCCTTGAACTTATGATACTTTTTGCTGAAGATAACAACTTCTAAAAATGTTATTTTTTCCTTCCGGAAGCCATTTTTGTCTCGAACTGCCTCTTTGACTCTCCTTTTTTAATATAAATAACATGCACTTTAGTTAATTCACCGAAGTTAGCACAATTTCTTTGTTAAGCTCCTGAAACATGCTTTAACACACAAATAACATAAAAATACCAAATAATGGAATGAATGGACGTAACAATAGTGAGTTAAGAGGTCAAAATGTTTAATATTTGACACCTATCACACCTCTAAACTTATATATAGCTAGTTCCTTAGCAATAAAATTACAAAACTTTCTTGTGATGATTTCTTTTCTATCTACTCCAACTAATCTAACCTAATCCCTTATTTTCGTGAGGGTCGACGATTACAGTTAGCACGTGTAACAAGCATTTTAAACCCCTAGGTTACCCCTAGTGGACAAGTGATGTCTCGTGAAGGTTTCCAGTGATGGTACCTACAAATATCTCAGTTCTCTATAATCACGTAGTCATGAGTCTACACACAAGTTCAATTAAGTCATGATATAATGCAAAAGACAACATGGATGCAAATACTCCCACTCCCTACCGAACAATAATTATATCAAGTTTCGTGTCATTAATGGTTCCCATTAAAGTGAATGATTTCGCTACTTTCTACTCTCAATTCAGACAACCTTCGGTGTTCTTGTGAACATTCAACTATGATATTTCAATTTCTCTTCTCCTATTTCATTGATCAAACTTTGCCTTTTTTAATAAAAAATAATCTTTCCATCTTTCCATTTCTATCTTTTTTGTTTTTCTAAGTCTCCTGACTTTCCAGCGGAGATTTTTAGTCCAGACCAACTTGGCCCGAGCTTCATCCATGCGATTTATTCTCATTAGTTTTTCTCCCCTTTAAAGCGAACAATAATATTGGTGATACCAAGGCCCGATTACTTAGATCGAATAACTACTTTTTGTATTTTATTTTCTTAAATTAAGTTTTTCAATTTTTTCCATTTCAACCATAACATCTCCGCATCTCCCCTTTTATTGTGGCAAAATTATTTTTTCAACAACATAGTTAAAGATCAACCTATTTCCCATAGTGAATGTGAGTTTTTGCTTCTCGGTCAAAGTCGTCCTTCTTGATTTTAATTTCACTAATTCACTCACCCATGTAAAACTACATCACTCCACTAACTCAATCTAATCATTACTCTCATGAGTGGTAATATAACACCACATACTACTTATACATCATAAAAATGAAGTCAATTACATTGTAATTCAAAACATTCAAGCATGAAAATGAAAAATTGCTAAATTTTTCTATTTTTTAAATTTCAATTTTTTAAAAACTTTCCAATTCCTAATCCTATACCCTCACCACGAAACTTAAAAGAGACCATGTCCCCATGGTCAAAAATAAAGTATGAGAACAGATACAGTTACCCTTGAAGCTCAATTCTGAATTCAACATTGAAGCACTTGATCTCATCCCCTAAACGTCATTTGGATCACCTGTAGATATGATCAACAAAGCACAAATACCTAATCATAGCAAGGGAAAATAAATTTCAAAAATATCCATAAATTATCCTTTTTGTTTTCCGATTTGGCCTTAAGGGCCTATAATCCTATGAAATTAAAATAAAATCAGCAAAGATTTGGCCTCAAAGCCCTTCAATCTCTAAAAATTGAAATTTTCAAAAATTAAATGACCTATTATTCTAGAAACTAAGGCTGGAAACTAACTTTCACATCCTATGACCAATGTTTAACGTCGTCGGCACAACAGGATCAGTCTAAGGGTTATCCAACACCCTTCCTTTCTGCAACACTTCCCCTAATCATATAACAAAATATAGGAGTTCACTCTCTCATTTCTCTCACCTGTGGAGAAGTAGTATTATCCATGACATCAAATATAGAACAATAATCACATATAAAGTACCTCATCTATCACATTCTAACTACACCCAATGTACAGGCAATGTGTCCAACACATCCTGTTTCAACACCTTATGTAATGTTCCTTCCACCAATTCATCACTCTCCGTTAAACTGAAATTGTCACGCCCCAAATTCCTAGGACTCCGAAACCCGAGCCTAAGAGCTAAGGGAGTGATTGCGGAAGTAAAAAAGAAACGAGAACAATAACCTTCAATCATCAAACACCCACAAAAGGCTGAAAATGTCATGCTCTAACCATGTTGTCACGCCCCTAAAATCCCCGAAACTCTAATCTAGAGAATCAGCGAATTTCCAAGGGTGACGTAAGTCAAGCGACTACTAGAGTCAACAATAACAAAGAACTACATGGAATAACAACGAAAAATATACTCCATGCCAAACCGAATACTAGGAACTCACTAGCATCCTCAGATACCAACAAACACACTCCTAAATTCCTAAGCCTCCCGAACTAGGACATCCAAGGATTCCAGGATATGATCCTTAACACGAATGGCCAACTAAAATATCATTAACCATGAAAACATATGGATTAATGATAGGAATGGTATATTCCATACCCAAATGAATGACAAAACTAAGCAGCGGAATCTAACAAAATTTCCGGCAGAGTTCCATTTGTAAATGGAACATCCGGACAACCAACCACAATACAAAGACCTGCCAATAACAGCTGATAATAATAATGGCTTCCAAGCCCCACATTCGTCAATCCTACTAGGGCCGATATAGTGGAAAGAAACCAAGACCTCTCCAAACCCTCTAAAATCAATAGAGCCATAAATGCTCGAATAAGAATACAGAACGTACATAGCAGTGCCGAATAAATAAAACGACATCCTAAAATAATAAAGACAGGAAATAAAAGATACATCAACAAGGATATACCAACAGGCTGTCTCCCAAAAGAAATATATAATAATCCCATAACCAATGGGTAAGGAAACTGACAATAGAGATCTAGCGTCCCCAAACCCAGTCATGCTGCATCCGTAACCGCATCACCCTGCGCAACTCCAAAACCTGTAACAAGAAACTAAAGAAAACTATCGTTGCACCGCATCCTGCCCATAGCCGTATATTTCCTGCAACCTGGCGTGGAATACCAGGGGGGTAAATGAAATTCCCTCCGTGAGGAAATAAGCTCAGTGGGAAAAGATACTCTAACTACCACATCCTCTGGCAGTTTAGGTAATGCTTACAATCTAACAAGATATACATATAACCCACAAATCTCATCCACGCAAACCCAACGCACGCACTCATAAGCTACCGTAAACGAGTATATACGCGGATATATATATATATATGTATATTTATATAAGTACATAACTAGAGTCTATAAGATACAACTAAGACTCGTACCCCAAGTACCAACACCGGTAGTTTACACCACTCTCACCAACGTACACTAGGTACACGACACCTAAGTCAAACCTAACCAATCATCAAGCGTTCACGACGCTAACAAGAAACTCCAAACAGAGGGAATCACACTCACCTCTAAAATCCACAAGGATCGAAACACACCACTAGTACCACGGAATACTCATAACTCACTCCCCAAAAACACAGGGGGAAAAATACCCACGTCCTTGCATACTAACACAATCATCGTCTATATATATATATATGTACAATATATATATATATATATATAATAAACCTCATCCCATTCCTAAGGAAAATCTACCTCTCAAAGGCTAGATCACCTCAATCACATCACCATACCATAAATCATATCGACTTCATAATACTATTATCAATAGGGTCAATCTCATCACTAGCACTTTCACTGTAGGTGAGGAAAATCACCCAATCAAATCACTAAGAGTACACGAACTCAACTCACAAGAATGACCACCTCAGGGTCACTAAAGCAAAGCGAAGGAAAAGACTTCCCAAAGCTAACCCAATAGATAACCGAGACAACAATGTCAAGGTTAAAACACCACAAGTCTTTAGTGAGAACACTCGGAAAAAAGAAACCAATCCACTCGGTATGCATGCCCCTAACACGTGTGACAACTCAAATCACCTAAGTGGTGACATCAACAATAAAGAAAGTGAAAGGCAACACTATATGTGTGCACTGAACAACACAAAGCCTCATACAGAGACCTAGAAATGACAGGAAGAAAAGGTGAAACAATGGAACACCTTTCAAAACTCTACAGGATGAGATATTGAGAAAGAAGTCTCGAAATCTCATAATCCCAAGAAAAATAATAAAATAGTTTTCCTTTTTAGAAACCGCAAAGTAAAAATGACCGTCTTGCCCCCGGTCTCCGTCAATTGCCATCACCGGCTTTTAGAGTTAAAAATCTTTCCGAAGAAGATCCTAAGATCATTTTATAAAGTGTTAAAACTTTTCATTTCTACGGGGGTAGGTGAAAACGGGTTTTTCCTTTTAAATACAAAGAGTTTATTTTAAAACTTAGAAAACACCGTTTTCGAAACAATCAAATAAGAGTGAATACAATTCTACAGATTCCTATAATGCCCAAAAGGACAGTAAAGGAAGAACAACACGTTGGACTCACGGAAGACAACCATCCGTTTCCAACTCCACCAAATCAAATGACAACACATGGAAGAGGTTCGGCGCCACGCCGTAACCGACAACTCAATGAATGACATAGGAGTCAACGACTACGTATTAGCGTACAAAACACAGTCCAACGAATGCTTAGGGAATGAACTAAGCAATAGAACCAAGACTGTCAAGCTACAGTACCTTGAGTACTTAATAAAGTCACTCAATCATAACCTCTTCTCGCCAATCAAACTCTCAACTACAGTTGATAACTCATTCCTCAAAAGGTGAAAGACACCTAAAGATCCATACTACAACTCCCAATCTCATCACCCGCCTTCTCGAAGGCCCCAATTCATAACTGATACTAAAATCAATCTCTAACCTCCAATCTCTAACAAGGTCACACAACTAACCACAATCACCAAACTATTAACCATAATCACAGGACTATTAACCACATTCTCTAAGGCCTCAACTCAAAATCAAGCCTACGGTCCACCACTAGTCTCAACTAGCCACATAGATCACTATGCCAATACGCATAACCTCCCCCAAGGGCATTAAAGTATACAACAACAAGTATAAAGATATTAGTTTCATTTATACTTACTAATAATTACCACATTTAAAGTCTTGTTTCACATTATTCATTTTCAACTGAGCATTTATAAAATACGAATTTAATTTATAATATTCATAAATGGCATGCTCCAACATCACATGTAATATAGCACAAATACATGTCAAACGAGATCACATAAATGGTATGTAGTGAAATGTGACTCGACACTCCCCGTGATACTCACACACAACACACCCTTCCCAAGGGTAACGGATACATACTCTGTCCACTCATCAAGTAGAGTAGAGTTACCACACGACCCTTCCCAAGTGATTTTTCTCTCTATCACTTCAACAGGGAAGGCGGTTGTACGAGAGCCCAACTTGCAACTCCGTACGCCATGACTACACATGAGTCAAGAAAATAAGCCTCCACCCGGACTCTTAACACACATTTTCCGGCTTTTTAGTTCCGTAGGCGTGATACCTCCTGGCCAGTTGTTGTGATGATCCAACACAAAGACACCCATACTTGAATACAAAACTCATATATATCAACATCGTGATTTGACACTACACGACATTCTCAATAGGCACCCCGGGCTTCAACATAAATATGTAATGCATCATATTTATGTAAATATCCACATGATAATATCAACATAAATCTCAAATCTATTTAGATGCTTTAAAAATACAATAAATCATTTAAATCATATGAAAACAATTTCATATTCAATTCATGTTTTCAAAAATATATATTTTCTTTAATTCTTTAGAAAATATTTCAATTTCCATTATCATGCCTTTAAAATAATTTAAACAAATAATCCACGTATAATGAGAGGAACCTAGCATAGCGTCTAAGTTTCTCGCGTCCAACGTTTACAAAATTCTCTAGCCCATTTAATTCTCAAGGGAAATTTCTAAGCCGCCTATTCCTATTCAATTTAAATAGGAATTAATATAATCTCGTAGGAAATATTTTAATTAATTTTCTCAAAATTAATTTCTAAATCCTACGCCGATTCTACTCAAATATAGATATATTTAAATTCACAATTATATATCTATATTAAAATAATTAAGGGTTTGCACACCCCAAACTACATCAATAATGCGGAGTGAGAAATAAAATTTCCCACCTGAAATACGCTTACAGAACAGTCATTTCGGGCCCACCGTGAATAGTACCGGCACCCGAATTTGACGCGCGCCGACCAAACTCGTCCGAAAAATATTTCGAATATATCGAAATGTCCGTCTCGATAAACTATACGATATATACGAAGCCCATTAACAATAGATCAATTAATTTGGGTAAATCTAAAATACCCCAAACGAATACTATAACCTATAAATGTGATTTTCGGGCAAATCGTTCAACGTAAAATCACAAAATTAAAGTACGATGAATACTACGTAGATACAGAGCTAGTCACCAAGAATCGGCCCAAACCGATCACCGGAAGGTCTCCGAAAAAATAGCCGAAGATCCGGCAGGACTCCCTTATTGCTCAGACAGCACCACCCCTGCGCGAACCAGCTGCTGTGACCCACCTCCAGCCGGGTCGTCCACCGTCGTGCCACCAGCGTCGCCGAGCCCTGCAATAGCCGCCGCTCCTTAGTCGTCGTCGCAGCTCCGGACCGCCGCCCACAGACGCCGCCAGTCACGCAGCTTCCCTTCCCATGGCATGCTCTCTCTCTCTCTCTCTCTTGATCGGTCGATCGCCAATGATGAAGAGGAGTTCAGTCGTGGAAAAGAGGGGATGAAGAGGTGGTCGGGCATGGAGGAAAAAGCAGCGTCTCTCTCTGATTCTCTATACACAGATATACATATGCGTATACATATATATATTCAAATTTGCATAACTAACCCTCAAGTTATCCTTAATTGGGAAATGACCCCAACACAATATATATAATTACAATTAAATATATATATATACAGTAAACCCCAATAATTATCGGGAACGTCCAAACATAATTTCGTAAGCCCGAAATAATAACGGAACGTCCAATTAATTATATCGGGTTAGAAACCCAAACGTCGGAACACTAAACGTCCGTTCCAATTAAAACGCGTCGTCATTCAATCGAAACACTAATCATCAAACGTCGAATAAACTAACGTCGAAACGAGATCGTGTAATTGACAACAAGAATTCGCGTAGTCGTCAAAGAGAAACCGTAAAGTCATCCAGTCGACTTTAAAAGTAAACGCGAAAAATTTACACGCGAAATACCAAGAATAATATGAACGTAATGAACAAGTGACGTCATAACCGAAGTTAAATTAAATATAATTTCAGGAAAAAGGAAAATAACACGGGGTGTTACAGAAATATGCCATAAATTTCGGTCCCAGATCAATCTCCTTATAAATCTTTAGTCGCTGACCACCCTACTTTAACCTCTTATTACCAAAACCTACCTCTCCGCGGGGGTAAACCGATTTAACTTTAAATGGTCCGTCCCTTCTTAACCGGATCTTACCTGGAAACTATTTTAGTTTTGAATTACACCGTCGTCGCTTTTAGCTGAGTTCAAGGAACTTAAGACGAACATGCTTATCCTAATGTACTCTTGTCCCAGCTATATAAATTCGAACACCCTCATATGCACAATTCCGTATCCCTTCACACTCATCTCTTAATCACGGATCTTCCCAGGCATATAGCTTGTCTACCATGTTTATACTCAGCACTCGATCATCTGAAAAGGGATCCTTAAGAGGGGTGTCATCCTTGATAGGCTCTATGACAGTTCATGGCAAATGATCAGCTCTAGTATTCTTCACACCCTTTTTATCTTTTAGTACGTCATCCTCCCTATGCAACACCATATCAAGAGGCATACTTTCAGACACCAACTTTTATGGAGAAACAACTTGAGATTCATGTGACTCTTTTGATGCTCTCTCTGATGGCGAGTACAATGTAGCTCCCAATGCAGCAATAACTTTCAAACTAGATCGTTGTTGGTCCTCCCAATTTTCAAAATTCACCTTCGATCTTTTCATCCCTACGCTCTTCTCTCGACCTTCAATGCCGTCATACAACCCAATCTTATAAAGTGAGTTATCGGGCACCAATGTTGTTGGTGACTCAAATGGAGACTCAGGCGAATCTCTTGGCTCATCCCATGTGTTAAACTTTGCATTTGACCTTTCAATCGCAGCATCCAGGTCATTTCCTGCCCAACTCTGAAGTACTGGTTCTTTACAATTCTTATTGACTTCTTCTACATTAAAGCACTAGACTGGTGTATTTTTTTGCTTACCTGTATAAAAAACATTCATCCTTACCTTCATATTCCCAAAAAATATAGATACATTGTCCTAGTCCTGCAATCAATATGCGCATTGGTTGTGGCCAAGAACGGTCTTCCTAATATCACTAGGATATGTTCCTTCAAGTCTTGAACATGTTCTGTATCAAGAATTATGAAATCCACTGGGAAGTAGAACTTGTCCACTGGAATGATGACATCTTCCAAAACTCCCTTCACTTACTTGATTGACCTGTCTGCAAATTGGAGCTCCACCGAGGTAGGCTGAGCTCTTCCAACCCTAGCTGTTGGTAGACTAAATATGGTAGTAAGTTAATACTTGCACCCAAATCAAGAAGAGCTGTACCAATTTCCTGGTCACCAATGACACATGGAATTGTGGGAGCCCCAGGATCTTTCCTCTTAGGCGATATGTTACTTAAAAGAAATGAACTCACTTGTTCAGTCAACATGATTTTGTTTAGAGTCTTCGCTCTATTTTTTTCGCTTTTGCGTAACAAGGTCCTTGAAAAACTTAGCGTAAGGTGGTATCTAGTCTATAATGTCTAAGAGAGGCGGATTAATCTTGACTTTTTGGAATGTCTCCAACTTGTCTGACTCTTTATTCTTACCATCTTTAGCCGACTCTCTAAGACGTACGGGAAACGGTGCTTCCTCCCCATATCGTGCCCTTTTTGGCTCTTCATCTTCCTTCACCTGAGATAGATCTTTCTGGAATTTATCAGCCTCCTTTTTCGCTCTTCTTCAGCTTCCTTTCTTTGTGCTCGTTCCGCCTCATTTCTTTCTTGCAACCTGCCTTAATGTTCCTCCTCAACTCTACTCTCCAAATCCCTTAAACTTATCAGAGTCGTAATGGCTTGCACTGTTTCATAATTATGCTCAGCAGATGAACCACGATCCACTACTTGTTGAGTCTTTGGATTAACCACTTTTTTCCTAACCAATCTTTCATGTTCATTCCTATTCACCACATTAGCTAGTTGCCCTATTTGGGTTTCTATCTGAGCAATGGATTGGGATTTAGAGTTCATCGATTGGATAACTGCCTGAAAATGATTAGATTGATTTTTTAACTCACCACAAACTTTATTTTTTAGCTCCTTTAAGGCGCTCATCACCTCTTCTTCAAAGCCAGGTGGTCTTGGTGGTGGATTTTGAGTTGGATTTTTATGTTGGAGATGATTTTGAGGATATTGAGGGTACACTTGATTTGGTTTAAATCTCTGGGCTTGGTTTCCTTCAGGATGAGTTTGATAGTTATACAGTTGGATAAACTGATTATTATTGAATGGCAGGAGAGCTTGAGAATTATTGGATGGCTGTCTGGATTGGTAATTTGACTGAGGATTTTGAGCCATGATTATTCGTTGGGATTCGAATGATTGTTGACTCTGTTGGAACCTTTATTGTGGATTATCCACATTTGTAGATCCATAGGACAAAAGTGGTTGATTTTTGGCATTTGAGGTGTATGAATTAGTGAAAGAAGCAGTATTTGAATAGTTCCACGATGCCTTGGCATCAACAACCATTATGTCCAGACACTCAGTTTGAGAATACTCAACTTCTACTTCTAACCTTTCTTTCGTAGGAGAATGACTTCGCTGAAGAAATTTGTCAATTCTTTCTAATTTCTCTCCTATCAATGCCACTGACTTTCTAACATCCTCATCTGGCCTTCTTTCTATGAAAAATGCTTTGGTAGATCCTCTCTCATGTCCATCTCTAGCCAGTAACTCAAATTCATATTGAATTGTATTCTCACTAATGTTATCAAACAAATCTAAGAGTTCTTTTGTCGGCTTCAGGATAAATTGACCTTGTGTTCACGCATCTATAAAAGTTTTATGTGCATCTCCAAGTCCCATGTAAAAATTCTTAGCTAGATGATGTTCAAAATACCAATAGTGAGGACACTTATACAAGATCTCACTATATCTCTCCCAAGCATCATGAAACTTCTCACTAGGTAACTCTCTAAAACTTTTGATCGCATCTTGGGCTTCTAAGGTCTTTCCTATGGGATAATGCTTTTATATGAATTCTCTTTTATGGGATTCCCAATCAATTTTATTCGCTTTAGCCAATTTGATGTACCATCTTTTAGCTCTCTATTTCAATTACCAAGGGAATAATCTCACTCGTAAGTCATTTTTGGATAGATTGTTATACCTAACAGTAGAGGCTACCTCTAGAAAATCATTGATGTGCTAGTATGGATCCTCTATTCTAAGACCTGAAAATTTTGGAAGCATATTAATCACGCTCGTCTTGATCTTGAAGTGCTTCGCTCCTTCTTCCTCCAGAAAATCAGTATAGGAGTCGTACGCATCGGGCGCGTCATATCCTTTTAGTGATGTCTCTGGTGACTTTGGCGGGTTGGCTCTTTGGTCACCCATCACTTCTTCTTCAGACTGGCGTTGACGCTCTTCAATAGCTTGACGTAAACGACAGAGAGTATTTTCAATCTCAGGATCTTACACGGGTAACGCAGTGCTAAAATTAGAACGGGTCTATCTATCGGTCATACGCTACTCAAATGACTATTTTTTTATTATTCTATATATTCTTTTTTTTAAGAAATAAAATCTAACTAAGATTAACTACTTTTAAGCTACTTTAACTATCAACATAAAAGAAAGCTAGAATTAAATGCAAAAATCAAGGTAACACTAAAACTCATAAAAGTTCCAGACATAACTTCAGAAGCTCCGCGCTTTCCTTCTATGTTCTTTAGAGTACTTGTCAATCACACAAAAATCTAACTTTAGTTACCACTGCAATAACGCAATGCAAATAAATTACTAAAGGTATTTGAAAAATGCTCAGTCCCCGGCAGTGGCGCCAAAAACATGATGTGACGTCAAGTGTGTAAAAATATGTGGTTAAAATGAAACCGTAACGACACTAGGTTTTACCTTACGCAAGCGCACGTATTAATTGTAAAATAGCAATGGCTTGAGTAAGGGAAATCGATCACGTAGAGACTGAGATTATTCACTTTTGCAATTCAAAAATAATGAATTATATTCTATGAAAATGGTTTGTTTGGGTGGTCAAAGACCAAATTATCTATTTAAACCAAAATTATCTAGAAACAAAGTAAATTGGTTGTGATTTAGATGAGAGAAAAAACTAGGGTTTTCATTGCTCCACCACTAACCGCATAATATTGTTCCTCACTGTATCAACTGTAAGAGAACAATTCATAACTATGAATCAATTCGTACCGCAAATAGCTAAATATTATCCCAAGAAGGAGTACCATCAATCGGATTGTGACAACCCATCCCATGACTAACCTAACTAGTGCATGCCAATTATAATACTCTAATCTACTCCTAATGCATGAAAATAAACTAAAGCATGTCTATATTAGATCGTCAAGGCATGACCTGTGTCAACCTAGGGTTTCAAGTTTCTTTACCATCATTGTGTAGAAACCATAATTAAGCATTCGAGTTTCAGCCCATAGTGAAAAATCGTAGTTGTGTAAAATAATACATTCATTCCATCTAAGAGAAGAATTTAGAACAAACATCTATTTTATATTGCAAATCAGTACGGTCTCTTAACTACTACAATCATCATAGTGTGGTCATTAGTTTCCTCTCGTTACAATTGAAAACAATGAAATAACTACATTACTTGGTTAGTTAACCATGGTGGAAGATGACTGCATCGTTCATGTAGAAATGATCTCCATAGTTTTCTTCTCCGGATCTCTAGATCGGAATATGCCTCTCAATAGCAGCAAGTCTGAATATAAACATGAGAAAACTCAATGCATGAACCAACCAACCCTCCATGAATGAACGTCTCTGAACTTCCGAACCAAAACCAACCCCCTTTACACTGATATATGATCGTGTATATATAGGTAATGGTATAGAGCGGTCCTTTATATTCATTTCACTCTCCTCCTCATGCAAACCCTAAAATCTTATATATATAAGTTTGTATACATTTATACAGAGGTCTGGAGTCATAGACCCGTCTTCGAATTGAACCGGGGGTAGAACAGGCCAAAAGCATCGAAACTCACAAAAAATTACCCCAAATATGCTTCAAGTGTACTTAGCATATGCTTCAAGCGTAGGTCTAAGCGTACATCCCAAGCGTCGGTCCAAGCATAAAAATGTGAGTTCCAGCCACTTTTTGAAACTGAAAGCGTAGGCACAAGTGTAGGTGTTTTCTTTAAAACCAGTTTTCTTCGTAAATGCACCAAAACGATCGCCTTGAACCCATGATACTTTTTGCTAAAGATGACGGCTTCTAAAAATGCCATTTTTGCCCTTCGGGAGCCATTTTTGTCTCTAATTGCCTTTTTAACTCTCATCTTTGAATAGAAAAAACATGCACTTCAATTAATTAACCGAAGTTAACTCCATTTCTTCGTTAAGCTCCTGAAACATGATTTAACACACAAAAAGCATAAAAATACCAAATAATGGAATGAAATGACATAACAATAGTGACTTAATGGGTTAAAATGTCTAATATTTGACACATATCAAAGAACCAAAAGAGACAACATATGAACCTAAAGCAATATTTACTCAATGTCTCGAGGAGCCGTGTCTTGAAGATAAACAAGGAGTGGATGGGTACTATGTAATGGATGGGATTGATAAGGTGATAAAGGACCCACTACCTTATTCGTTGATAGAAGAATCGTTGGACAAAAGTATTAAACATATGATGAATGTAGAGCATGATAAAGGAGATAATGTATTTGATGATTATTATTTGTTTGATGTCTTGCTCGTTAATGAATGTTCACAATGCACACCGTTGAACGATTTACTTTCCACACTCGCTCCGATATGTAGTGGAAGTCTGGTAGAGAGCAAGGGTGTTAGATATCCCTTTGCGGAGTTGTCGTGCCAAAGATGTTAAAAAATGGTTCTAGGCTATGAAAGTTAGTTTCTAACCTCGATTTGAATAATAGTATATCATTTAATTTCTGTAATTTCAATTCATAAGATTGTAGGCCCTTAAGGCTAAATCGAAAAAATTTAATAAAAAATAATAAAAATAATAAATAAAATACTCATTCTTGTGTTATATTAAGTAATAATTTCTGGAAACCGTGATTGTTTTTCTTCTTCCATTGCTATGATATTGGGTGTGTGTGCTTTGTTAAATATTTCTACAAGTAGCTCGATTCAAGTTTGGGGGCAGAGAACGGACATGAAGACAGGAAATTATGGAACTGTGCTTCAATGGTAACTATATTATTTCTCATGAGTATGATTGTGAATCATGCAGACATGGTTTAATTTAAGGTTTGGGGGAAGGTATTGTAGGTTATAGGGAATGATTGAAAAATAATTGAAACGTTTTGAGAAATTCTTTGTTTTCATGAATGAGTGTTTTGTAATACAAGTTGATTGAGTATGTGGTTATGATTTATGAGTAGTATGTGATGCGATATTCCTGCTCATGAGAGTAATGATTAGATTAAGTTAGTGAGGTGATGTGATGTGGTTTTACACAGGTGAATGAATTAGTGAAATTGAAACCGAGAAGGACGATTTTGACCTATAAGCACATGCACATTATCTCTACTGTTCAATTAGTTGATTTTTGAGTATTGAGTCGGAAACATTTTGAATGCTATGAAATATATATTTATATATATGAAAAAGAAAGAAAAAAGTGAAGCATTGGAAAATCTTTGCAAATATAGCCTACCTGGTCTGGATTATTAAGCCCGAGTGGTGCTTTATCACCTGGTGAGCTAAACCTATCTAGCTTGGGATCATTGGCCCAATGTCTGCTAAAGCCACTAGGTTAGAAAAAAAAGGAAGAGAAAAAAAGAAAAAGAAGAAAGGAAGAAGAAAAAGATAGAGTGAAAAACATAGCAAAAAGAAGCAAATGATGAAGAAATATGAGAAGTAGATTAATTGGTTGTATGGGGAGTTCACTTACACACGTAATTTTATCCGGATTGGGAGTAGAGATTAACAAAGTTGTATACTCCAGTGGGGACCATTCTCAACATTAACTGGAAATAGTTGATTATTTGGTACTGAGTTAGAATATTAGTATCCGTGTTACTTTGTATATTGTAGCATGGCTTGGTTATTGAGTTTGTGAATGCATGAATGTGTGAGAATGAAGAATGGAGAAGTTGTGAGTAGTATAACTAATCCTCATGAGAGTTCACTCGTCCATTAGACGCTGCCTAGGGGTTTAAAAGGCTTGTTAAACATGCTAAGTGTAATTGTCAACGCTCACTAAAGCAAGGGATTAGTGTAGAGTAGTAGAATAGATAATCAAAAGAAGGTGTTTTCAAAGTTCTCCTGTCAATTCATTACTAAGATACTAGTAATATTTAAGTTTAGGGGTGTGATAGGTGCCGAATGTTGTCCATTTTAGGCCCCTAACTCGCTATTGTTATGTCTTATCATTCCGTTACTTGGTGTTTTTATGAGGTTTGCATGTCTAAGCATGTTTATGGAGCTTAATGAAGAAACGAGCTAACTTTGGTGAATTAATCAAGAATGTGCTTGTGTCTACCCTAAAAGAGAAAAAAAAAACGTTTTCAAGCAAAAAGTGTCTCTCAAAGGGAAAAAATGATATTTTTCAAAGATGAAACTTCCGGAAACATACTAACAAAGTCGAGGGAAGTTTAAATGGAGGAAGAATTGGAAAAATTGATTTTCATGTTTTTCATACGCATAAGCTTTGCAGACAGTAAGCAAATAGTGGCTAGAATCATCAAAACAATGCATGAGCTACGCATAAGTATTTGAGTCTATGCATGGCACCAACGCTCAACAATAGGTGAAGCTACTCTCAAGAGTAAGGGTCAATCATAGGTAGAATTTCAGACAACTTCAGATAGCCATAGCATGGTGAAAACATTTCCAAATTGAATGATTATAAAGTCTAAACATAAGAGCTTGAAGTCATCTTTTTTTTTTGAATGGTAAGGATAATATATTATAAATGAGAATGGCCCAAATCCTTACGTAAAGCTAAGGGTCATACCCCCAAAAACAATATAGAAACCAAATTTCCACCAAATGAAAAAGAAAACAAGTTGAAGAAAAAAATAAATCAACGTCGGAACTATTATATGTCCAAGGTCCAATATTGAAATAATTTCAGAGGTTTCCCTAACTCTATCCGTGTCAACAAACAATTCAAAATACTTCGACTTTTTTAGAATAGGTCCGGGTCAAATAGCAATAATTCAAAGCACTTGTTTTTACACTATTTCGGAAACCCAAGGACTCAATCGTATGGATATGTAAAATACAAGATTTCCAATCCTAACAGGAAAAGGACGGAAACAGATACTCAATTTAAAGTGAGTAAACAGAATTCCATACTCGATCTCATAGATAGATATAGAATTCTGTGGAAACCCGTATTCGATGAAAGTCGTATGTACGGCTTAGAGGGAGATCTTTCATATCTTTCGAGATCCACCCTACAATATGGGGTAAAAAAGCCAAAATAAGTGATTTTCTCTTCGGAGTAAGTTCTTTGGCTTGGACAAGACATTTAGTTCATGTCGCTATTCCTACATCCTGAGGGGAGTACGTTCGGTGGATTAATTTCTTAGATGTATTACCGCATCCCCAAGGGTTAGAACCGCTTTTTACAGGTCAGTGGAATCTTTATGCGCAAAACCCCGATTCAAGTAGTCATTTACGCGAGCAACCATTAGTCATTATTAATAGACATCTCGGTATCTATATTTAGTCGTTCGAGGGTCTCTTTTAGTAGTTTTAATAAAAAATGGAATAAAAAAACGAATTAGATTTTGTGTTATATATGTGTATCCTTTATCCCATCCCTACGAAATACCAAACTAAATAGAATGATCTTAGAAGGGATATAATGAAATTATTTGATTGTTCTTCCAGAAGAATGATCCATTTTATTTGACGGATGGGACCAACAAACAATTAATTATAATAGAAAAAATAGAAAAAATTCTAAATATAAATAAACATAAACAGGGTGTTCTTTTATTCGAAATGCCTCGTGATCTTCAACCAATTATGTGCTTCAATATAATTACCAGGAGTAAGTGCTATAGCTTGTTTCCAATACTCTGCGGCTTGGTTCGCGAATATATTATTGACTGTGAACCAATATTGGGTTATTTACACAGAGGGATGGAAACAAATAATGAAGAAACTAGTAGATTTAGATACCTGAGTATTCGGTTTGATAACCCGCTACTAACTCTTCTTCTTCTTCTAGTAAATCAAAAGGTAATCTTTCACACTCTGCTAAGGAAGAAATGAGAAAAATGATAAACCCTATAGGTTGATGCCACAAATTCCATCCCCAAAAACCATATTTTGACTGCGCTTCAACTATATCAACCGTGCTTGAACTATTAGATAATCATAGTCGGTGATAACATCACTGTTCCCATCGCTATTACAGAACCATACGTGAGATTTTCATAGACCTGTAGTCACATATAAAATAACGGACGGTATAAATTTAGCAACAATTTTCCCCCAGATCTGTTGCAGGAAAGGGATAATGTGCAACTTTGAGTTATCAATTATATCCTTTATGGAAATGGCAAAGCAATTTGGGGAATATCTGACACAAGTATTCAATTAGTTCGGACTTGCATAGTATTAAATTGGGGCCAAGCCAAAAAAAGTTCTTCTATTGAAGATGAAGAAGCCCATGCTTCCTTTGTTGAAATAAGGATAAATGGGTTGATTCGAGATTTCCTAAGAATCGACTTACATCTAGTAGAATAACACCAAGCTGCTGCAGAAAGAACTGAACCGAAGCACTTCAAAAGCTGCGAAAACCATCAAAATTAAAACTAGAATCAACCAATCTTCAAAAAGGTCTAGCCCAACATGAAGTTGCAATAAAAATGTAAAGACGATGGCAGTAATGAAGTTGTCCCAACAGAAATCAATAAAAACGCGAGCATGCCATATGAACAAGGTTGCACACTGCTGCAGTAGACTAGGAGAAAATTGAATCGGGGAAGCCTCCATTTCACTGAAAGATACAGATTGGCTGGCATAGAAGCAAAAAATTCAAGCTTAATGTCCGTCCGGGTATGCTAAAAATATGTGTTTAAAACGGCCCCTTATGTCGGCTTAGGTTATACCTATCGCAAGTGCACAAATCGTATTGTAGTATAGTTCAGCTTGTGAAAGGTTATCGATCCCACGAAGACTAAATCGTATTCTTAATTCTCGTAAAATAATATTCTTAAATTGCTATAAAAATATAGTTTATTGGTTTTGAGATTGATTACCTAGTTAACTAAGAAAGCAAGTAAAGATAGATTAAGACAAGAGAGAGAGAAAGCTAGGATTTTCATCGCTCCACCACTAACCGTATAACATAGTTCTATCAATGTAACAAATGCAAGAGGGCAATCATTAAACTATGAATCAGATCGTACCGCAAATAGCTAAATACGACCCCAAAAAGGAATACAATCAACCGGATTGTGACAACCCATCTCATAACTGACCTAACTAGTACATGCCAATTAAATTACTCTAATCTACTCCCTGTGCATAAAAATAAACTAAAGCATGTCTATATTAAATCGCCAAGGCATGGCCTGTGTCAACTTAGGGTTTCAAATTTTATTACCATTATTGTGTAGAAAATCATAAGTTAAGCATCCGAGTTCCAGCCCATAGTGAATAACCATGATTGTGTAAGATAAATATATTCATTCAGTTTAAGACAAGAATCATAATAAATTTATAAACTTGTATCAAGAAAAAAACCGGTTTCTCATCTACTACAATCATCACAATATGGTCATAGTATCCCCTTGTTACAATTGAAAACAAAGAAGAACTACATTACTTGACTAGGATTTTGCTAGAAAACCCTAGATACCAAATTAGTTGCTCATGGTAGAAAGTGACTGCATCATTGATGTAGAAAGGCGCTCCATGGTTGTCTTCTCTGGATCACTAGGTCTTAAAATGCTCCTCCCTTTGAATAAGATAAATCTCCAGAGGTGGCTCTGAAAATTATATGAATGAAGCTCTAAAATTATGTGAATAGAAATCCCTTAGATCTGTAGCAAAGCATGGTATTTATGGACAAAGCCAAGGGAAACCCTAACTTGTGGAATAAGATTACCCTTTTTCATAATTTCAATCCCAACCAAGAAAAACTCTAATATCTTATGTATAATATGTTTAAATTACATTTATAGAGGTTTTAGGGTAGAAATTAAAGTCATCCGGGTCAAAACATATCAATCTGGGTCAAAATATGATTTTTGCCCGAACCTGAAATTTTCAATTTTTTCTGCAGGACACCTCTAACTCTTTCAATCATCTCTCGAGCTACACAGATTGAATGGAGATGTGTAATATATCTTTGGAAATATGACTTCAAGCTCTTGATCATAGGCTCAATAATCACCCAATTTGTACATTTTTGGACTGAGATATGACTTCCCAAAGTTTACTAAAAATGTGTGCTGAAAACACTGTGCATTATGCTCTAAGCATCGGAACAAGCGTAGAAACTCAATTTCTGGCCAGTTTTTGAGTCTGAAAGCGTAGGATCAAGCATAGGGATTTTGATGAAAACCATTTTTCTCTGCAACTGAGCCAGGATGACCATCTTGAACCCACGATACTTTTTACTTGAAGTGGCAGTTGCAGGAAATCACGTTTTTGCCCTCCGGGAGCAATATTTGTCTCGGAGATACCTCATTGACTCTCCTCTTCGATAGAAACGAATGTGTACTGGATTAATTCACCAACGTTAGCTTTATTTCTTGATTAAGCTCCTGAAAAATGCTTAAACACACAAATGACATAAAAATACCAAATAACTGAATGAAAAGACGTAACAAATGCGAGTTAGGGGCTTAAAATGGACAATATTGAGCACCTATCATACCCCCAAACTTACATTTTGCTAGTCCTTAGCAATGAACTAAGGGGAAATTCCTTGCGATGATTTCTAATCTAACTAATCTTACCTAATCCCTTGCTTTCGTGAGGATCGATGATTACACTTAGCATGTGTAACAAGCTTTTTAAAGCCCTAGTGGACGAGTGAAGTCTCGTGAAGGTTTCCAGTGATGGTACCTACAAACATCTCAGTTATCTGTATCCACGCACTCATGAGTTCATAAACAAGTCAATTAATTTATGATACAGTGTAAAAGACAATATGGATGCAAATATTCCCACTCACTACCATTCAATAACTATCTCGACCTTCGTATCATGAATGGTCCCTACTAAAGTAAATGACTTCGTTACTCTCCACTCCTAATCCAGACAAACCTCTTTGTTTTTGTGAACATTCTCCTATGGTATTTCAATCTCCCTTCTTCTACTTCATTGATCAAACTTTACCTTTTTAGAATTGAATTTAACACATTCTTTTCACTTTTATCCCTTTTTGTCTTTCTAAGCTCCAGACTTTCCAGGGAGGATTTTTAGTCCCAACCAACTGGGCTCGAGCTTCTTCCATGGGATTTATGCTCAATAATTTGCTCTCCTGTTTACGAACACAATGATATTGTTGATACTAAGGCCCGGTTACTCAGATCGAAGAACTACGTTTTGCATCTTATTTTCTCAAAATAAATTTTCAATTTTATCCATCCATCATAACAACATCCCATCTCCTCTTTTATTTTTGCAAAATTATTTTCAACTACATAGTCATAGATCAACTATTTTTCCCATAGTGAATGTGTGTATGTGATTATAGGTCAAGATCGTCCTTTTCAGTTTCAATTTCACTAATTTACTCACCCATGTAAAACCACATCATTTCATTAACTCAATCTAATCATTACTCTCATAAACGGGAATATCATATAATATACTATTCAGGCATCAGAAACACAAATTCAATCATCTTGTAATGCGAAAAACTCATACATGAAAAAAAGAACATTTTAAAAAAATTCATTTTTATTTCTTTTCAATTCTTTTTTTCCAAAATCTCATTCCCTTAGAACCAACTATACCTTCCCCCCAAACTTAAATTAAATCATGTCCTCATGGTTCACAATCATACTCATGAGAAAGACTATAGTTACCCTTGAAGCGGAGTTCCCGTATTTCAACTCTTTATGCTCATTCTCCCCCAAAACATGAATCAAGCCACCTGTAGAAATATTCACCAAAGCACAAATATCCAATATCATAGCAAGGGAAGAATAAATTCATCATTGCTATCCGGAAATCATTACTCAATATAGTACAAGGAATGATTTTGTTTTTTAAATAATTAAATGTGATTTGCGTTAAAGGCCTACAATCCTACAAAATTAAAATAAAATATGCAAAGATTTGGCCTTAAGGGTCTACAATGTCCAAAAATTGAAATTTGAAAAAATGAAATGACCTACTATTCTACAAACCTATTCTAGAAACTAACTTTCATAGCCTAGGGCAAATGTTTAACGACTTTGGCATGACGGCTTCGCAAAGAGCTATCTAATACTCTTCCTTTCTTTGACACTTCCACCACATGGTGGAGCAAGTGTAGAAAGTAAATCATTTCACGGTATCCATTATGAACACTCAGTAACAAGCACGACATCAAGCACAGAATAATCATCACATACCTTCTTTCATTTGTCATGATCTACCTTTAACCCATGTTTAGCACCTATGTTCAACGATTCTTCTATCACCTAATAAGGTAATGGGTCCTTCACCACCTCATCAATCCCTTTAATTATATAGTACTCATCCCCTCCTTGTTTATCTTCAAGACACAATTCATCGAGCCATTGGGTAAATATTACTTTAGGTTCAAATGATGTCTCTTTTTGCTCTTGTGGTAAAGGAATGGGTTGCGCACTCTCGTCATATGCAATGTCACTCTTAATTTCAAATTTTTCCTTTATTTCACTGTACCCATCCTCCTCATCTTCAAAATTATCTAACCCTTTATTTTTTACTTCCTCCATTATCATTAAAGTATCAGCTTGTTGCCATATTCAGGTTGTTATCTTAGTCAAGGCTTGATAATGAGATTTCAACAGTTGGGCATTTGAGTTCTGCAATTGGGTGGCTATCTAAGATTGGTATTTAAATTATCTCAAGGCACTCAGAATTTTATCACGGTGAATTTTGATTTTGAAACTGGAGTGGATTTTGGTTGAAGCGTTAGAATGAATGGAATGATTGGGTATTATTAGACTGAAAATCCTAAGAACTGAATGGTTGTTAACCTCTATTGAAACTTGGTTGATGATTTTTAGTATAAGGAAAGTACGAATTGTCTCCATTGTATTTGATATCCTCACAATTTCGAGGGGTCTTAATTTTGCCCAAAGATATTAAGAATTGGTCATTAGAAAACAATGACTCCGGATGGGGGTTTGCTCTAATATCTCTCAAATGGGCTAAGAATTTATCTTCAACGGACAATGGCTCCGGACACAAATATCCATTTAACTCTTCGAATTGGAATTGATTCAATGGTTGAGGATAATAATCTTGACTATACAATCGATACCCTAATCGATGATCAAAATATCGTGGATCTTCATTGAAGCTTTGATATGAATTTCCTATACTAGATTGCTAGTATTGGAAATTGGGATGATATCTCCAATTCGGGTTGTATGAATTATAATATGGAACATTCACCGAATTGGTATAACCATTATACTTTTTTTTTTTACAATCACAAAATCGGGGTTTTGAGGTCCTAAACGACGTGTTTTGACCGAATATAAACTGGGCTTTCTCTACATAGTGAGTTTTCTTTATTGGCCCATTCCACTCAAAAACCTCCCCTCCTTTGCGAAAATCAGAGTTTCTGACAGTTAACACGAAAATTGCAGATTTGTTTTTATGCTAATAAATATAAATAAAGAGAAAAAAAAACAATAGTTAAGCAAGAAAAGTAAATTAGAATTGTGAAATAATGCTAAATACACGTAAAACTCACAAACGGTCCAAATAAATAGTGGCCACATGCTCCTCTGGTTCTCCTTTCGCTTATTTTGGTGTACCTCGTCAAAACACACAATTCAACTTTAAAAATAAGAAAATAAAAATATAGAAAGTAAAAACAATTCAAAAATACTAAATTACTAAAATTCAGAATATCCGTTAGTCCCCAGCAACGACGCCAAAAACTTGATGTCCGTCGGGGTATGTTAAAAATATGTGTTAAAAACGTCCCCTTATGACGACTTTGGTTTTACCTATCATAAGTGCACGAATCGTATTGTAGTATAGTTCATCTTGTGAAAGGTCATCGATCCCACATAAACTAAGTCGTATTCTGAATTCTCGTAACATAATATTCTTAAATTGCTATAAAAATATAATTTAATCGTTGTAAGATTGATTACCTAATTAACTAAAAAAACAAGTAAAGATATATTAAGACAAGAGAGAGATAAAACTAGGGTTTTCATCACTCCACCAATAACCGCATAATATAGTTCTATCAATGTAACAATTGCACGAGGGCTACTGTGAATCAGGTCATACCGCAAATAGTTAAGTGCTACCCCAAAAAGGAATACCATCAACCGGATTGCGACGACCCATCTCATAACTAACCTAACTAGTACATGCCAATTAAATTACTCTAATCTACTCCTTGTGCATGAAAATAAACTAAAACATGTCTATATTAAATCACCAAGGCATGGCCTGTGTCAACCTAAGGTTTCAAGTTTTATTACCACCATTGTGCAGAAAACATAAGTTAAGCATCCGAGTTCCATCCCATGATGAATAACCATGATTGTGTAAGATAAATATATTCATTCAATCTAAGACAAGAATCATAAAACTTGTATCAAGAATAAAAACGATCTCCTATCTACTACAATCATCATAGTATGGTAACAGTTTCCCCTCGTTATAAATGAAAACAAAGAAGAACTACATTACTTGGCTAAGGTTTTGCTAGAAAATCCTAGATATCGAATTAGTTGCTCATGGTAGAAGGTAACTGCATTGTTGATGTAGAAACGCCCTCTATGGTCATTTTCTCCAGATCTCTAGGTCTTGAATGGCTCCTCCCTTTGAATAAGATAAATCTCCAGAGGCGGCACTGAAAATTATATGAACGAAGCCCTAAAATTATGTGAAGAGAAATCCCTTAGATCTATAGCAAAGCTTGGTATATAGACAAAGCCAAAGTAAATCCTAACTTGTGGAATAAAATTACCCTTTTTCGTAATTTCAGACACAACCAACCAAGCATATTATCTGATGGATAATATGTGTACATTACATGTATAGAGGTGTTGGGGTGGTACTTAAAGTCATTCGGGACAAAATGGATCAATATGGGTCAAAATAGGATTTTGGCCCGAATCTGAAATTTCTAGCTTTTTCTGCACGACACCTCTCACTCTTTTCATCATATCTGGAGCTACACACATTGGATGGTGGCATATAATATATCGTTGGAAATATCACTTCAAGCTCTTCATGATAGGCTCAAGAATCACCCCATTTGGACCTTTTTGGACAAAAGATATGACTGCTCGAAGTTGACTGTTCATTACTGTCCAAGCGTAGAAACTCATTTTCTGACAACTATTTGAGTCTAAAAGCATAGGATCAAGTGATGAAAACCAGTTTTCTCTGCAATTGACCCAGAATGACCATCTTGAACCCACGATACTTTTTGCTTGAAGTGGCGGCTTCGGAAAATAACATTTTTGCCCTCTGGGAGCCATTTTTGTTTCATAAACACCTCTTTGACTCTCCTCTTGAATAGAAACGAACGTGTACTTGGTTAATTCACCAAAGTTAGCTCTATTTCTTCATTAAGCTCCTCAAACTTGTTTAAACACTCAAACGACATAAAAATACCAAATAATGGAATGAAAAGACATAAAAAATGCAAGATGGGGGCTTAAAATGGACAATGTTGAGCACCTATCATAGCATATTTAGAGTATCAGACAAAGACTTGCCTTTATGCTGAAGTAATGAACACTGAATGAGTGAATTCCAATCTCTAATAGGCCAATTACTCAATCCCAAAGCCAACACTTTCTCTTCAAAAATCTGCTAGTAAAGCTATAAGAAAATAAGAGATGGTCTCTATCTTCCATTTGTGTAGATGATAGGTGCTCAATATTGGTCATTTTTTGCCCTTATCTTGCGTTAGTTATGTCTTTACATTCCGTTACTTGGTATTTTTATCCCGTTTGTGTGTGTAAGCATGTTTCAGGAGTTTAAGGAAGAAATAGAGTTAATCTCGGTGAATTAACTGAGTTCGTGTTCATTTCTATCTCGAGAAAGGAATCAAGAGATGTGCCAGAGTGTTGAAGAGCTACCGGAGGGCAAAATGGTCATTTCCCGACATCATTATCTCACCTGAAGGTCAAAAATGTCATATTTAGACATTATTACTTCACCAAAAAGCATCGGGATTCAAAGGCGACAAATCTAGGTCAAATATGAAAAGATGAGTTTTTACACAAAAGATGCATAATACCCTACGTCGTCAAAGAGAAAAAGGGGTAAATTGAACCTAAGCTACGCTTCTAAGCTACGATATGGTTTGTACCCTCTGCCCTAGACCTACGCCTAAGCATAGGCTAGGAGCATAGCCCTACGCCCTAGACTTACTCCCAAGCGTAGGTCAGGGGCATAGGTCAGGAGCGTAGGTCCCACCTTGTGGTCATGTGATCCCTTTACGTGCTGAAGTTCTTTCGGAGTTGTTTAAGAATTTTCCAGTTTTGTCCCTATTTTTATATTTCAAGTGATCGGTGATTCTAGACCTCTACATACAGACTTATATATATATTTACATCTGATTTTGGAGATATTATTGATGTATTATGAAATTACAGAAAAGAGCAACCATTAGGGTTTCCCTCACTTATCTATAAATATGAGAGGGTTAGGTTTAGGTTTGGAGTTCTAGTTTTTGTTTTGTTTTTGGGAGTTGGATTTTGGAAGCTGGTTCATGCACGTTCATTCCGAGAGTTCTTCCATTGAAGAGAACCACCATTATCCGGAGAAGAAGGCCATGGAGAGCGTTTCAACACCAACAATGCAGATTCTCTCAGCCATGATCAACTAATTCGGTATCTAGGGTTTTCTCGCAAAACCCTAGCCAAGTAATGTAGTTCTGATTTTATATTCAATTGTAGAGAAGCGAAACTGTGACTATAATGTTATGATTGTGTTAGAGAAGAAACCATTTTTATTCGTGATACAAGTTTATATATTTGAATTGACTCTTGTCTAAGACTTTTTGAATATATTTATCTTATACAATCACAATTATTAACTATGGGCAGGAACTCGGATGCTTAATCTGTGATTTTCTACACAATGGTGGTCATAAAACTCGAAACCCTAGGTTGACACAGGCTACGCCCTGACAAACTGATATAGACATGTTTTAGTTTACTTGTATGCTTTAATTTACTACTTTAATTTACTTTTCTATTAGTAGTTGGCATGCACTAATCAATTTAGTCTTGAGATGGGTTATCGCGATCCTGTTGAGAGTAATCATTTTTGGGGTCAAACTACTAGCGCGGTGCGACCTAATTCATAGTCAATGGATCGCCCTCATACAATTGAAATAGAATTTAGACTATATTATGCGGTTAGTGGTGGAGTGAGGAAACCCTAGTTTTCTCTCTCTCCGAATCACAACCATTATTTATTATTGTTTTTTCTTTTATTTTCATTATTATTAGATAATTCACAAAATGAAACTCCTTTTGGAAAACTATAATTCAGTAATTTTAGACTATTAAAGTGAACAATCCTCATCTCTATGAGATCGATATTACCCTACTCAAGCAAAACTATATACAATTAATTTGTGCGATTGCAGAAGGGTAAAACTTAAAGTGTCATTAAGGTGTCATTTTTAACCACATATTTTGCACACACCTAACACCCATAAAGTTTTTGGCACTGTTGCTAGGGACTTGGCATTGTTTAATAGCTTTAGTAGTTTATTTGCATTGTGTTATTGTAGATTAAAGCTAAAGTTGAAATTTTTGTGTGATTTTCAGGTACAATTGAAGAGCGTGAAAGGAAAAGACAAAGCTACTGAAGTTACGAACCGGATGCATATGAATCTTATGCTAAATTTCCAGAAGAGGAAGGTGAAAAGCATTTCGAGATCAAGACGAGTGTGATCAACATGCTCCCAAAGTTCTCTGGTCTTAGGATAGAAGATCCGTACCAGCATGTCAATGAATTCTTAGTGGTAGCATCAACTGTTAGGTATGATGGTTTGACTAAAAATGATTTAAGAGTGCGTCTGTTCCCATGGTCTTTAAAAGACAAAGCTTAAAGATGGTATATTAAATTGACTCAAGCAACTAAACTTGAATGGGAAACACTTAAGCAAGAATTCTTAGAAAAATATTTTCCCATATGAAAGACTTCAGAAGCCCAAGATGCAATTAACCGATTCAGACAGTTGCAGGAGAGCAATTTCATGATGCGTGGGAGAGGTACAATGAGATTTTGTATAAATGTCCCCACTATAGTTTTATGATCAAGATGTTGCTAAACGTTTTTACATGGGTCTAGGTGAAAAGCATAAAAATATGATAGATGCCTCTACATAGGGATAATTTACCTTGAAACCCATAAGAGAGCTTTTAGAGATGTTTGTTAACATCAGTGAAAATGCCCTTCAGTATGAATCTGATCTGAGGTCTAAAGGTGAACTAGATAGAAGATCAGAAAAAGCATTTGAGGTTAATCATGATATGAAAAATCCAGTGGCATTGATAGAGGAGAGGTTAGAGATATTTGAAAAATTCTTACCCAAAGAAGTCATTCTCCTAAAAGAGAAGTGTATTTGGTTGAACCAGATTATTGTCAAAATGAGTGTGAGGACGTAATAGCCGCTGATGTCAATGCAACATGGAATTACTCTAATAATGCCCCATTCTCCAACTCATACTCTCGAAATAATAGAAATCATCCATTCATGTCCTATAAGTCCACAAATGTGGAGAATCCTCTAGAAAAAATTTCAACAAAGACAGTGGTCCAATTCTCAATCCAATTTTCAACCAAGGTAGCAATTTACCTCGCAGCCAAGCTTCTAACAGAGCCAATAATCATTCCAATCTCAACCAACTATAATGGCTCGCAATTCTCAATCAAATTTTCAACCCAGATAGCCACCTAATAATTATCTGGCTCTTCAGTTATTCAATAACAACCAGGTTATCCAGGAGATCAACCCAATCTATTTTCCAATGATCTCCTGTTTTGAGCCCTTACCATTCCCTTTTCATCTCCAGACCCTTCTCCTTGAACAAACCCTCATTGCTAGAAGTTGTCACATGTAATCCATGATCTGCAGCAGAAGATCCAAGGTCTCCATACTGAACTTCTTCAGATGGCCTATTCAAACCAAGCCTTCACTTCGGCTTTTGTTGCAAAAGATGCTGAGATGAAAAAATGCATGCTGTTTAAGAGAATCACCCAGAAAAAGTGAAAACTAAGATTGAAACTGATCTCAGTAGTTTTCCAAACATGTTGAAATTCGCTTCATCATCAAGAGAGAAAACATGCCTACTTAGTTTTCACTTTTTCTGGGTGATTCTCTTAAACAACATGCATTAATTCTTCTTTAAGATATATAAATATCATTTTCTCTTCAATTGTTCTCAAAAACTGGTTTTGCTAAGAAATTTATTTATTGATGTACTATCTTCTATTTCTTTGTGAAATTTTGGTTTTATGGTTTCTTATTACTCCTTCATACTAAGTTTATTTTGGATCACAGTCCCAGAGCGCTTGTTGGCTGAGGGCCTTTTTGCTCGGGTTACCTTCCTTGGTGGACTCAGTATGTTACGTATTTAATTAATCAAAAACCTGAAGAGTGTTACGAGGCAAGACACAGGTCCATTGGTGATCGTAGTCTCTCTAGACCACTTCTTGATAAGAATTCTTGAGAAAATTATATTTATGTTTTTTTTTGTGTATGCATGTCTGATTAATTGATGAACCCAGATCTCCCTTATCATGTCTATGTCTAGATCATCAAGTTCTGGCTCAAGCTCTCGTTCCGTTAGATCTAACTCTTCCAGATCTCTTCTTCCCTCTTCTTCTTCTAAAATCGAATATCTTTATGAGTATGAATATTTAGATGAATCCAGCGTAGTTCCTGTCACAGATCTTCCCCTGGTTAACCCATATACCGCCTTTGTCAAACCTAGATCCGCTGTAAACAAGGTTACTAAGCTTTTCCATACACCCAGACCAAGCTCGGTGTTATAGTATGTACAAGCTTCCAGATTTGACCAGTGTTTTGTCCCAGCCACAGATACTGAACAAATGTTCCCCATGGAACTCCCTCCAGAGCTTCCCACCCAATGGCAACAGAAAGGTTTTACACACCTCCACTTTGGGGCTGTCCGTATTGCTCTCTCCTTTCATGGACGCAAAGGACTCCCGGTCACTTCTCGGATCGCCCTTCTTGATACTCGCTTCCAGCAGTATCAACATGCCTGCATCGCAACTGTTTAGACAACTTTGAATGCAGGAACGGTGGTCTTCACCTTCTTTCCTAATTTCAACATGCCCCTGAAAGATCCACATCTCCTCAATGCCCTCCAGATCCAAGTTCAGATCCATGGTGCTTCTGCCGTCCCAACTACATATGCCGCCACTCTACACTACCAAATGGCATACCGATTGCAAAATCATGCCATGGACATGTGCCTCCCCTCAAATGCATCCCAAGATGCCCTCCTCCTTGATATCAACACCCAGCACCAAGCCACATGTACCCATATTCCTAAACAGCTGACTAAAACTGAGTTGTACCAACTTTTGCCTAACTCATGGGTTACCTCTTATGAAAAGATTCATCAGCTGCCCCAACCTGTTCATTCTAGTAATCCAACCTGCATCACCAAAACTGATGGAACTGTTTCCATCACTTTTCCCAAGCCTGGGGTTCCCTCTACATCCCTGCCTCTTTTCTCCTCAAAGCTCCCTGAAATAAACATGCTCAGTCCTTCAGGACAGATCCCCATCAGTAAATTCCAACCTTCTGGTGATCCCATTTACTACTTTGCCGATCCACTCTCTGGCCACAAATACTTTGATGTCTGTGATTGTGCTGACTGTCTTTATGATTATGAGGAACCAGTGAAACCGAAAAAGACATCATCTCAGTATCGGCTCCAACAGAGATATGAGGATGGTGATCCCACAGTTGGCCTCCTTGGTGTCCCCTCTGGAAAATTCGACTACTTTGTCGAATATGGTAAATCTAAACAGTCCCAACCAAGGCCTTCTCCTCCAACTTGCAAGCCACATATTACCTGGGCTCCCAGACAAACACCTCCTCCGGATCTACCTCAACCCGTACCTTGCTGCATGTTTTCCCCCTCTTCCTCCTGGTCTGAGGTTGATTTTCCCCCACTATCTTATCATGATGACCATGAGCATACCACTCACCAGCACAAGATCCCTGATACTACAGACGTCCATGCCGATGGATCTTCCACCACTGTTGTTGCTGCTGAAGCTGCCATCAATTGGCAGTCAGCCAATGCCCTGGCCCAGAACACTATCCTTCAGCGGATAGCCCTCTCCCAGCAGTCCCTTGAGAGTACCGTAAATAAAAAGCTCACTTCTCTTGAGCTTTTAATCCATGATCTGCAGCAGAAGATCCAAGGTCTCCATACTAAACTTCTTCAGATGGCCTATTCAAACCAAGCCTTCACTTCGGCTTTTGTAGCAAAAGATGCTGAGATGAAAAACCTCAAGCACCAGTTACATTCTTTACAGACTCAGCAACTAAATCAGCCAAGGCAATCCCCAGATTTGTTTCCTGCTTCTTGTCCATCTCCCTTCTACCCCTCTTATATTCCCCAGAATATATCCCAGCCCCTTTTTATGGCTCCTACTGGCCACCATAGTCTATTTGGCCCAACTACACCCATAGTCTTTGTCTCAACTCCCAAGCCACCACCTTCACCACCTGTTATTACTGCAACCCGCTCATCCTCTGCCTCTCCTTCTTTTTTCGCTGGCCCTATCTCTGGCAGCAAGCCTGTTCCAGATCCAAAAGGAAAATCTGAAGCTCCTCACCAGCTTATGATTGATCCCCCTGCAATTTCCTCCAGGAACCCATCAGTAATTTGTTATTCACACTTGCTGATCCTGATCATGACATTACCCATGGAGATTTGTTTGATTCTGACAGCCAAGTCCCTTATCCAGTCCTCTATATGGCTGATACTCCTCCTCGAGAAGATCCAATCATAGATGAAGTTGATGATGTTGAGGATCCCAACATACCCTATCTCACTCCCAGAGCTCCTCCACCTGCTGCCCACACTGCTCCTAATGGTCATGGTTTCTCCATTGATGACCTTCCCAGAAACAAGTGGCTTGACAAGTTTTATGAGATCCATGCCTGGTGTTCTGCCGAATTGCTAAATCCTAATACTACTTTGCACATAGCTCTCACTAGATGTGTCTCTAAACTTCTTGGCCGACTCCGCCAGTGGTATGTTAGTATGGGCGAATACCGACAACTCCAACTTGTCCAAGCACCCTCCATTAATGCCTTTGTCGATGCCATTCACAATGAATTCCTTGGCTCCACTGAAGGTATTCTCGAAGCAGCCCGAGAAGAATATTTCAGTATGCGATGCTGCTCATTCAAAAGAAAGGACCTAGAATCTCATTTCCTCAAAATGTCCCCAAAGGTTTTATATCCTTGGAGGAATTGATGATGTGAACCTGAAGCAAACATTTCTCAAATCCCTTCCCGATCCTCTCGGAGATGAAACCATCAAACTTCTCCAAACAAAGAATTCCACCTTACCAAATACTTCTCTTGGATCTATCTACTCCCATGTCCTTCAATCCCTTGAGAAACTATGTAACTACCAAAAGTTCCTCAAGAACATACATGAACAAGGCAAGTTACTTGGTACTGCTTGTGACAGACCAGATCTCCTCATTAAGTGCAAAGGTTCTGGATCATGTACTTGTCCTACCTCTCCTTCCAAGAAGAAACATTTCAGAAAATGGAAGTCTGGCAAAACTTCCTCTTTTCCCAAATCAAAGAAGAAGAAATGGCGTTTCTTCAGAAAGAAAATTGTTCGTGGTCTCCGCAAGTCTGATCGTTGTTACATTTGTAGAAAAAAGGGTCACTATGCCAGACAGTGCCCCAACAAAACTGCTCGAACAAACATGGTTCAGACATTAGCCTCAGTCCTTCCTCCTGATGACAATGCTGATATTGAATCTGTTTTCTCTCTTGATGATGAAGCATCCCAATCCACTATCATGGCTTTTTCCCTTGATGCCTCTGATTCAGACAACTCTTCAGTCTTCTCTACCTCTGATGATGAGGATTTTTCAAAAGATCTTTTCTCCTTTGAACTATCCATCTCATCTGCTATGCTTGCCCAACCTTTGGCCCAGATCAAGATTTTTCCAGAAAAATACTCAAAACCCATCTCTGTCATTGCTTTCTTTGACACTAGAGCTGCTTCCACCATCATGAACCCTGCCATCCTTCCCAGATCTTACTGGCAGACCTGTTATTACCCATTCACTGCTGCAAATGGAGAAACATTTGTCATCACTCTTCAGAGCAAACCTATCTTAATCCAATTGTTCCCTGGAGTACAGATAAAGCATCGAGTGTTAGGCTCCGAGCTTCCAAACAAAGATCTTCTAATAGGATTTGATATTCTTCAGAAGCTCTCGCATGTCTCATGGCTCCCCAAAGGCTTGAAATACAAGAATTTCTTTTTACCTTGGACTGTCCAACCCAATATGTTCCAGTTTGATGACAGCATCACCTCTCTCCAGACAGCCATCATCAAAACCTCTTGTGCAGAATCCCATTCTGATTTTCTCACCAAATGTACCCATCCTTTGTGGAAAAACCCTGTTTTCTTCATTTCTCTCCCTTTCAAAAAGAATGAAGACCTGAACCACACTAAAGCTACTCACCATGGGATGAATCCCGACCATTACCAACTGGCTATCCAAGAGTTAAACCAACTCCAAACTGAAGGACTTGTTGAACCCACTATCTCCCAGTGGGCCTGTGAAGCTTTCTATGTGAACAAAAGAGCCGAACAAGTTATGGGAAAATTGAGGCTTGTCATCAATTACCAACCATTAAACCATTTCCTCCATGATATAAAGTTTCCTCTACCCCGAAGAGCTGTTATGTTTTCCAATCTCCCAAATGCAAAAATCTTTTCAAAGTTTGATCTCAAAGCTGGTTTTTGGCAGTTAGGTATCCATCCCGATGACCGTCCTAAGACGGGGTTTTGTATCCCAGACCACCACTACCAATGGACTGTCATGCCTTTTGGTCTCAAAACCGCTCCCTCCCTTTTTCAGCAAGCTATAATCAACATCTTTAATCCAATCCTTCCATCTACCCTTATCTATATTGATGATATCTTCCTTTTCTCTCCAGATGTTGAATCCCATACCACCATTCTCAGAGATTTCCACCAACTGGTTCTAAAGTATGGAGTAATGCTTTCTGAAAAGAAAATGATCCTAGCACAACCAGAAATTGAGTTTTTAGGAATGAAGATCTCCCATGGCCAATACATTATCCAACCCCTCATAGCTACCCAGCTTCTCCAGTTTCCTGATGAACACCTCACCCGAACCCAGATCCAGCAGTTCCTTGGCATAGTAAACTACATGGCTGAGTTCATCTCCAACCTGGCTCCTTATCGAAAGTCTCTCTCAGACCTTCTTAAGCAAACCCCTCCCCCATGGTCTCCTTCTTACACCGAAGCCATCAAGCATCTCAAGTCCATCTCTCAAACACTTCCCCCATTGCAAATCCCTTCCAATGGAAAGAGAATTCTACAGACTGATGCCTCCGACCTCTATTGGGGCGCAGTTCTCCTTGAAGAAACTCCCCACCAGTCCCGATCTATTTGTGGCTACAAAAGTGGTGCTTTCACTCCTGCCGAACTTCACTACCACTCTACCTACAAGGAAATCCTTGCCATCAAAAGAGGAATTGAGAAATTTGAATTCCATCTCCTTGGTCACCATTTCAGGATTGAAACTGATCTCAGTAGTTTTCCAAACATGTTGAAATTCAAGCAAAAGCATCCTCCTAAAGCCCAACTTTTACGGTGGGCAAATTGGTTCTCCCAATGGTCCTTTGATGCTTTCCACATTCCAGGCAAGACTAATGTTCTCCCAGATTTCCTGTCTCGTTTGAAAAAGGAGATCAACCCAATCTATTTTCCAATGATCTCCTCTTTTGAGCCCTTACCATTCCCTTTTCATCTCCAGACCCTTCTCCTTGAACAAACCCTCATTGCTAGAAGTTGTCACATGGTTAATTCTCTCCAATCTATTTATGTTCATCGATATGGTCTCGAGTCTGGCCCAATCTCTGGCAGCAAGCCTGTTCCAGATCCAAAAGGAAAATCTGAAGCTCCTCACCAGCTTATGATTGATCCCCCTGCAATTTCCTCCAGGAACCCCATCAGTAATTTGTTATTCACACTTGCTGATCCTGATCATGACATTACCCCTGGAGATTTGTTTGATTCTGACAGCCAAGTCCCTTATCCAGTCCTCTATATGGCTGATCCTCCTCCTCGAGAGGATCCAATCATAGATGAAGTTAATGCCTTCATCCGCCAGTGGTATGTTAGTATGGGCGAATACCGACAACTCCAACTTGTCCAAGCACCCTCCATTCTTCTCGGGCTGTTTCGAGAATACCTTCAGTGGAGCCAAGGAATTCATTGTGAATGGCATCGACAAAGGCATTAATGGAGGGTGCTTGGACAAGTTGGAGTTGTCGGTATTCGCCCATACTAACATACCACTGGCGGAGTCGGCCAAGAAGTTTAGAGACACATCTAGTGAGAGCTATGTGCAAAGTAGTATTAGGATTTAGCAATTCGGCAGAACACCAGGCATGGATCTCATAAAACAAGCCTGGGTGTTCATACTATGCATTTGGGTGTTCATAGTATGGGGGAGCTAATATTCGCATGCTGTTTAAGAGGATCACTTTTTCTGGGTGATTCTCTTAAACAACATGCATTAATTCTTCTTTAAGATATATATATATCATTTTATCTTCAATTGTTCTCAAAAACTGGTTTTGCTAAGAAATTTATTTCTTGATGTACTATCTTCTATTTCTTTGTGAAATTTTGGTTTTATGGTTTCTTATTACTCCTTCATACTATGTTTATTTTGGATCACAGTCCTAGAGCGCTTGTTGGCTGAGGGCCTCTTTGCTCGGGTTACCTTCCTTGGTGGACTCAGTATGTTAAGTATTTAATTAATCAAAAACCTGAAGAGTGTTACGAGGCAAGACACAGGTCCACTGGTGATCGTAGTCTCTCTAGACCACTTCTTGATAAGAATTCTTGAGAAAATTATATTTATGTATTTTTTGTGTGTATGCATGTCTGATTAATGGATGAACCCAGATCTCCCTTATCATGTCTATGTCTAGATCATCAAGTTCTGGCTCAAGCTCTCGTTCCGTTAGATCTAACTCTTCCATATCTCTTCTTCCCTCTTCTTCTTCTAAAATTGAATATCTTTATGAGTATGAATATTTAGATGAATCCAGCAAAGTTCCTGTCACAGATCTTCCCCTGGTTAACCCATATACCGCCTTTGTCAAACCTAGATCCGCTGTAAACAAGGTTACTAAGCTTTTTCATACACCCAGACCAAGCTCGGTCTTAGAGTATGTACAAGCTTCCAGATTTGACCAGTGTTTTGTCCCAGCCACAGATACTGAACAAATGTTCCCCATGGAACTCCCTCCAGAGCTTCCCACCCAATGGCAACAGAAAGGTTTTACACACCTCCACTTTGGGGCTGTCCGTATTGCTCTCTCCTTTCATGGACGCAAAGGACTCCCGGTCACTTCTCGGATCGCCCTTCTTGATACTCGCTTCTAGCAGTATCAGCATGCCTGCATCGCAACTGTTCAGACAACTTTGAATGCAGGAACGGTGGTCTTCATCTTCTTTCCTAATTTCAACATGCCCCTGAAAGATCCACATCTCCTCAATGCCCTCCAGAGCATACTCCTCCACCATTCCAATATTAGATCCAGCCTCAAACAAGCCAAGCTCCCCCACCTGGTTTCCAAAATAACAGGATAGAATAGACCTTGGTGGACGTCCAAAATTAGATGGGTGTTCATACTCAAGCACTGGCCCAAATCACCACGCTGTTAGGAAAATGGAAAATCATTAAAATACTAGAGAGTTAGGTTAGTTGCCTAGTCATCCTATCACTAACCCAAAGATTCAACAAGTGCAAGAGCTTGGATCATTTACCAATGATAATCACGAGTCTGTTCAAGCAATTACGACTCTGAGAAGTGGAAGGGAAGTGGAGAGCAAAGCGGAGGAAGAACATGAGGAGAGGCTGTGTAGAAAAAAAGAAGTTGAGCAAGCTCAAAGGAAGGAAACAAAAAAAGCACAATAGAAAGAAATTGAGAGTAGCGAGGCTGAAGTTCAGACAGATAAATTGTCTACTAGTGTCGATGAGACATTACTTGATGAGCCAGATATAGCAAATTACGAGGAGGCACCGCCATTTCCTCTATATCTTAGAGAACCGGCTAAGTATGGGAAGATAAAATAATCCAATATGTTGGATACGTTCCGACAAGTTAAGATTAATCTGCCATTCTTAGACGTGATTGCCCCAAATTCCATCTTATGCTAAATTTTTCAAGGATCTTTGTACACAGAAAAGGAAAAGCAGAATGAAGAATCCGAAGAAAATACTCTTGACTAAGCAAGTGAGCTCACTACTGTTAAGCAATACTCCACCAAAGAGGAAAGATCTAGGTGCTGCCACTATTTCTTGTGTTATCGGTGACCAGGAAATTGGTAGAGCCCTTATTAATCTAGGTGCCAATATTAACTTGCTTCCTTATTCAGTCTATAAACAGCTAGGGTTGGGAAAGCTCAGTCCCACAGAGATTGTACTATAATTTGCCAATCGATCTGTCAAACAGGTGAAAGGAATTTTGGAAGACGTCATAGTTCAAATGGGCAAGTTTTACTTTCCAGTTGCTTTTGTAATCCTGGAGGCGGAACTTGTCCCGGATTCAAAAGAACACATCCCAGTGATCTTGGGCATACCATTTTTGGCCACGGAAAATGCATATATAGATTGCCGAACCGGAGCCATGGATCTGACCTTTAAGAACATGAAAGTTAGGATAAATGTGTTTGATGGAAGCCATCAAATACCTGAGTCTATGGACTGTTTCCAGATAGATGAGTGCGATGACCTAGATGATATTATACATGATTTTACGACTCAAATTCTGGAGAAAGACGAGCTTGAAGATTTTTTGGCAAATGAAGTGCCGAATGAAGAAATCGAAGATTGGGATGCGTATATGGAATGGCAGAACAAGGAGGTAGAAAGAATTGAGACTGCGTTATACGCGCAACCTTGGAAGCAAGAGCCAGTGGAACCACTCCCAATAGTCTCAAGTACTCCCCTAGTTCCGTCACTTACAACTTCGCCTGTTTTAGAACTTATGGAGTTGCCAGAAAAGCTAAAGTATGTTTTCTTGGGACCCAACGAAACTCTTCTTATAATTATTTCATCAAAATTAACAACAAAATAGGAATCGAGTCTGATTGAGGTCTTGACCAAGAATAAAGAAGTAATTGGGTGGAGTGTAGCTTATTTGAAAGTGATTGATCCATCAATTTGCATGGATCAGATTTATTTGGAAGATGAGGCGAAACCATCAAGGGAGATGCAGCGAAGATTGAATCCGAACATGATGGAAGTTGTAAGAAAAGAAGTAGTTAAGTTGCTGCATGCAGGAATCATCTACCCGATCTCTGATAGTAAGTGGGTAAGCCCAACTCAAGTGATCCCGAAGAAGTCGGGAATTACAGTGGTGCCGAATGAAAAGGGTGAGCTAATTCCTCAATGCACGACTACGGGGTGGCATATGTGTATCGACTATAGAAAGCTCAACTCTAACACCAGGAAAGATCATTTTCCATTACCATTCATCGATCAAATCTTGGAAAGATTAGCCGGACAGAGCTACTACTACTTTTTTTATGGATATTCCGGCTATAATCAAGTGGCAATTGATCCTGCAGATCAGGAGAAAACCACTTTCACTTGTCCATATAGCACATTCGCGTACAGACGAATGCCTTTTGGTTTATGTAATGCGCCAACAACATTCTAGAGTTGTATGATGTCTTTCTTCTCTGATATCGTAGAAATAATTCTGGAAGTATTCATGGATGACTTCTCAATTTTTGGGGCAACCTTTGAAGACTGTTTGAGGCATTTAACACTAGTCCTTAAAAGATGTAAAGAGACCAATTTAATTCTTAGTTGGGAGAAGAGCCATTTTATGGTTCAATAGGGAATAGTACTTGGCCACATTATATCAAAGCAGAGATTGAAGTCAATAAAGCAAAAGTGGAGCTTATTTTAAAATTACCTCTTCCCACATCTGTGAATCAGATACACTCTTTTCTGGGCCATGTCGGGTTTTACAGAAGGTTTATCAAAGATTTTAGCAAAATCACCCGGCCATTATGAAATTTACTTGCTAAAGATGTAGTCTTTGACATTAACGAATAATGTCTTCATGCCTTTGAGGAATTGCGTACTAAACTCTCATTTGCCCCAATTATCTGTCCACTAGACTAGTATGATGTGTGACGGTTCAGATTATGCAATTGGAGTTATGTTGGGGCAGAGAAAAAACAAGTTGTCATATGTGATTTACTATGCCAATAGAACTCTGAATGAAGCACAGATGAACTACATAACTATCGAGAAGGATATGCTGGCAGTGGTGTTCGCCTTGGACAAAATCAGGTCGTATTTGTTGGGAACTGACGTGTCTAGAAAGGTGTTCCACGTTACAATACCCAAGTATAGGTAGTCAAGTTATAATATAGTCTTGGTGAGTCCAAGTGTCGAACCTCAGGGAGAGTCGGAAAGATGTATGAAAAATGAATTTTATTTTTGTCCTTGAATTGATTTGATTGATTGATTTTGGTTGTTTTCTTGAATTAATTAAATACAAAGGAATTGAGAATTCCTTTACAATGTCGAAACCAAGTGTACCACATATCCAAATAAGTAATAAAAATTAACCAATACAATCATCATATGTTAATTATATTTGCATGGCAAGAAATGGGTCGCTTGGTAGGATAATCCATACTAACAACGCAACTCTCCAAATCATGCCTGTAAGCAATAAATAATTAACATACTAAATGAATTATATAAGTTAACTAATATAAACATTATATGTTCATTATAAATGCTATGGCAAGAAAGTGGTCGCTAATGAAGCAACTCTACAAATCATGCCTATATTAGCAATAATAATAAACATACTAATGATCTAGTAAATCCCATTAAATAAGTAGTATTATTAATTACATATGAATCATAAGAATTGTGAACTATAAAGATGTAATTACATTCAAAGTATTCATTATACCCATGTAAGATCATAAGAAATCAAGAACACCACATAAAGTGGGTTGAGCATTACTTATATCATTGTATGGCATAATGAATCTTAGATGTAATTACCTAAGTGTATTCATTGATTCAAATAACTCAATATACATGGCATAAAGAGGCAAAGAATCATTGAATAAAAATTATTAGATTCATATATTATCAATAATACTAACCTTGAAGCATTAAATACTTGGATATGCAAACACTTGGTTCTTCATTTTAAATTCATTCCCTAGCCTTAGCTAGAGAAATACTCTTCCATTACAAATATATAAATCACTATGTTTCTCTTCACTCCTATTCTTTCTCCCTTACAAATGAAAGACTACCTCTATTTATAGGGAAAATATGGAATCAAATGACAACTAAAAAAGGGAAATTGGATTTCTTTTTGTTTGAATATTCATTACTTTCCACCCCATTGTCTTCTTTTCATATGTGCATTTGTTTTTTTCATGTGCCTTTGTTTCTTGACATGGATCAGATTTACTCTTGTAAAATCATAATCCAATGAATGTGGTAAATCTTCAAGAAAATGTAAAATTCACATCACCCTTTGGTAAACCCGAACCCGCATTGATTTCTGCACAATTCTGCAGTTTTGAAGCTGACTTGCAACTACCATAACGCCTTCATTTCAAATCGAAATAAGGTCATTCTTGTGCTCAAATTGAAGGTCTCTGAATCAACTTTCTAATGGTGCCAATATAATATCCAGAATCAAAACACAGAATTATTTATTGGCATTTAAGTAAAGGGTGGTCAGGATGAATATATTTCATGCATAGTTGATGACCCAATTTGCATGGAATTGATTAAATTCTTCATGAAAACCTAGAAAATAAGATAAACACAAAAATATCTTAAAACTTGAATAAAAGATATCACTATAGAACTAAAATATGTAAATTAAAGTGTTTAAATATATAATATTTGGCATTTATCAACACCCCCAAACTTACATATTACTAGTCCCTAGTAATACCAACATAAATTAAAAAAAGTAAAATTAAAATTGATAAGTCTTTTAAACCCCTAGGCATCCCTAGTAGGACGAGTGAAGTCTCGTGAGGGTTTAACAGAAATGGTACCCACAAACATTGTTTTTTTTTTTTCGTATTTGTTTTTTATTATTCTTCATTCTTTTATGCTCATGAAATCAAATACTCATTAATCATGTAATGCTATGATGTCGTAAGAATAAAATGCATACAAATTATCCCCACTCACTCATAAATAAAAGTTTTCATGAATTAAATTTAAAAGAATAGTCCCCACAGTAGTGAAATAAACTTGCTAATTTCTACAGCCGATCCACATAGTTTTCCGTGTTTTTGTGAACATTCTCTATAGTAGACTAATCTCCCTTCTTCTAATTCATTGATCAAGTTTTGCCATGACACAACTTCAATATCACTTTTGCTTTTTTATCCCTTTTTGTCTTTCTAAGTCTCCGGACTTTCCAGCGAGGATTTTTTTAATCCCAACCAATTGGGCCCGAGCTTCTTCCATGGGATCTATGCTCATTAGTTTTCTCCCCTTTTTACACGAACAATGATATTGGTGATACCAAGGGCCGGTTACTCAGATCGAAGAACTACTTTTTGCATTTTCATTTTTTATTTTTTTTTAGATTTTTCCCCTTATCATTGAAACAAAACTATTTTTTCAACTACATAGTCAAAAATCAATTAATCATCCCATAGATAATATGTGCAAGTGCTTATAGGTCAAAACAATCTTTCTCGGTTTCAATTTCACTCATCTATTCACCCATGTGGACAACATCTTAAAAATTAATTTAATCAAACTATTACGTACTCATGAGTGGGGTAATTGTATACAACTATCTTCCTAGTTATAACATGTTCACAAGTTAACTTATACTTGACCTCAATCACATATTTCGAATGAAGAACTTAATAAAATTTTGAATTTTTTTTTTTTAAAACATCACAAATTGAAAAAAATTGGAAACAAAATAAAAACTAAATATAATCACCCAAAATAATAAAATAAAATAAAAACAAAATATAATCACCTTACCCCCAAACTTGAAACGAACATTGTCCTCAATGTATAAAGAGAATGTAAGGTTGAAATCTTACCAATTCTGTGATGAGAAAAGAGGAAACAAATCTGCAAAACAAAACAATAAATATACACACACTCTAAAGAACAACCAATGTTTTTACACATAGGTTGGGTCTTCTAAAGACATGGATTCTTCCAAAGTTGGAATTTCAAAGAATGACTTCAATCGTTGTCCGTTAACTTTAAAAACAAAGCCATTACTTGGATCCTCCACATCCACGGTGCCATATGGATACACATGTTTGATTAAAAAGGGACATTTCCATTTTGATTTTAGTTTTCCGGGAAAATGATGTAAACGAGAATCATATACAATAACTTTTTGCCCAATTTCAAAATCTTTTCTCAAAATGTTTTTCTCATTAAATGCTTTCGCCCTTTCCTTATATATCTTGGCATTGTCATATGCATCCCTCCTTAATTCCTCCAGTTCTTCAAGTTGCAATTTTCGATTTTCACCTGCCTTAACAAAATCAAAGTTCATTATTTTAGCTGCCCAAAAAGATTTATGTTCTAATTCTACAGGCAAATGACAACTCTTACCATAAACTAGCCGATAGGGAGACATTCCAAGATTGGTTTTAAAAGCAGTACGGTAAGCCCAAAGTGCATCATTGAAACGTAATGACCAATCTTTACGATTTGGATTTACCATTTTTTCTAAAATTTGTTTTATCTCCCTATTAGCCAATTCAGCTTGCCCATTTGTTTGAGGATGGTAGGCGGTCGAAACTTTGTGTCTAACACCATATTTTTGCATGAGTTTCTCAATTGTACGATTGCAAAAGTGCAACCCTCTATCACTAATGATTGCTTTGGGAATGCCAAACCTTGCAAGGATATTTTCTTTTAAGAATTTCACGACAGTTTTGTGAGTATTATCCTTGCAAGCTTTAGCTTCCACCCATTTTGAAACATAATCAACTGCAAGTAAAATATACAAATTACCAGATGAGGATGGGAATGGTCCCATTAAAGCGATGCCCCAACAGTCAAATATCTCAAGGATTAAGATTGGGTTCAATGGCATCATGTTCCATCTTGTAATTCCCCCTAGCATTTGACATCTTGGGCAGGCTTTGCAAAACTTGCGGGTGTCTCTGAAAATGGAAGGCCAATAAAGTCCACATTGAAGAATTTTTGCGGTTGTTTTCTTTGAAGAAAAATGACCTCCACAAGCCTCATTATGACAAAAAGACATCACACTTTCAATTTCTTCATCTGGGATGCATCGTCGAATGATTTGATCGGCGCCATACTTGTAAAGGTATGGTTCGTCCCAGTAGAACCTTTTAGCTTCTTGGACAAATCGCCTCCGATCATGAGCACACCATGATATTGACATCTTACCTGAAACAAGATAATTCACAATATCAGCATACCAATGTAAAGATGAAATAGAAAATAAATTCTCATCTGGAAATGAATCTTTAATAGGACAGGGTTCTAAAGATTCATTAAAAGTAAGGCGGGACAAATGGTCTGCCACCACATTTTCTACTCCCTTTTTGTCTTTGATGTGGATGTTGAATTCTTGAAGTAGAAGGATCCATCTCAACAGTCTTGGCTTAGAATCTTTCTTTGTAAGAAGATACTTAAGTGCAGCATGATCGGTGAAAAAAATAATTGGGGAACCAATTAGGTATGACCTGAATTTGTCAAGTGCAAATACTATAGCAAGAAGCTCTTTTTCTGTGGTGGTGTAGTTCATTTGAGCATCATTGAGCGTTCTACTTGCATAATATATAACACATGGTTTCTTTTCCTTTATTTAGCCAAGTACCACCCCCACAGCATAATCACTGGCATCATACATTAGTTCAAATAGTAGGCTCCAATCCGGTGATTGCATAATGGGTGTAGTAGTGAGCATTTCTTTGAGTTTGACAAAGGCTTTATCACATTTTTCATTCCACTCAAATGGTGTATCTTTGGCTAGAAGGTTGCATAAGGGTTTTGTAATAAGACTAAAATCCTTAATAAACCTCCTATAAAAACCAGCATGCCCAAGTAATGATCGTATGTCTTTTACCGTTTTTGGAATTGGCAATTTGGTAATGACATCAATTTTGGCTTTGTCTACCTCAATTCCTTCTGATGATATAATATGACCCAACACAATTCCACGTGTCACTATGAACTGACATTTCTCCCAATTGAGTACTAAATTCTTCTCCACGCACCTGCACAAGACTTTCTCAAGATTTGTAAGACATTTATCAAATGAGGATCCATAAACAGTAAAATCATCCATAAAAATTTCAAGATCACGTTCCACCATGTCACTAAAAATGCTAAGCATACACCTTTGAAAAGTGGCTGGTGCATTGCACAAATCGAAGGGCATTCTTCTATATGCAAATGTTCCAAAAGGACATGTGAAAGTGGTCTTTTCTTGATCCTCTAAATCAATTTCAATTTGATTATACCCCGAGTAGCCATCTAAGAAACAGTAAAAACTATGACCTGCTACCCTTTCAAGCATTTGATCTAGGAATGGCAAGGGAAAATGATCTTTTCGGGTCACGGAATTTAGTTTCTTATAGTCAATGCACATTCGCCACCCTGAAGTGACTCTTTGGGGTATAAGTTCATTATGCTCATTTCTTACTACAGTTAATCCAGATTTCTTGGGTACTACTTGTGTAGGACTTACCCATTTACTATCTGAGATTGGGTAGATAATTTTTGCATCAAGTAATTTTAAAACTTCATTTCTTACAACTTCTTGAAAATGTGCATTTAATCTTCTTTGAGGTTGCCTTGTTGCTTTAGCCTCTTCCTCGAGATAAATTTTGTGTGTACAAACCAAAGGGATTATACCTTGGAGGTCGGCTAAAGTCCACCCAATTGCCTTTTTAAATTTTTCAAGAATTTTAATCAATCTTACCTCTTGCTTACCATCGAGTTTGGATGACATTACCACGGGGTAAGTATTGTTGCTTCCCAAAAAGGCATACTTCAAGTCACTCGGTAATGGCTTGAGTTCCAAGTTTTGCTCTTCTCTTGTGATGACAATATCTTCATGTACCATGTGTATCCCCATTGCAATCTTCTGTTCCTGTGGATCATCAAGTAATGAGTCAATGTTGTGTAAATAAGTATTAGATTCATTTAAAAAAAAAATTTAATGGATCTAATACAAAAGTCTTTTCAAAATATTCTTCCACAACTGTTTCAGTGAAGTTAACCCCCTCGACTTCTTCCTCATTATACTCCTTATGTTGATTACTTAAGGGGAAAACATTAAGTTCAAGAGGCATATTCCCAAAAGTTAATTTCACAATTCCATTTTTGCAATTGATGACAGCATTTGAGGTTGCAAGAAATGGTCTTCCCAAAATCACTGGAATTTGACTCGAGGGGTACTGGTTGGGTGTTGAGCATAATGAAATCCACAGGAAAATAAAAAATTTCCACCTGAACAAGAACATCTTCCACAACTCCTCTAGGGACTTTCACTGAATGGTCGGCTAGTTGTAATGTCACATTAGTTGCCTTAAGTTCCCCCAAACCCAATTGTTCGTATACCGAAAATGGAAGTAAGTTTACACTTGCTCCAAGATCAAGCAACGCTCTTTTTATATGACAATTCCCTATGATACAAGAGATTGTGGGACAACCAGGATCTTTGAATTTTAAAGGTCTCTTGTTTTGTAAAATGGAGCTTACTTGTTCAGTCATAAAAGCCTTTTTTCTTACATTCATCTTCCTCTTCGTTGTGCACATGTCTTTTAAAAATTTCGCATAAGAAGGGATTTGCTTGATAGCATCAAGAAATGGAATGTTGACTTTTACTTGCTTAAAGACCTCAAGAATTTCAGCATTGGAACTTGCCGACAAAGATTGATTTAATCTTTATGGGAATGGAACAGTGACACTATTTTTTATTTTTTCAATTTCCTCATTTTCTTGCTCATTCTCGCTCTTTTTCTTAGCTTCCTTTGAAGGTTTTAATTCCTCGAGCTTTTGGGCCTTTGAAATAGTTTTATCAACCACCTTTCCACTTTTTAAGATAGAGATTGACTTGGCATGTTCCATGTTGACTTGGGAAGGTTCTCCACTTTGGACCATAAATTGGCCTTGTGGATTAGGAAGAGGTTGGGCAGGAAATTTACCTTTTTCTTGAGGTGAAAACATGGGGGTTAATTTTGATATGTGAGACCTTATATCATCAATGGCTCGGTCAATCTTTTGCATGTGTTGCATGAATTGGTTGGTACACTGCACTATTTGGTCAAACTTTTGATCATTTTTTTGAATGAATTGTGCAAGAATATCTTCCAAATCTCTTTTGGGAGGTGGAACATAAGGAGCTTGTAACCTTGGTTGGGGTTGACTTTGTTGAAAATTAGAATTACTCCAACTAAAGTTGGGGTGATTCGGCCATTCTCTATTTTAAGTCTCAGAGTAAGGAGAATTATGTGGTTTTTTGAAAGTATTGAAAGCATTGACTTCGACCGGAGCATTAAGGACTTCCTTAAATGCAGGGATTGTCGGACATTAATTTGTCAAATGTCCAAGTTCATCACAAATTCCACACACTACTTCTCCTATTGCATTAACCCCATTCATATTTTTGGACTCTAAGGCTTCCAATTTCTTAGTTAAATGCATTACTCTTGCTCCTAAATCATCATCATTTTTTAAATGATAAATTCCACCCCTTCCCGGAAGTTTAGTTCTTTCATCAAGATGACAAGTGTCCCAAGTTTGGGCACTTTCAGCTATTTGGTAAAAAAATAAAAAGGCTTCCTCGGGATCTTTGTTTAAAAAGTCTCCATTACACATGGTTTCGACAAATTGGCGCATATGAGCCGGTAGAGATTCATAAAAGAAACTCACTATACTCCAATTCTCATACCCATGATGTGGACAAGCATTTAAAAGTTCTTTGAAACGCTCCCAACATTCATAAAAAGTTTCATTATTTTTGGGAGAAAATTTTGAAATTTTTTGTCTCAAAGCATTGGTTCTATGAAGCGGAAATTTTTTTTTCAAACATTCCTCTTATAAGTCTTGCCATGATCTAATGGATCGAGGCCTTTGTGCATTTAACCAAATTTTGCCTTTGTCTTTTAAAGAAAAGGGAAACAATTTAAGCCTTACAACTTCTTCAGTAGTCCCCCGATCTCGGAAAGTAGAACATACCTCTTCGAATTCTTTTAGATGAAGATAAGGGTTTTCAGATTCCATACCATGAAAGCTAGGTAATAATTGAATCATACCTGGCTTGAAGGAAAATGTATTAGCATGAAGAGGAAGAATAATACATGATGGTGCAGTGCTTCGCGGTGGTTGAAGATAATCCCTCACAGTTCGGACATGAGGACCGGGAGGAACTTCCACTCCTCTTGGGATTTGATGTTCTTCATTATCTCCATGCACACTTTGATCGTCCTTCATTGAACACGATGATCATGAATACAAAGGATTACAAAAAGATGTACCCACTACAAGATTTCTTTCAACACGTCCTACAGAATTTCGTGTCCAAACAATCATAAACAAAATGAAAAAAATAAAATAAAATAAATTTATTACAAAACTCAAATTTCTTCTTTCGCCGTCTCCCCGGCAACGGCGCCAAAAACTTGACGTGTCTAGAAATGTGTTCCACGTTACAATACCCAAGTATAGGTAGTCAAGTTATAATATAGTCTTGGTGAGTCCAAGTGTCGAACCTCAGGGAGAGTCGGAAAGATGTATGAAAAATGAATTTTATTTTTGTCCTTGAATTGATTTGATTGATTGATTTTGGTTGTTTTCTTGAATTAGTTAAATACAAAGGAATTGGGAATTCCTTTACAATGTCGAAACCAAGTGTACCACATATCCAAATAAGTAATAAAAATTAACCAATACAATCATCATATGTTAATTATATTTGCATGGCAAGAAAGGGGTCGCTTGGTAGGATAATCCATACTAACAACGCAACTCTCCAAATCATGCCTGTAAGCAATAAATAATTAACATACTAAATGAATTATATAAGTTAACTAATAGAAACATTATATGTTCATTATAAATGTTATGGCAAGAAAGTGGTCGCTAATGAAGCAACTCTACAAATCATGGCTATATTAGCAATAATAATAAACATACTAATGATCTAGTAAATCCCATTAAATAAGTAGTATTATTAATTACATATGAATCATAAGAATTGTGAACTATAAAGATGTAATTACATTCAAAGTATTCATTATACCCATGTAAGATCATAAGAAATCAAGAACACCACATAAAGTGGGTTGAGCATTACTTATATCATTGTATGGCATAATGAATCTTAGATGTAATTACCTAAGTGTATTCATTGATTCAAATAACTCAATATACATGGCATAAAGAGGCAAAGAATCATTGAATAAAAATTATTAGATTCATATATTATCAATAATACTAACCTTGAAGCATTAAATACTTTGATATGCAAACACTTGGTTCTTCAGTTTAAATTAATTCCCTAGCCTTAGCTAGAGAATTACTCTTCCATTACAAATATATAAATCACTATGTTTCTCTTCACTCCTATTCTTTCTCCCATACAAATGAAAGACTACCTCTATTTATAGGGAAAATATGGAATCAAATGATAACTAGAAAAGAGAAATTGTATTTCTTTTTGTTTGAATATTCATTACTTTCCATCACATTGTCTTCTTTTCACATGTGCCTTTGTTTCTTCCATGTGCCTTTGATTCTTGACATGGATCAGATTTACTCTTGTAAAATCATAATCCAATGAATGTGGTAAATCTTCAAGAAAATGTAAAATTCACATCACCCTTTGGTAAACCCGAACCCGCATTGATTTCTGCACAAATCTGCAGTTTTGAAGCTGTCTTGCAACTGCCATAACGCCTTCATTTCAAATCGAAATAAGGTCATTCTTGTGCTCAAATTGAAGGTCTCTGAATAAAATTTCCAATGGTACCAATGCTAGGTCCAGAATCAAAACAAAGAATTATTTATAGGCATTTAAGTAAAGGGTGGTCAAGATGAATATATTTCATGCATAGTTGATGACCCAATTTGCATGGAATTGATTAAATTCTTCATGAAGACCTAGAAAATAAGATAAACAGAAAAAGATCATAAGACTTGAATAAAAGATATCACTATAGAACTAAAATATGTAAATTAAGGGGTTTAAATATATAATATTTGGCACTTATCAGGAACCAAGGTGGTCGTATACTCAGATCATGCCGCACTAAGGCATTTGCTAACCAAGAAAGACTCCAAGCCCAAATTGATTTGATGCATTCTGTTGCTACAAGAATTTGATTTGGAGATCAAAGATAAGAAGGGTACGGAGAATGTTGTAGCTGATCATTTGTTAAGAATTGTCGTTGAGTCCATAAAGGATGATACTTCTCTTAAGGATGAGTTCCTTGATGAACATTTGTTCAGTATGGCTGTTATGGAAAAGATACCGTGGTATGCAGATATTGTCAAAGCTATAGGTAGAATTCCTAATGGATGGTCTAAGCATGAGAAGGATCATTTCTTCAGCCAAGTAAAATTTTATATCTGGGACAATCCGCGACTATACAAATATTGCCCGAAACAAATAAGTCGTAAATGTGTTCCAGAAAGTGAAGTTTAAGGCATACTGACATTCTGTCATATGCTAGAGTGTGGAGAGCATTTTGGTGCTCAGAAGACAGCTCACAAAGTCCTACCGAGCGGTTTTTATTGGCCCACCATATTCAAGGATGAATTTGAGTTTTGCAAATCTTGTCTAAGATGTCAAAAGTTGGGATCCATATCTCGACGAGACATGATGCCACTGAATACTATTTTGATGGTTAAGTTGTTTAACGTCTGGGGCATTGACTTCATGGGACCGTTTCCAAAAGTCGGCGATAAGTAGTACATATTAGTGGGAGTTGATTACATTTCTAAATGGGTAGAGGTTGTTGCCACGTCACATGTGAATCACATTGTGGTTGAGGAGTTTGTTAAATCCAATATATTTTCTAGATTTTGTATGCCACGAGTGTTGATCAGTGATGGTGGCAATCAATTTGACAACCAGTTTCTTCTGGCCTTGTGCAAGAAGTGTGGTGTCATTCATAGAATTGGAATGCCATATCACCCACAGACGAGTGGCCAAGTGGAGGTTTTGAACAGGGAGATCAAGAACATTATTGAAAAATGGTGGATCATGATTTGAAGAATTGGCTGAGAAGGTTAAATGATGCACTGTGGGCATATAAGACCGCTTATAAGACACCGATTGGTATGTCACCATACAGATTGGTCTATGGTAAGGCATGTCATCTCCCTATGGAACTCGAGCACAGAGCATATTGGGCGATCAGAAGATTGAATTTTGATATCAAAAGATCGGGTGCTCAGAGGAAACTCCAACTCGCAGAGCTTGAGGAGTTGAGGAACAATGTATATGAGAATTCTAGAATATATAAAGCCCGAACCAAAGCATTCCACGATAGACATATTAGAAAGAAAAGCTTTGAGGTCGGCCAAAAAGTATGGTTGTTCAATTCAAGACTTAAATCATTTCCCTGTAGGCTCCATTCAAGATGGGACGAACATATAGAATTACTAAGGTTTACCCCCATGGAGTGGTGGAACTTGACAACCCTGACAACAGGAAGCGATTTATTGTGAATCGTCAGCATTTAAAGCATTATGTCGAAGTTGTGCCGATAGAGAGTGTTGCTGAGACAGTTGATTTAACAAAACCGACACCAGAGCCGGATAATTTTAATCCTGAGTATCAAGAGGCAGCAACGTTGAGCCAACGACGTTAAATATTGGAACTAAGTATTAAATAGTAGATTTTGATTTTAGTTTGTAGTTGTAAAATAGTAGTATAATTCGGTTTTTGTAAAATCTTACGATCGAGTCCGAAATGGTCGTCATCATTCGGAGGGGTATTTTTATCCACGAAGTGCCAAATTTTGACGAATCAAAGTCAATCAAGTCAGTAGGTGTGTATAGGGGAGGTTCGAGTGTTCAGGAATCGAGAATGAGGCAAAAATGGCTGAAGTAAAAAATATAGCCTTCGGACCTATGCCCAAGCGTAGGTCACGGGACTGTAGATATATAGTCCCGTAACTTTTCATTTCAATTTTCGACATAATGCTTTAAATGCTAAAGTCGAATATCGATATTTCTTATCATTCCCAAGCGGCGGATCATTAGACTAGTGAGTGGTGCATACGGATTCACATGAAGAACCCGAAAAGTCTCTAAAATCCAATTTTAGGGAATTTTCCATTTCTCGCGATTTGGTAATTTTTGCTCCATTATTTTGGTTTCGATTACTTAATATCACTATTCTAAACTAGTATTGATGAACGAGATCGATCGAAATCATGTTTTAATTCGTTCTCAGAAATTTGGGTTTCAAGCTTCAGATACGGGTTGAATATCAAAATTTTGAGATGAGGTATTATTTAATCATCATATTAGAATAATTTAGATATAGTTTTGAGTTTGATTTGGTGTCCAGATAGTTTTCGCTCATTTTCGTAACAATTCGAATTATGTAGGAATGGCTCGTGTAAAAGGAGCGAGGAAGGCTGCTGAGGGAGCATCTACGTCGGGGACGGCACTACAAAGAGACAGATCAAGGTCACCACCCCTGGAGAGTATGCAGCCTCTACACTATAGTAACCAGGTGCCGAGACCGGTGTATGTTGCGCCGGATTCGTCAGATGAGGAGGTTGAGAAACCAAGTGCACCGATAGATGGCATTGAGTTAAATTTGAGACATAGCCGGTTGACAGTTCCACATATTGCACCGAGGACACCATCATGACCCCGGGCACAGTCTCTAGTCCCCGATCCATCATCACCACCACATGAGTCGGAGACCTCCAATGAGCAGACTACCAAGAGTGGTGATAATGAGGATGGGCAGGTAGAGTAGGAGGTAGAGTTGGAGGACGCTGAGTGCGGTGAGGTGCGGTATCCTAAGCCGACAGTTGATAGTGGTGAGGGTCACCTCGTTTCTTACAGATGGAAGCACTCCACGGTCTCCAAGGAGACGCTGATGACCCAAATATTGAATAAGGGTTTCCGACAGGAGTGCACTTTTGCTATTGTCCCACTTGAGCGGATAGAGCCAGTTCCGTAATGGACTATATGCGTACTGAGGGAGCGCAGATTATTGTCGATCCTAGCTCCAGCTACACCACATATTTGCGCTGACATGATTAGCGAGCTCTGGCTTCATTTGAGGCATTATAGTAAAGGGACTCGACTAGTGACAGTGGTGCAGGGGCGGGAGTTTGAGCTTACTCCCGAGAGTATTGCTATTGCGTGGGGTATTCCACACGAATACCCTCCAGAGCTAGAGGAGCGGTTCCCACCTATGCCAGACCCATTTCCGCCACTTTATGATATGGTGAGACTGCAGAATATGGGCAGTGGGCCAATAATAGGCATAATGGGACCAATAAGTTCAACTATCATCCGATGCTTTGGCTCTAGGATGTGATAGCCCGGTCCAATGTGTTACCACATCGCCATCAAACCATGTGCTACCCGTCATTTCCGGTGTTGTACTATGCTTTTGATTTTAGTCACTGGTACTCTATTCCACACGCCCTTTGGCAGACTTTGTTCCAGCATTATATTCACTTGCATCGGGAGAACAAGGTCGGAACTACCAAGTTTGAGATTGTTCTTCCCTACCTTGTGATGAAGTTGATATTTAATCAGGGATTACAGATGGATGGCGAGGGAGCATGGAACAAGGGGTGGATCAAGAAGGGTCCAATGACATATGCTCGCCGACGCAAATTCGGAGGAGTTTTACTATCGGGTGCACAGGAGGTTGACGCAGAGCAGGCTATTCCGAATGAGATGCCTGAGGTGGAGGTGTCATAGGCTGAGGAGGCTGCTATAGGAGGTGATGTGCTACGAACTCCAGTTGGGGGTGTTGTTATGATGACTGGGCTTAGTACAACCAGTTGATTGGACGTATTGAGGGATTAGAACACTCATTTATAGAGGAGAGGCAGGCCCGACAGTGTGAGCACCATGAGATGATAGATCGGTGGGATATTATTGTTGGCTTTGAAATTCTATTTCAAGCAATAAATCTTATTTTGATATTAACAAAACATTCAAAATCGTGATTGGTACAAATATGACTTTGAGCTAAGTGTTTAAGCAAGTACAGGTAAATGATTCGGAAAGATCACTAAAGTAACAAGCGATAAGAAAACTCAAGCGCAAACTCGAAGAAGGACAAAAAAATCAAAGAAAGAACGAAAGTTGGACTCAAGACCTTGGGTAGATAGGTCGGGGTGAGAATATTCTAACAAGGTATCTTATGCGTTGATTGGTCTTATAAGCTCAAGTAATAAATCAAACGAACTCAAACGAATAAAAAACGGACCTTGAAAATAATTCTTAGAGTCACCCAGTCGACTGGCCATGAAATGGCAGCCGACTGACTGTGACCCAGTCGACTGGCCATTAAGGACCTAGCCGACTGGATGAACCAGTGGGCTATAAAACATTTTGACTGCATGAGGCAGACGACTGGCCTGTCCAAGGCAGTCGACTGACTGTGCCCAGTCGACTGGCAGTTAAGGACCCAGCCGACTGACTGATGAGGCAGAGAGTAATGAACATTTTTTATTGCCTGAGGCAGTCGACTGGCCTATCCAAGGCAGTCATTGACTCATGAGGCAGTCGACTGGCCTTCTTAAGGCAGTCGACTGGCCTTTCTTGAGGCAGTCGACTGACCCTAGTCGTTGGGAAAAATATTATAAATCTAAGGATGGAGGCAGTCGACTGGGTGCTTCAGGATTTTAAGGAAAAGTATTTCTAAACAATATTTTTGCCCAAAAAAAAATGATTTTGCTTGCTGATTTTCAGGTCCTGCTCTCCACATTGTCTAGGGTGAGATACACTCTCCAAACCCTAGTGTTACACTATATAAAGAAAGAGATATGGATTGAAATCTTAAGGTTCTTGTGTGAGAAATTTTTCAAATATTGTTCATCTCTAATTTTCTCTCAAGCATCTTCTGAAAAATCTTTTGATAGCAAGAAAGATCAAAATATCTTTTTTCACTCTTATGATTTTGAAGATTTAAAGTCAAGCCTTGAGCTTATTCTCTTATTGAAAATATATTGTGAGAACATATATATCTTGAGTTCTTGAAATATCACCTAAAAACACTTGAGCTTATATTGATCTATCTTCCATAAAAACCTTAGGGTTTTGAGTGTTTTTGTTTCTTGAGTGATATATTGATTGCATGCACAAATTTGTGATCTTGGGTGAGTGAAGCCCATTGTATCAAGGGAGGATTGTTCTCTTGATTGTGTGAAGAGGTAGTTAGCTCTTTTGAAAAGGTTTGTTATTCCACCTATTGAAGGAAGAGCCATAGTGTGAGGATCGAGAAAGTCTCAAGGAAGGGGATTCTTTGAGCCGAGGAGTAGGAGTTACCGAACCTCGTAAAAATCACGGTGTCAATATCTCTATCTCTATCTCCTTACTTCATGTTCATGCATGCTTAATTTATATTGTGATAAATAGCTTGTTGAATTCAAGTGAAAGTATTCATTGCATATTTTACCATGTAAATTAATATTGAACCTTGTTGCATGTTCTAGTAAGAAGAAAAAGAAGTTAAAATTATTTTTTAAAACCCTATTCACCCCCCCCCCCCCCCCCTCTAGGGTATTTTAGTGACTTACAATTGGTATCAGAGCCTAATCTCTACTTGTTTTAGACTTAACCGTCTTAGAGAACGATCATGGCCTCAAACATAGTCACTCATGTAGAAGGACAATCTAACAATAGGCCCCCATGGTTTGATGGTTCAAACTATAGCTATTAGAAGACTAGAATGATAGATTTTCTTCAAGCAATTGATTATCAAATTTTGCTAGTTATTGTCGATGGACCTTTTACTATTACAAAAGTGGTTGATGGAAAAACTATTCCCAAATTACCCAATGAATGGGATAATGATGAGTGTAGACTTATGTCATTCAACGCCAAAGCTATGGTTAATCTAAATTGTGCCTTAAGTCCAAACGAATTTAACCGTGTATCTACTTGTTCCACGGCCAGAGAAATGTGGGATAATATTAAAGTTACTTATGAAGGAACTACTCAAGTTAGAGAATCTAAAATTGATATACTTATGCATGAATATGAACTCTTTGCCATGAAGGAAGATGAAAATATCAATTCTATGATGTCTCGTTTTACTAATATTTTGAATGGACTAAAGCACCTTGGTAGAATTGTTCCTAGATCCGATGCGGCATGCATAGTCCTTAGAAGCCTTCCGGTCAAATGGGATGCAAAGGTGACGGCTATTAAAGAAGCACACGATCTTAGCACTATGAGTCTTGATGAGATTTTCGGGTCACTCCTTACATGGGAAATTACCTTAAAATCTCGTGAAGAAGACGCCAAGCCTAGAAAAGGTATAGCCTTGCAAGCTTCAACTAAAAGTGAAGCAAATGAAAGAATCAAAGAAGAGGTGGATGAAGACATTGCCTTGATCACTCAGCAATTCAAGAGATTTTTTCAACAAAAGAAGGCTAAAGGTCGGAGGTTCTCAAAGAGCAACAAACCAAGAGGAGAGACAAGTAAGAAGGAGTCCATTACTTGCTTCAATTGTGGTAAACCGGGATACTATAGAAATGAGTGTTTCAAGCCCAAAAAGGAGAACGAGAAAAGGCCAAACAAAATGGCCATGAATGCAACATGGGATGATTATGACTCTTGGGATTCGGATGAGGAAGAAAATGGTGAGGAAATTGCAAATCTTTGCCTCATGGCAAATGAAGATGAGGTACATTTAAATTTACATGCATTACATAATTCCATTTTGTCATATGATGAGCTTTTATTTTCTCATAATAAATTACAAGATGAATTTGAAAATTTGTATGATGAGTTTGAAAAACTAGCTAAGAAACATAGTTTGCTCAAGAAATCTAAATCTTCATGTAACTCCACTTGTCACACCATAGTTAATGTAAATGCTACAAATGACAAAAGTATGAAGATAGAAGAGGCAAACAGTTTATTGAAAAAGACTATCGATGATCAAATAAACATCTTAGCAAAATTCACAAAAGGAAAAGAAAACTTGAGCATCATGCTAGGAAGACAAAGAAACTCTTTTGACAAATGCAGCTTAGGATATTATGCATTCAACAAAGATGCACTTTTATTGAAGAAAATAAAATCATTAAAGCATACTTTTTCAAAACAATCTTCACTCTCATCTTCTATTAATCAGAACAATGTCTCATGCTATTATTGCAAGAAAAGATGTCACAAAGCAAATGCATGTTTTCTAAGAAAGAAGAAGAAAATTGTCTCAAAAATATTTTGGGTTCCTAAAGGAACCATTGCATCTCTACGTGCAAAATAAAATTTGGTAACAAAATCATTTTGGGTTCCTAAAGGAACTATTGCATCTCTTTCTAACCATAATAGACCCAAAATAGATTGGGTACGAATAAAAGTCACGTAACGTTGTGTTATAGGTATGTTTGAAGTCCGCCTCAAAAGAAAGATGGTTCCTTGATAGCGGATGTTCAAGGAACATGACGGGGGACAAATCAAAATTCATGTCCCTAAAATCTTATGAAGGAGGAAGTGTTACTTTTGGAGATAACTCACAAGGCAAAATTGTTGGAATTGGATCCATTGGTATATCTCCTTCTCTAGCTATAGATAACGTACTTTTAGTTGATGGTTTAAATCATAACTTGTTTAGTATTAGCCAACTTTGTGACAAAGGTTATGATGATATCTTTAGGTCAAATGCATGCTTAGTTGAGAAAGATGGAAAGTAATTGTTCAATGCAAAGAGAAACGGAAATTTATATACTATGTTGCTATGTGAATTAAATGAACAAGATGTTAAGTGCTTTGTCACATCGAGTGAAAATAGTTGGTTATGGCATAGACGCTTAGGACATGCTAGTATGGACCTCATTCAACGTTTGTCTAAAAATGAATTAGTCAAAGGCCTCCCGAAGACTTATTTTTCAAAAGATAAAATATGTAGTGCATGTCAAATAGGTAAGCAAGTGAAATATTCTTTCAAGAGGAAGAAAGATATCACCACTTCTCGACCCTTAGAGCTACTTCATATGGACCTCTTTGGTCCGGAGAGAACAGCTAGCTTAGCCGGGAAACTCTATGTACTTGTTATAGTAGATGACTACTCTAGATTCACTTGGGTTCACTTTCATGCTCATAAAAATGAAACTCACTCCATTCTTGATAAATTTTATAGAGTCATTCAAAATGAAAAAGATTTGAAAATCAAGAAAATTAGAAGTGATAGGGGTAGAGAATTTGACAATCAAGTTCTAGGGAAATTATGTGATGAATTTGGTGTATCTAATGATCTCTCGGCTCCAAGATCTCCTCAACAAAATGGGGTAGTTGAAAGGAAAAATAGTTCTTTACAAGAAATGGCTAGGACTATGTTAAATGAACACAACCTTCCCCGAAGTCTTTGGGCTGAAGCGGTAAACACCGCTTGTCATGTCATAAATAGAGTTATCATCAGAATGAAATTAGGTAAGACTCCGTATGAGTTGTGGAATGGTCGGAAACCCAATATCGGTTATTTCAAAGTCATAGGTAACCCTTCACAAGGTGTTAGCACAAGATCTCAACTTAGAGACTTGTGCCCCCGCATGGCTTTTGTGTCTAATATTGAACCCAAGAACTTCCATGAAGCTCAATGTGATGATTCTTGGATCATGGCCATACAAGAGGAACTAAAATCAATTTGAACGCAATCAAGTTTGGCATTTAGTCCCTCAACCCACATATCAAACTATAATAGGCACTAAATGGGTTTTTCGAAATAAAAAGGATGAAAATGGAGTGATTATTCGAAATAAAGCAAGATTGGTAGGTCAAGGATACAATCAAGAGGAGGGCATTGATTATGATGAAACCTTTGCACCCGTAGCTAGATTAGAAGCAATTAGAATGCTTCTTGTATTTGCATCATCTAGAAATTTTATTCTTTATCAAATGGATGTCAAAAGTGCTTTTCTAAATGGAACTATAGATGAAGAAGTGTTTGTAAAACAACCACCCGGCTTTGAAAATGAACTTTTTCCAAATCATGTTTAAAAATTGTCTAAATCCTTATACTGATTAAAGCAAGCTCCTAGAGCTTGGTATGAACGACTTAGTGACTTTTTACTTCAAAAAGGGTTTTCTAAAGGCAAAGTTGACAACACTCTCTTTACAAAAACTGTCAAGAATGATTTATTGATTATCCAAATATATGTTGACGACATTATATTCGGTTCCACAAATACTTCTCTTTGCAAAGATTTCGCATCTAGTATGCAAAACGAATTTGAAATGAGTATGATGGGTGAGTTGAATTTCTTCTTAGGATTGCAAATCAAGCAAAGCTTGGATGGCTTATTTGTTAGCCAATCTAAGTACACTAAAGATTTGCTAAAGCGATTTGGCATAGAGGGAGCCAAACATGCCATTACTCCTATGAGTACCTTTATTAAACACGACAAAGATGAAAATGGAAAATGTGTTGATATTACTCAATATAGAGGCATTATTGGAAGTTTACTTTATTTAACTGCTAGTAGACCGGATATCATGTTTAGTGTATGTTTATGTGCTCGTTTTCAATCTTGTCCTAAAGAATCTCACTTGCTAGCCGTAAAACGTATTTTTCGCTATCTTAGTGGGACGATTAACTTAGGACTATGGTATCCACATGGCACCACTCTTGATCTCACTAGCTATTCGGATGTTGATTTTGCGGGTTGTAGAGTGGATAGGAAAAGTACAAGTGGTACATGTCACTTTCTAGGTCACTCTCTTGTTTCATGGTCAAGTAAAAAGAAAAATTCGGTTGCTCTGTCTACGGCTGAAGCCGAATACGTAGCGGCCGGTAGTTGTTGCGCCCAAACAATTTATATTAAGCAACAATTACTTGATTTTGGACTTGTTTTTAATCTCGTACCTATTAAATGTGATAACACTAGTGCTATTTGTATCTCAAAGAATCCTACTCAACATTCTCGCACAAAGCACATAAAGATTAGGCATCATTTTCTAAGGGATCACGTAGCCAAAGGTGACATCGAATTGATTTTTATTGACACTAAAAATCAACTGGCGGATATTTTTACTAAACCCCTCTCGGACAAACCATTTTCAAAAATTCATAGGGAATTAGGAATGGCCATGGATTTTGAAGTAATCAGTTAAATTTTCACAAAATATCGTCCACGATCTCGGCTTTCAAAATTTAAAATATTTTTCGAAAATTTATTTTTGAGGGTCAGTCGACTGCCTCGTATACAACCAGTCGACTAGATTAACCAGTGAGCTTTTCTTATTTTATTCCTCTTCAGCCAGTCGACTAGGTCGTGAGCCAGTCGACTGCCCCCATATGGCCAGTCGACTACCTCTGCGCAAACCCAGTTTTTATTTCTTCTTTCTCTTTGTCTTCTCTCCACTCTCTCCACCATCTCTCCCATTTCTTCCTTCCTTCTCGCCATTTAATCACCTTTAAACCATTTCCCCATTACCCCAAAACCCTCTCCTCCATTATCACCACTCTTTTTTTTTCAGTTTCTCTTTTCTCTCTCATTTTCTTCTCGATTTCTTTTCATTTTGTTTTCAAAATGCTTTCAATCATCTTAGTTCTTCTCTCTCTCATGGCTCCCAATGTCGTGCGCCTCAAGAAACGCGCCCATAGGGGTGAAAGCTCTTCGGCTGCACCTCCTCCACCTCCGTCCCCTGTTCATGAGGACACTGATTCAGAACCTGAATATTGTCCAATGTCTCTCTCTACCCTTCTTGGTGATGAAGATAGTGTTTGTCTTTTCGAAACTAACTTCATTCATCGCAAGTTTACTCGGAGTCTCATTATGACTCAACCCTTGTGCGAAGAGATTGGCGCTAATACGTTCAATCTTTTTCAAAATATGGGTTAGGAATTCTTTGTTTCTCTTGATGTTTTGACTTTTCCACGCGCCGTCAAAGCGTTTTATACAAATCTGGAGAATCCTTCTCAACCAAGTCCTCCCGCTAGCAAACTTTGCTCCACTGTTGCAGGCGTTTCAGTTGAGTTGACCGAAGCAGAAATTAATATTGTTTTTCGGCTACCTACTGGCGGTATATCGTATTTCTACCCATCTATTTGGTACTCTTCGAGTGATTTCGATCCTCTCGAAGCAGTTCGGGCCATTTCGGTGATTAAGACCACCACTGCCATTTCTGAGTTTCCTTCTTCCTCGCTTACTCCCGAGGCTCGACTTGTGCACAATATTATCACATATTCCATTTTGCCAAAGTCCAGAAGCTGGAGGCTTATGTCGATCATGGAAGCCTTCCTAGTCTATTGTGTCATGACCGGTTGTAAGGTCAACCTTGCTTTTCTTTTCATTTTAGCTATTCTCGAGTGCCACAAGAATAAAGGAGCACTTATTTTTCCTACTCATCTATCTTATCTTCTTGGTCGGTGTGGCGTTCCACTTGATGAAGAGCCTTCAGAGCACAATCCGATTTTTCTGGACCGCACGCATCTGAAGCAGATGCATATCAGTAAGAATGTCGATGGAGTGTTGGTCTCACTTAGGGTTGTTCCTTTTGCGGACCAAGCTGGTCCATCTGTTCCTCGTCCTGATGTTCCTCGTCCCGAGGCACTTCGTCCGGAAGCTCCAACTTCTTCTTTTCCGTCTCTTGGTAGCAATTCTGATATTCCAAATTTTGTGTTTGGGGAAAATCCCGAAACTCTTACCCAAATCTTGGAAATTGTAAAGCACGATGAGGCCCAAAAGCGCAATGAGGAGGTCCAGAGGAAGACGGCCGAGGATATGAAGCGTCTTGAGGACAAGATCGACCGCATCGCCACTACCATGGACGCATTTCGCCGTGACCTTCCGCATTTTTGATGTCGTCAAAGAGGGAGAATGTTTTAGGGTGTTTATGTTGGCCAAAGGTCTATTTTATGTCTATTTTGTATAGCATAGGACGTTGCCTATGTTTGTTGTTTATGCTTCGTTTCATTTCTATGTTTTATCATTTTGTAATGTGTAGTAGTAAAATAACATGTACCGAACTCGCAAATTATAAATTGAATTATGTTGTTTCTATTATATTCCCTTGCATTACGTAAATGAGTATCAAATTGCAAAATTGATTTCCTAAGAGGAAGCATGCAAATAAAAATGAAGATGCACACATTGAGGGAGAGTATCACTTGATACTTCACCATTTATGCGCAAACACGAAATGTTTTGTCAACATAAAAAAGGGGGAGATTGTTGGCTTTGAAATTCTATTTCAAGCAATAAATCTTATTTTGTTATTAACAAAACATTTAAAACCGTGTTTGGTACTAATATGACTTTGAGCTAAGGGTTTCAGCAAGTACATGTAAATGATTCGAAAAGATCGCTAAAGCAATAAGCGATAAGAAAACTAAAGCGCAAACTCGAAGAAGGACAAAAAGATCAAAGAAAGAACGAAAGCTGGACTCAAGACCTGGGGTAGATAGGTCGGGGTGAGAATATTGTAGCAAGGTATCTTATGCGTTGATTGGTCTTATAAGCTCAAGTAATAAATCAAACGAACTCAAACGGATCAAAAACGGACCTTGAAAATAATTTTTGGAGTCACCCAGTCGACTGGATGAACCAGTGAGCTATAAAACGTTTTGACTGCATGAGGCAGTCGACTAGCCTGTCCAAGGCAGTCGACTGACTATGCCCAGTCCACTGGTAGTTAAGGACCCAGCCGACTAACTGAACCAGAGATTTATGAAAAATTTTTATTGCCTGAGCCAGTCGACTGGCCTATCCAAGGCAGTCGACTGACTCATGAGGCAGTCGACTGGCCTTCTTGAGGCAGTCGACTGACCCTAGCCGTTGGGAAAAATATTTTAAATCTAAGGATGGAGGCAGTCGACTGGGTGCGGTCAGGCAGGCGACTGGGTGCTTTAGGATTTTAAGGAAAAGTATTTCTAAACAATATTTTTGCCCAAAAAGAAATGATTTCGCTTGCTGATTTTCAGGTCCTACTCTCCACATTGTCTAGGGTGAGATACACTCTCCAAACCCTAGTTTTACATTATATAAAGAAATAGATATGGATTGAAATCTTAAGGTTCTTGTGTGAGAAATATTTTAAATATTATTCATCTTTAATTTTCTCTCAAGCATCTTCTGGAAAAAAATTTGATAGCAAGAAAGATCAAAATCTCGTTTTTCACTCTTATCATTTTGAAGATTTAAACTCAAGCCTTGAGCTTATTCTCTTATTGAAAATATATTGTGAGAATATATATATCTTGATTTCTTGAAATATCACCTAAAAACACTTGAGCTTATATTGATCTATCTTCCATAAAAGCCTTAGGGTTTTGAGTGTTTTTGTTTCTTAAGTGATATATTGATTGCATACACAAATTTGTGATCTTGGGGGAGTGAAACCCATTGTATCAAGGGATGATTGTTCTCTTGATTGTGTGAAGAGCTATTTAGCTCTTTTGTAAAGGTTTTGCTATTCCACCTATTGAAGGAAGAGCTATAGTGTGAGGATCGGGAAAGTCTCAAGGAAGGAGATTCTTTGAGCCGGGGAGTAGGAGTTACCGAACCTCATAAAAATCACGGTGTCAATATCTCTATCTCTATCTCCTTAATTTATGTTCATGCATGCTTAATTTATATTGTGGTAAATAGCTTGTTGAATTCAAGTGAAAGTATTTATGGCATATTTCACCTTGTAAATTAATATTGAACCTTGTTGCATGTTCTAGTAAGAAGAAAAAGAAGTTAGAAATTATTTTTTAAAACCCTATTCACCCCCCTCTAGGGTATTTTAGTGACTTACAATTATGATGCAACATATGGGAGTGACAGTTCCACCCACCACAACCACCTCTGAATGATACTATGTAGTGGTAGTTTAGTTTTATTTATTTTATTTTGTTTTTATATTTTCTTGTTATAGTTCTCCATAACAGAGATCATTCGTAGAGCGGAGAGTCAGTGTTCGATCTTTTGTGACCTCTTTAACGATCATCTCTAACTATTTGTGCTATTTTTGGTTTTGTATAAAATAACATTTTTTGACCACTTTTATTGATATGTGTGCCTTACTATGTTTATTACATTGAGTATGTGTGATTTTATTTTTGCACTATGGGGACATGTGTGCATTTCAGTTTGGGGTGCGTCGGTTATTGAAAACCGTGTCATGATTAAAATATATATATAAGTTTGGGGTGCGTCGGTTATTGAAAACCCTACGTGGTTGGGCCAGAAAATTTGAAAATTTTATCCATTTTTTGGATGTTTTTTCTTGATTTGTACTTATACTTGTATTTAGATTTGTTTAAGTTATTTTTACTAATTTGTGTATAGTTTTTGTTGAATTTTTAGAGTAATCATAATCTGACAAGGAGGCTACAAATAGAAGTTGGATTAGTTATTGCTTCCCATTTTCTAGTCAATTAAGGGTTTTAAATCATTTTTCTCTTCTAATTCTACTCCATTCATCTATAAATACATCCATAGGGTAGACACAATTCACAATTCACAATTCTCAAGGAGTGAGCATTAGATTGGGTATTCTTCTTCTATTCTTCTTTTATTCTTTCTATTTCGAGGAGGGTTAGTATAGATAATGCTAATGACGATTCTTCTGACCCGGAGGAAATTATAGAAGAGACGGAACTACATGTGGTCATGAAGAGCACGAATAACGAAGCTACGAGTAAAAAGGGAAGTCGAACCACACCAAAATTGTTTTTGCAGTGTCGGTTACAATTTGAGGAGATATTTTTTCCGGAGAGGATGAATCGAATTTTAGTTGCACCCGGAAGGAAAATCCTTAGAAATTAAGGGTTGAAAATTCTAGAAAAACCGGCGAGCGAAAAGGTGTATCCGGGCTTGGTCCGAAAATTCTATGAGAATATGATAATTATGGGACCGTCAAGATTTGAGGTGATAAGGGCTAAAGTGACTCAGTGGAGTGCTCTTATTGTGGTTGGAAGAAGAAGTATTACCAATGCATGGAATATACCAATCGGTACTCCGGCAAACATACAAGGAATTTTGAAGGAGCATCATGTAGAATGGCCACATAAGGATGAAGAGATGGTTCGGGAATTGTGTGCGGTATCAGATTTCGGAGATAAAACGTGTGATAATTGGTGGTTAAACTTGGATATACTTTATTTGGATTGTGTTGTTACAGCTCAAATTCGGCCTAATAATCGAACAAGTTCAAGAGATCACACTACGCTTAGAACTTTGTATGCCCTAACTCATAGATATGAAGTGTTCCAACATTGATTATGGCTGAGATGTCGTATGCTCAAGCAATTGTGAGTAGAGAATGGTCGGGGGCCGATAAATGTGACTATTATCTTCCATACCCGTTTTTACGATCAAAAATCATTGTTGAGCAGTTGGGTGATAAAATGAAGGAATTGGATGAGATGCGATGGACATTCATGAAAATATATCCAGAGGAAGATTTAGAGAAGTTGAAAGAGACTACGGATTGTTGGATATGGTTGAAGAGTGTCGTGTCGAGTAATGAAGAAGAAGAGGAAGACTAGGATTTAGGTTTAGGATATTTAGGTAATTTTATTTTTAGAGACGGTAGACCCTTAAGGCCACGTCTTTGTTTCTTTTATTTTTATTTTTTATTTTAATTTTAGGATTGTAGGCCCTTAAGGCCAAATCAGTTTTTTTACTATTATTAATATTTTTGTTATAAAACAAATTCAATAAAAAAAAATCTTTGATTCCTTGAAAACATGTGTCGATTTCGGGATATTTATGATGAAATTTATTTTCCATTGCTATGATTGGGTATGTGTGCTTTATTGATGATATCTCAAGGTGATCCAATTCAAGTTTGGGGGAGAGGATTTGTGTTTTGTTTTAGAATCCAGAATTGAGCTTCAAGGATAACTGTATATGTTCTCCTATTTTATTTTTGACCATGGCGACATGGTCTGATTTAAGTTTGGGGGTAAGGGTATATTATTACAAGGAATAAAGATTTTCGAGAAAAAACAAATTTGGAACAATTCTTTGTTTCACACATGAATGTTTGGCATTTACGGTTTGGTTAAGTTTGTGTATATGATGCATGAGTAGTATGTGATGTGATGTTCCCGCTCATCAGAATAATGATTAGATCAAGTTAGTAAAGTGATATGGTTTTAAATGGGTGAGTGATTAGTGAAATTGAAATTAGGAAGGACGACTTTGACCTATAAATAAAAGCACACGTTCACTATAAGAAATAGGTTGATTTTTTACTATGTAGTTGAAAAATAATTTTGTTGTAATAAAAGGGGAGAAGTGGGGTTGTTTGGCTTGAAATGGAGAAAATTGAAAAAAAAATTGAGAAAATAAAATACAAAAACCAGTTATTTGATCTGAGTAACCGGGCTTTGGCATCACCAATATCATTGTTCACGTTTAAAGGGGAGAAGACTGATGAGCATAAATCCCATGGAAGAAGCTCGGGCCCAGTTGGATGGAACTAAAAATCCTCGCTAGAAAGGCTAGAGCTTAAAAAGACAAAAAAGGATGAAAAGTGGAATGTTGAAAAGTTACGTTTTAATGAAAAATGGTAAAATTTGATCAATGAAGTAGGAGAAAAGAAAATGAAATATTGTAGTTAAATGTTCACAAAATCATGGAAGGTTTTCTGGATTTTAAGTAGAAAGTAGCAAAATCATTCACTTAAGTGGGGACCATTCATAACACGAAACATGATATATTTGTTGTTTTGTAGTGAGTGGGAATATTTGCATTCATATTATCTTCTGTGTTGTATCATAGCTTATTTGAATTATGTGTGTGAACTCATGAATGCGTAATTTTAAAAGAATTGAGATGTTTGTAGGTACCATCACTGGAAACCTTCACGAGACTTCACTCGTCCACTAGGGGTAACCTAGGGGTTTAAAAGGCTTGTTACACGTGCTAGTTGTAATCGGTGACTCTCACGAAAGCAAGGGATTCCGTTAGAGTTGATAGGTTGGATAAAATAAGAATCATCACAGATAGTTTTCTCCGAGTTTATTTCTAAGGAACTAGCAATATGTAAGTTTGGGGGTGTGATAGGTGCTCAATATTGGTCTTTTTTATCCCCTATCTTACGTTTGTTATATCTTTACATTTCGTTACTTGGTATTTTTATCCCGTTTGTGTGTGTAAGCATGTTTCAAGAGCTTAATGAAAAAACATACCTAATCTCAGTGAATTAACTGAGTTCGTGTTCATTTCTATCTTGAGAAAGGAATCAAGAGGTGTGCCAAAGCGAAGAAGAGCTACCGGAGGGCAAAATATTCATTTCTTGACATCACTATCTCACTGGAAGGGACAAAATATCATTTTCAGACATTATTACGTCACCGAAAAGCATCGGGATTCAAAGGCGACATGTCTAGCTCAAATATGAAAAGACGAATTTTTACACAAAAGATGTATAATAGCCTACGTCGTCAAAAAGAGAAAGGGGCAGATTGTACCTAAGCTACGCTCCTAAGTTACGTTATGGTTTGTACCCTACACCCTAGACCTACGCTTCGGCGTAGCTCAGGAGCGTAGGTTTACCTTGTGGTCACGTGATCCCTTTACGTGCTGAAGTTGTTTCGGAGTTGTTTAAGAATTTTCCAGTTTTGTCCCTATTTCGATATTTCAAGTGATCGGTGATTTCAGACCTCTATATACAGGCTTATACACATATTTACATCTGATTTTAAAGATATTATTTATGTATTATGAAATTACAAAAAAAGGGAAACCATTAGGGTTTCCCTCACTTGTCTATAAATATGAGAGGGTTAGATTTAGGTTTGGAGTTCTAGTTTTTGTTTTGTTTTTGGGAGTTGGATTTTAGAGGTTGGTTCATGCATGTTCATTCATAAAGTTCTTCCATTGAAGAGAACCACCATTAAAGACCTAAAGATCCGGAGAAGAAGGCCATGGAGAGTGTTTCTACACCGACAATGCAAATTCCCTCAGCCATAATCAACTAATTTGGTATCTATGGTTTTCTCGTAAAACCCTAGCCAAGTAATGTAGTTCTGATTTTATATTCAATTGTAGAGAGGGGAAACTGTGACTATATTGTGATAATTTTGTTAGATGAGAGACCGTTTTTATTCGTGATACAAGTTTATATATTTGAATTGATTCTTGTCTTAGACTTTTCGAATATATATATCTTACATAATCACAATTATTCACTATGGGCTGGAACTCGAATGCTTAATATATGATTTTCTACACAATGGTGGTCATAAAACACAAAAGCCTAGGTTGACACAGATCATGCCCTGACAAACTGATATAGACATGTTTTAGTTTACTTTTATGTTTTAATTTACTGCTTTAATTTACTTTTTTGTTAGTAGTTGGCATGCACTAATCAGTTTAGTCTTGAGATGGGTTATCGCGATCCGGTTGACACTAATCCTTTTTGGGGTCAAACTACTGGTGCGGTGCGACCTGATTCACAGTCAATGGATCACCCTCGTACAATTGAAATAGAATTTGGACTATATTATGCGGTTAGTGGTGGAGTGAGGAAACCCTAGTTTTCTTTCTTCCTGAATCACAACCATTATTTATTATTACTTTTTGTTTTATTTTCATTATTATTAGATAATTCACAAAATAAAACTCTTTTCGGAAACTTATAATTCAGTGTTTTTAGACTATTAAAGTGAACAATCCTCGTCTCTATGGGATCGATATTTTCCTACTCAAGAAAAACTATATATAATTGATCTATGCACTTGCAGAAGGGTAAAACCTAAAGTGTCATTAAGGTGTCGTTTTTAACCACATATTTTGCACACACCTGACACCCATCAATAGAATAAAAAATACAAGTTGCAGAGGTGAGTAAGCCAATAGATAGCAAGAAATGCTTTGCACTGATTTTATTATGATTCATTAACCATAGCATAAAAGAATGTTTAGGCACATGATAGGGAAACCAAATGGCATCATACCAGGACACTTGATCAACTTTAAACCTTACGAAATCCTAAGCAGAAGCAATAGAGAACCTACCATTGTTAGGAGCCCAAATGATAGAATCCCTTCTATTTGGGGTTGGCTTAAAACTGGCTGGAAAGTTGTCTTTAGAAAAGACCCAATCATGAGAGTTGAGAGTTGGGAAATACCATCCAGAGATGCTAATAAGTCTACTAGCTGAAATCATTTTGGCCAAAACCAAAAGGTGTAACCACAACTGGATTCAAAAAAGATATCAATGGACCTTGGGGATGCCAATTATCAAACCATAGAGAAGTAAGCTTACCATCACCAATAATAGACTTGAAAGCATTTCTGAATATTGGCCTAAGCTTAAGCAATTTCTTCCAAGTCCATGAACAAACTCTAGGGATAAGAATATTCCAAAAATTTATGCTTCTAATGAGATGAAGTTTTACCCAAGAGGACTATAAAGAAGATTGATCTAGTTGAAGAATAGACCACAGATGCTTAGATAAAGCTGCCACATTCCATTCCTCGAGATCTTTAACCCCCAAACCCCCCACTTTAAAAGGAAGGTAAATAGTATTTCAAACCACTTTGCACCCACAATTACACATTTTTTATCCTGTCCAAAGAAATTGCCTTAGAAGATAAGTAAGCTCTTTTATCACAGCTTTAGGTAATGGAAAATTTGAAGACCAATAGACTTAAATAGCAAAAAGAACCGACTTGATCAGCTGAAGCCTTCCTCCATAGGACAAGAATTTACTTGACCAGCTATAAATTCTATTAGTAATTCTTGTGACCAAGGTAGCACAATCTTGTTTTGAAAAATTTGTTGATATCAAAGGGACTTCCAAGTATTTCACTGAAAGAACATCAACTTGAAATCCTAGTTTCTCAATAATTTGATGCATAAGAGAGGAATCCACACCAGAATGGAAGAGCAAACTCTTAGCATGATTAGGCATCAGACTAGAGATGTGACTAAAGGTAGTGAGAGCAGTCATCAGCAAGTCAATAGATAACAAATCCCCAGCATAAAAAAGTAGAAGATCATCAGCAAATAAAAAGCTTGTCAATTTCTGAGCATCACACTTCCATAAATAAGTAAATCCTCCATTAGCAATAGTCTTCTCAATTAATCTTGTAAGAATTTCCATACCCAATACAAAAAGATATGGTGAAATAGGATATCATTGCCTAATACCTATTGAACTCTGAAAATAACCAGCCAAGCCTCCATTAATATTGACTAAGAACATAGGAATGGATATACATGCTATGATAAGCTGAATAAAACAATTTGGAAACTTGAAAGCTTTTAGAGCAGCTTGCAGAAAAGACCAAGAGATGGTATCAAAGGCTTTAGTAAGATCAACCTTCAAAGAAATTCTAGGGTCACCTTTATCTTTGTGGTAGTCCTGAAATTGCTCTTAAGCTAACAATATGTTATCAGAAATACTTCTACTAGCTATAAAAGCACTATGATTTAAACTGATGCAGACTGGAAGACAAACCTTAAGTCTGTTAGCAAGAACTTTGGAAAGGCACTTATAAAGAGTGGTACATAAAGATATAGGCCTGAAATCTGAGAAATAGTTAGGATTTTCTACCTTAGGGACCAAAGTAATAATTGTGGAGTTTACCCCTTTTAGTAAATGCCTAGAATGAAAGAAAGCCTGAATAGCTCTGATAACATCTGCAGCCACTATAGACCAACAATGTTTAAAAAATAAAGCATTGAACCCATCATTTCCAGGGGCCTTCCCATCATTCAAAGAAAACATAGACCGTCTTATTTCCTCATCAGAGATAGGCCTTAACAAACTTTGAATCTTATCATCACCCAGAGGATGTTTAACATACTCTTGCAAAGAAGGAATTAAAGGAACCTCGGGAGCTGTGAGTAGAGACTTATAGAAATCCACTACTTCATTTTCAATGCAAGTAGGCTTCTTCGATCTCACCCCTTCTCTAGAATTTGGAGACAAAACACTATTAGTTTTCTTCCTGAATTTTGCCATTTTATGGAAGTAAGAAGTATACTTATCTCCAAGCTTCAACCACTGAACCCTAGACTGTAGCTTGTAGAAGGATTCTTCAGCACTAGCAAGATGGTTATAATTTGAGAGACTAATTTTTTCTTGCTGAAGTAAAAAGGGATTACTGGGATCAACATCAACCTTCACTTTAATCAGTTTCAACCTCTCAACAGCAGCTTGCACCTGAGAAGTTAGATCATTATAGTGAGCCTTATTTAACTATTTGAGAGCCTACTCCAGAAGACGTAACTTGGCAGCCACTTGATACATATAAGAAACATGAATTTGAGTATCCCAAACCTGTTACACAACATCCATAAAATTAGGATGATGAATTAAGTGATTATTGAATATAAAAGGGGAGGCCTTTCTCTGAACTTGACACCCTAGTTTAAGAACCATCAAAGCATTATCTCATACACATCTTGGTTCAAAAAGAGCTTCAGATTGAGTAAGAACTGAATTCCATGTCTCATTAACTAGCACTCTATCAATCTTTCAAAAATATTTATGATTATTCCAAGTAAATTGCAGCTCTGTGTACCTCAAATCAAGAACAAAAGCCTGCTGCAAGCAATCACCACACTCTTGCATGGAAGAATCCCAAATAGAAGATCCACCATACTTCTCATGAGGATATCTGAGGGCATTGAAATCCCCAGCTAGGAAAAGAGGCTCATTTGAAAACCTAGAAGCAACATCCAAGATATCTCTCCAAAGAAATCTTCTATTTGTACTATCATTGGAGCTATAAACAAAACCACATATGCACTTAAATTTAGATTCCAACACTATAATGGAGCATATAATCAACTGATCAGATTTAAATAAAAAGATCACGTGAATCTTATCTGAGTCCCAACAAACCCATAATCTTTCATTCAAGGCATGCTCATAGTTAGAGATCACTTTGCAATCCTTTGAAAAAGAATGCATGATTCTCACAAAGTTCTTCTCCTTTACCCTAGTTTCAACAACACAAAAAAGAGATAAGACAAATTACTTAATGACTTTCCTAACTTCCATATGCCTACTAGAGGTATTAAAACCCCTTATATTCCATATTCCAAACTGCATGAAGAAATAAAACTTAGATACAATACCCATAATACATTAGGGCTTTAAATCCCATTACCACCTCCTTTAGGAAAACTATACACCAAGCCGCTTCTAGTTTTAACTCTAGTAGTAGGTGATAAGTGCCAAATGTGTAAAATTTTAGGCCCCTATATTGCTATTGTTACGTCTCTACATTCCATTATTTGGTATTTTTATGTCGTTTGAGTCTAAGCGTGTTTCGGGAGCTTAATGAAGAAAATGAGCTAACTTTTGTGAATTAATTATAGAAGTGCTTGTGTCTATTCAAATAGGAGAGCTAAAGAGGTGTTTTCAAGAGAAAAGTGTCTCCCGGAGGGCAAAAACATCATTTTTCGGAGCCGCAACTTTAAGAATCATAATAAAGGAGTCGAGGGGGTTCAAACAGAGCAATTATCAAGAAAAATAGTTTCCAAGGATTTTGCTACGCTTGGCCTACACTTACAATAGCTAAAAGTGGCTAGAAAGTGCCATTTCTATGCTTAACCTACGCTCCAAGCATAGCTCCCTACGCTTCAAGCGTAGCTACAGTGTTTTTAGCAAAGTTTTTGAGCCAACTTCGAACGACTATATCTTGGTCAAAACATGTTCAAATTGAGTAATTGTTTAGCCTAAACTCAAGAGCTTGAATTCATCTTTCCAACAAAAAACATATGCCTCGATCCAAGTTGTGTAGCTCCAGTTATGATCAAAAGAGTGAGACGTGTCTGCAGAAAAAGCTAAAAATTTCAAATTCGGGCTGAAATCCTAGTTTTACCCGAATTGATCTATTTTGACCCGGATGACTTTTTATTCGACTCCAATACTTCCAAACACTTCTATATAACATATTATACATCATATTGAAGGGTTTTGGTCAGTTCGGTGTGAAACTATGAAAAAGGGAAATCCTACTCTCAATAAGATAAGTCTAATGAAAGTTAGGGTTTCCCTCGGCTTTTTCTATAAATACCAAGGTCTACTATAGATTTTGAAGGGCTTCTATTTCCATAATTTCCTTAGCACTATCTCTGGAGATTTACATCTTTCAAAGAAGAGATCCATTTAAGACCTAGAGATTCATATAGAAAGATCATGGAGGCTGTTTCTATATCAATGATGTAGTCTCCTTCCACCATGGGAAACTAATTCGGTATCTAGTGTTTTCTAGTAAAACCCTAGCCAAATAATGTAGTTCTTTTATTTGTTTCAATTGTATTGAGGAGAAACTGTGACCACACTATGATGCTTGTGTAGAATAGAGATTGTACTTATTCTTAACACAAGGTTTTATATTTATTCTAATTTTTGTCTTAGATTGAATGAATATATTATCTTAAACAATCATCTTATCATAAACATAGCTTGATTTTCTACACAATTGTGCTTAACACTTGAAACCCTAGATTTATACAGGGCATGCCTCAGCAAGGTGATACAGACATGCTTTAGCTTAAATTTATGATGTAGGAGTAGATTAGAGTAAAGTAGATGACATGTACTAGTTACACTCTGTCCGAAAATGGGTTGTAGCGAATCCGGTGGATAGTATTATTTTTGGGACGTATTCAACTATTTGCGGTACAATCTGATTCACGGTGATGGATCGCCCTCTTGCAATTGAGCAAGTAGAGAATTATATTATATGGTTAGTGGTGGAGCATGAAAACCTTAGTTTTTATCTTTATTGTTCTTGTCTTAATCTATCTTTACTCACTTTATTAGTTAACTAGTTCATAAATCAAAATCAACAAACTATACTTTTATCGCAATTTAAGAGTATTGTTTTATGAGAATTCAAAATACAACTTAGTCTCTGTAGGATCAATAAGCTTTATCAATCACCTATGGAGGGATGTACGTTAACTTCATCTTTGGGGCATCTACTGGCTTGATAATATTGGCTCATGAAGTACCAGTAACATTTGAATATTTAGCCACAGGATCAAAAGATCGACCCCTTGAGATTTCTCTATCACGACTCTTATAACGTGTATGATGATCATTAGCAAGAGTATGAACTACTTGCTACAACTCTTGAACCACCTTAGGTAAATCCATTTGAGCGGTTAATCGAGTAGATAGCTATATTATGCGGTTAGTGGTGGAGTGTGAAAACCCTAGATTTTATCTCTACGTTCTTGTCTCAATCTATCTTTACTTGATTTAGTAGTTAATTAGTTAATAAATCACAAACCACAAATCATACTTTTATAGCAATTCAAGAGTATTACTTTACGAGAATTCAGAATACGACTTAGTCTCTTGGGTTCGATAACCTTTCTCAAGCCAAATTGTACTACATTACGACTCGTGCACTTGCGATAGGTAAAACCTTGTCGTTATAAGAGTCTATTCTAAAGCACTATTTTAACCCCTATTGACACGCATCAAGTTTTTGGTACCGTTGCCGACAAAATAAAAGTTAGTTTTATTTTTAGAAAAATCGGCCTTGTGCATGAGCGATTGGCAATCCCCCTTCGATCCCGACACTAAATTAGCACATTTTGACCCTGAGATTGAAAGAACTTTTCATAAGAATCATAAAGCTAAGAGACTAGAAGAGCTTCGAATGAAGTTGGATTTAGAGAGGCTGGCGAACCGCAATGCAGATCCGCGATGAGCCCCAGCTACGTTCTTGAAAGGTTATTTTACACCTTCCAATCACGAATCCTTTACTTAATTTTTAGAAGAAGATAGAGTCATACACTATGAGATCAAATCTAGTGTGCTCAACATGTTGCCCAAGTGTGATCAAATCTAATTATACATTGTTATGTTTATGTTTATCATTATATTCGTGCTTTTATATGGTTTTCGTGTTTTAAGATGTTTCAGGACTATGTTATGTAAAGTGAGTTTAATTTTGTGTAATAACTAGATTTGTGACTCAAGATTGTTCAAGAGCCGAAACCATGGATAAAAGACCTTGAAGGACCAAAAATAAGTCAAGGTTGCAAAATGAGTGAAGTGGGATGAAGCGGAGAAGAGAAACGAAGCAAAGAAGATGAAGTATGAAAAAACAAGGTGAAGAACTACCAAGTACTCGGTAGTGCCTTCACCGAGTACTCAGTAAAGTGAAAAAGTGTGCGAACTTACGCACTTGAGCAAAAATGGCCATACCTATGTGTGAACTTGCGTACGATTTCGCAAGCCACCGACTACTCGGTGGAATCTTCACCGAGTACTCAGTAAGACCAATACGCCAACTTTGACTCAACAACTTATATATGCACTGGTGGGACCCAAATATTGTACATTTTAGGCCCCTATCTTACTATTATTATGTCTTTACATTCCATTATTTGGTATTTTTATGCGATTTATGTGTCTAAGCGTGTTTCAAGTGTTTAATGAAGAAAACGAGCTAACTTTGGTGAATTAACAAAATACATGCTTATTTCTATCCAAGAGGAGAGCTTAAGAGGTGTTTCCAAGAGAAAAGCGGCTTCCGAGTGGTAGAAACGTCATTTTTTCGAGCCGCAACTTCAAGAATCATGACAAACGAGTCAAGGGGGTTCAATTGGCACAATTATAAAGAAAAGTTTGTTCCAAGTATTTTGCCACACCTGACCTACGCCCACAGCAACAAAAGGTGGCTCGAAAGAGTCGTTTCTATGCTCAGAGCATATGCGCTCTGATTTGGCTTACGCCTCAGGCGTAGGCTACAGTGTTTTCAGCACAAATTTTCAGTCAACTTCAGGTTCTCATAACTCGGTCAAAACAGGTCCAAATAGGGTGATTCTTGAGCCTAACATCAAGAGCTTGAAGTCATATTTCCAATAGGCTATTACATGCCTCCATAAAATTTGTGTAACTATAGATATGATAAAAGAGTTAGAGCTGCCTGCAGAAAAAGCTGAAAATTTCATATTCGGGCTAAAATCCTATTTTGACCCGAATTGATCCGTTTTGACCCGGATGACTTTGAGTTCCACCCCACCACCTCTAAACACATGTTTTAGACTTATTATACATTATATTGAAGGATTTTGCTCAGTTTGGAAAGAAATCACATAAAAAGTGAATCCTACTCTTAATAGGAAAGGAAGGCAATTTAGGGTTTCCGTCACCTTTGTCTATAAATACCAAGGTCTGCTACAAATTTTGGGAACTTCTCTTCACATAATTTCAGAGCTTCAATACATATAATTTTCAAAGCAATCTCTGGAGATTCATTCAAGGAGGAGCCATTGAAGACCTAAAGATCCGGAGAAGAAGACCATAGAGGGCGATTCTACATCAACGATGCAGTTTCCTTCTACGATAAGCAACTAATTCGGTATCTAGGATTTTCTAGCAAAACCCTAGCCAAGTAATGTAGTTCTTAATTTATTTTTAATTGTAACGAGGGGAAGCTGTGACCATATTGTGATGATTGATGTATATGGCCAAAATACTAAGACGTGGTCTAAACAGATTTTGGATTTGTTTAGATGGATTTAACCCATTTGTACCAGAAATCACCAATAACCTATAAAAATATAAAAACACAAATATTAATTAAAATAAATGACTAAAAAATATATTTTTGGAGGTTAATCGTGTATGAATTATGCACTTATCAGTGGAGTTAGAAATATCCTAGATCTTTATCTCCATTGTTTTCAACAAAAAAAAACCAAAATATATCTTTACTTTTATGTTATTTTATTTCTTGTCAAATTAGTTATAGAAAACAAAATAAACAAACTATCTTTTATAATTTAGTTACAATAATTAAAAACAAAGTTGTGAATTCATTAGTCTCTGTGGATACGAAATACCCTATCTCATATATACTATACTATAATTAATTCGTACACTTGCGATAGGGAAAACTAGGTCAACTTTAAGGGCTTATTTGCACACACTATTATTATTATCATTATTTATTATCCCAGCCTAGTATCATATACCTATTGAGGTTTGGGAACCGATCACTAGGCACTCATGCGTTGCGTGCGTGATTGTTTTTTTTTTCCTTGAGAGATAAAGCTAAAAGATAGTATATTAACTTGGATAGGGAGATAAAAATCAACTGGGAGAACCTAAAATCTGAATTTTTGCTTAAATATTATCTGATAGGTAGAACCTATGATGCGCAACACGCAATTATCCATTTTAGAGAGTTGCCGGTGAGCAATTCCATGATGCAAGGGATAGGTTCAATGATATTTTGAGGAAGTGTCCCCATCATAAATTTGTAGATCAAGATTTGGTGCGCAACTTCTATCTGGACTTAATGAGGTTCACAAAAATTTAATAGATGCAGCGTTAGGAGGTCAGTTTACACTGAAGCTAGTAGAGGAAGTCTTGAGGCTGTTTGATAATTTGAGTGATAACTCGCTTCAACATGAGTCCGAAATGCTTGCTAGAGACGGAATCAGTAGGAAATATGACGGTCTTTTCAGAGTAGAAAGAGACGATGATGTTAAAGAACAAGTAGCCGCATTAGGACAGACGCTTGATAAATTCATTAATTTGAGTGAGGCAGACCTAGAGAAGTCTTTGCAAATCTAGCCTAGACTATTTAGATTATTAAGCCCGCGGAGTGCTTTATCACCTGGTGACCTAAAGTTGTCTAGTTTGGGATCATTGGCCCAATATCTGCTAAAGCCACTAGGTTGGAAAAAAAAGAAAGAAAAAAAAAAGGGAGAAGAAAAAGATGAAGTAAAAAACATAGCAAAAAGTAGCAAATGATGAATAAATTTGAGAAGTATATTAATTTACTATATGGGGAGTTCACTTACACATGAAAAGTTGTCCAGATTGGGAGTAGAGATTAACGAAGTTGTATACTCTAGTGGGGACCATTCTCAACATTAACTCAAAATAGTTGATTATTTGGTAGAGAGTGGGAATATTTGTATCCGTGTTATTTTGTATATTGTAGCATGACTTTGTTAACGAGTATGTTAATACATGAATGTGTGAGAATGAAGAATGGAGAAGTTGTGGGTAATATAACTAATCCTCATGAGACTTTACTCATCCACTAAGTGTTGCCTAGGGGTTTAAAAGGTTTGTTACACATGCTGAGTGTAATCGTCGACCCTCACGAAAGCAAGGGATTAGTGTAGAGTATATAGGACAGATAATCATCAGAAGGTGTTTTCAAAGTTCTCCTGTGAGTTCATTACTAAAAGACTAGCAATATTTAAGTTTGGGGTGTGATAGATGCCGAATGTTGTCCGTTTTAGACCCCTAACTCGCTATTGTTATGTCTTATCATTCCATCACTTTGTGTTTTTATGCGGTTTGCATGTCTAAGCGTGCTTCAAGAGCTTAATGAAGAAATGAGCTAACTTTGGTGAATTAACCAAGGATGTGCTTGTATCTACCTGAAAAGAGAAAAAAAAAAGGAGTTTTCAAGGAAAAACTGTCTCCTGGAAGGCAAAAATGATATTTTACGGAGCCGAAACTTTGAGAAACATATTAACTGAGTCGAGTGGGTTCAAACGGAGGAAGAACTGAAAAAAAGTGATTTTCATGTTTTCCCTACGCATGAGCTACGCAGACAAAGCAAAAAGTGGCTAGAATCATCAAAACTACGCATGAGCTACGCATATGGATATGAAGCTACGGATGGCACCTACGCTCAAACGTAGGCCAAGATACGCTCAAGCGTAGGGGTTAATCGTAAGTCTAGAATTTCAGCCAAATTCAGACAGCCATAGCTCGGTTAAAACATGTCCAAATTGAGTGATTGTGGAGTCTAAACGTAAGAGCTTGAAGTCATCTTTCCAACAAGTTAAAGTATGCCTCAATCCAAGTTGTGTAGATTGAGTTATCATCAAAAGAGTGAGACGTAACTACAGGAAAAATTGAAATTGCATATTTGGCCAGAAATGCCAGTTTGACCCGAATTGATCCTTTGGACTTGGGTTGAATTGTGATAATTATGTATATCAGAGACCGTAGTTATTTATGATAAGGGGTTTTATATTTATTCTAATCTTGTCTTAGATTGAATGAATGCATTATCTCAATCAATCATGTTTATCTGGTGTTCTCCAACATATCATGATTTTCAACACAATGGTGTTTAACACCCGAAATCCTAGATTTACACAGGCCATGCCTCGGTGAGGTGATATAGGCATGCTTTAGTTTAATTTCATGTTGTAGGAGTAGATTAGAGTAAAATAAATAGCATGCACTAATCACACTCTGTATTAAGATGAGTTGTAGCGAATCCGGTGGACGATATTCTTTTTGGGAGATATTCGACTATTTACAGTATAATATGATTCACGGTGATGGATCATCCTCTTGCAATTGATCAAGTAGATAGTTATATTATGCAGTTAGTGGTGGAGTATGAAAATCCTAGATTTTATCTCTACTGTTCTTGTCTTAATCTATCTTTAATTGTTTTATTAGTTAATTTATTAATACATCACAAACATTAAATCATACTTTTATAGCAATTCAAGAGTATTACTTTACAAGAGTTCAGAATACGACTTAGTCCCTTGGGTTCAATAACCTTTCTCAAGCCGAACTGTACTACATTATGACTCGTGCACTTGTGATAATTAAACCCTTGTCGTCATAAGGGTTTATTCTTAAACACTATTTTTAACCCCTATTGACTTGCATCAGGCGTTGATAGGTGCCAAATGTTTACCATTTTAAGCCCCTATCTTGCTATTGTTACGTCTCTACAATTCATCATTTGATATTATTATGTTGTTTATGTGTTTAAGCGTGTTTCAGAAGGTTAACGAATAAAATAAGCTAACTTTGGTAAATTAACCAAGGTTATGTTTGTTACCACTTAAAAAGAGAAGAAAAATAGAGTTTTGAACAAACAGACGTATTTCGAACGGAAAAAATGGACATTAAACATGTCTTATGTATCGATGTACGTTCCATAGGAACAAATGGCATCCGAAAATATGGAAAATTGCAAAAATTTGGATTTTGATATTTCAAGCCGAAGTTGGGCACATACAGTAGGGGAAAAATAACATCCAACTTCAAACGGCTATATCTGGATCACAACAAGTCAAAATGGAGTGCTTCATGTGCCTAACATCAATATATTGAAGTCAGCTTTCTAACAATATATTACACACCTCTATCCAATATGTGTAGCTCCAAAAATCATCAAAAAAGTGAGACGTGTCTGCAAAAAAAGTTCAAAATTTCATAATCGAGCATAAATCCTTGTTTGACCCGGATGACTTTTGAGTTCGAACCCACAACCTCTAAGAACATTTTTTAGACTTATTATACATCAGATTGAAGGGTTTGGCTTAGTTTGGAAGGAAATCATACCAAAGGGGAATCCTATTCTCAATAGGAGTCTAACGCAAGTTAGGATTTCCCTCAACTTTCTCTATAAATACTAAGGTCTGCTACAAATTTTGGGGACTTCTCTTCACATAATTTCAAGCTTCAAATTTTATAATTTCCAGAGCACTATCTCTGGAGATTTATATCTTTCAAAGAAGGGAGTCATTCAAGACCTAGAGATTCGGATAAGAAGATCATGGAGGTCGTTTCTACATCAAATATGCAGTCACTTTCCACCATGATCAACTAATTTAGTATCTAGGATTTTCTAGCAAAACCCTTGCCAAGTAATGTAGTTCTTAATTATTTTCAATTGTAACGAGGGGAAACTGTGATCATATTGTGATGATTGTTGTAGATGTGTGACCGTTTTTATTCTTGACACAAGATTCTATATTTATTATTAATTATTGTCTTAGATTGAATGACTATATTATCTTACTTAATCATGATTATTCACTATGGGCTGGAACTCGGATGCTTAATTCATGATTTTCTACACAATGGTGTTTAACACTTGAAACCCTAGGTTGACACAGGCCATGCCTCAGCTAGGTGATATAGACATGATTTAGTTTACTTTTTTGGTGTAAGAGTAGATTAGAGTAGACTAATTTGCATGTACTAGTGACACTTTGTTCGAAGATGGGTTGTAGCGAATTTGTTTGACGGTATCTTTTTTGGGGTCGTATTTGACTATTTGCGTTACGACTTGATTCACAGTTATGGATCATCCTCTTGCAATTGAGCAAGTAGATAGCTATGTGTAATAGTTAAAAACTTGTATGGCCCAATAAATATGGGTCATAGGGATTATGGGCTGCAAGACTGATGGGCCATAGGGCGGATGGGCTGTAGACGGATGGTCCTAGCCCATAGAAGTTTCTAGAAAATGAGTGATCCCCAAGAAAGGGATTACTGCCACTTATGAAGAATAGAGCCCAATAAAGAAAAGAGTCTATCAAAACCCATGATTTAAGGGATTTGTAAACTTGGCTAGATGGGCCTTACCCATCTACCGAATTATGTATAAATATGTGATCAAAGGATGAATAAAATATATATTCAAGTTTTGTTTAAACCTAATTTTGTTGTGTATTTTTCTCCATCTACACAATTGGCGCCGTCTGTGGGAATGCCTAATCCTTGAAATGTTTTTCAATAGCTTATCACTCTCTACTAAAAGCTTAGATTGACATCATTCATGGCGGTTATCACCCGGTCGAAATAATCTGAATTACCTCCAAACGGTGGCCAACCTTCGCAAATTGAAGATCTGATCAGGCGGGCCTTAGAGGAAAGGACCGCTGAGTTGGAGAGGCAGAACGCCGAGTTGGTGACAAAATTGGCCCTACTACAAAACCCTCGAGAATCCTAGAATGGTGAACAATCCAACCAGCAGGAACGGTCAGCGGGCCACTAATCGGAAAGGGCAAGCAGTAGCTGACTTTCTGTTAGAAACAGAAACTATAGACACTCCAGACGAAAATGGATCATAATTATGGATAGTATTCGTGGATGGATGGTTAAATATCAATGGAGCAGGGATCGGGGTAGAGCTCGTAACACCTGATGGAACTAAAATTCAGCAATCCATCCGATTGGAGTTTCCAACCTCCAACAACGAAGTCGAGTATAAGGCCTTTTTAGCAAGAATTAGGTTGGCCCGAAGCCTTCAAGTGCAAAAAGTAGAGATACGAAGTGATTCCCAATTGGTCGTACGTGAGTTGAATGGGGAGTATGAAACAAGATATCCTAAAATGGAAGCATACAGGAATTTGGTACTAAAGGAGGCCAAGAAATTCCATCAGTTGACCTTTGAATAAATCCCCAGTGGGGACAATATCGTGGCAGATCATTTGGCAAACCAGGCCTCTGTAGCAAGGGAAAGTATGACTCGAACTAGTGAACTTCATCATCGAATCAAGCTTGGAGCCCTCTGAAGACATGATGGTCATTCCTTGGGAGCCAAGCTGGATGGATCCCATAGCAGACTATTTAAGGACGGGTGCGTTACCTGAGTCAAAACAAGAGGCTCATAAGATAAGAATGAAAGTTGTCAGATATGCTCTATACAACGGCCAACTTTACCGTAAGTCTTTCTCCAGGCCATATTTAAGATGTCTCACACCCTCTGAAGCTTCTGCAGTCATGGAAGAGATACATGCTGGATCGTGTGGTAATCATTCCGGAGGAAGGTCTTTTAGCCCATAAAGTCCTCACCCAAGGGTACTTCTGGCCTTATCTATCAAGAGACACTGAGGTATATACCCGACACTGTAAAAAATTCCAATTTCATGGTGATGCCATTCATCAACCTCCGGAACTGCTAAATCCAACAGTTATCCCTCACCCATTTGCCCGATGGGGAATGGATATTATGGGTCCTCTCTCGCAAGCCATACGATCTACTACACATGTTCTGCTGGCTACGGATTACTTCACCAAATGGGTGGAAGTCGAGGCGTACCCAACAATCAATAGTGGCCACGTTATAAAATTCATTTGGAGTCATATCATTTGTAGGTTCGGTCTACCCCGAACTATAATGATGGATAATGGCACCAACCTGAATAATAAGAAAGTTTAGGCGTTCGTGGCGGAACATGGGATCAATCAGAACACTTCTTCCATTAGTTACCCACAGGGAAATGGACAGGCCGATAGGAAAAACCGAATAATTTTTGATACACTTAGAAAAAAGCTCTAGAAAGCAAAAGGAGATTGGTTGGAAAAATTACCTGAGGTCTTATGGTCTTATCGGACCACTACAAGACAACCAACAGGGGAGACCCCTTTCGCTATGGCCTACGGGGCAGAAGTCGTGATCCCGACCGAATTGAAAGTGCCTACGCTAAGAAGTCAGACCTGGGAAGAAGGTCCGAACAATCAGCACCTGGCCCATGACTTGGACCTACTGGAAGAAAGAAGAGAAGTCATCGGGATAAGGCTGGCTGCCTACCAGCAACAAGTCAAGGCTCGGTTTAATCAGAAAGTCAAAAGAAAAGAGTTTCAGGTAGCCGATATGGTACTCAAAAGATATATTGGAATTATTGGCAAGTTACGAGAGACGTGGGAAGGACCTTATACCGTAATTGAGGTCATCGGTCGTGGTGCCTATCGGGTACGGAAGAACGAGACAGGTCGCATCGAGCCCAACTCTCATAACGCTTATCGTCTGAAGAGGTATTATCCTTAGACAGTTTTTTCCTTAAAACAGTAAAACTAGATTGTGTCTTGCACTTGTTTCCTAAGTTTTTTTTAATAAAGCATCTGTGCCCGATGTTCGACACCTCTGCTACATGTTTCCTGGGTTCTTTTTAATATAAATCACATTATATATGAATGATGATACCTTGTGAAGATTCCATATAAATAGAAAATTTTCCTACGTGTTGAGTTCAAACCTGATTTGAACTAACCAGAGGGCAAAAACAAGTCTTAGGGGTCAGATGCCAGAAGACTAAATACTAAACATAAAATTTTCCCAAGTGTTGAGTTCAAACTTGATTTGAACTAACCAGAGGGCAAAAACAAGTCTCAGGGGCCAGATGCCCGAAGACTAAATACCACACATAAAATTTTACTAAACCGAAGGAACAAGAACAAAATACCACCAAACTGGGAAAATCCTTTTTTTATTAAAAAAGATAGAAACTACAAAAACACCTTTATAAAGGGGTAAGTACATAATGAAATATAGAGAACCTAAGTCCTATTCAACTCAGGGGGAAAGATAGTCTTCTCCCTTCAAGAGGGCAGCAAACTGCTTCTCATTCTCTGAGGCTAGTGGGTATTTATAAGGAAGAAGCACTCCCATGAAAGCATTAAAATCTTCAACAGTCTTAAACTCCCGATCAGCAAGGGTAATATGCTTTATCCCGTGCCTATCTTGCCATGCCCTTACCGATCGAACATCACAAATTGCAATATACCGCTTGTGCATATCCAGACCACCCAAATGGCATATCTCTACCTTAGATCGCTGAAGAGCCTAAACATTATCTGACTGCGCCTTTTCGACAGCTACCTTTTGGTAGGCTGCCTTCACCTCTTCTAGCTCAGCAGCTAAAGCCCTCTTTTCAGCCTCTCCGGTCTCCAAGAGGCTCTTATGCTCAGAAACACTCTGGCGAAGACCATCCAACTCTTTCGCCAGAGTGACATGATGCTCGTTATTTTGATGAAGTTGAGCCTGCATCTTGGCCATTTCCCGGATATCAGACTCCAGGACATAAATGTATGCCTGGATCCCATAAAGAAGCTACACAGATAGGGAAAAGAGTGCATGATTAGTGTAGAACAGAGTAAAAATAATAAACGAAAGTAAAAAATAAAAATTGAATCACCAACCTCCATGGCCATCGAAGAGCCTTTTTGGAAAAGCTCAGTCCTGGAAATTTTCAACTCAGCAGTCCAGACCCCCTTCGCCATGGCCTAAAGAACGTATGGCTAACAGATGGTAAGATGGTCAACATAGACCGGAGTTCCATCGGGAAGGAGAAACTTTGGCTTCCAGGGAATTGCGGTACGGGAGGTATCTAGAGCTTGAGGAGTTTTGCTCGTTGAGGCATCAATAGTATGAGTCCTGGGTCTTTTGTTGGCTGTTCCACCACCCGTACCAGATCAAGACCTGGTGGTGGGAGCATTTACAGGAGGAGACTGAGGTGGATCCATAGGACTTTATGCTGACGGAGGTACCGGAGGTGCCGGGGGTGCTGTCGAGAGTGGAATGGCGTCAACTAGATTAAGACCTTCAGGAACCTAAGTGAGTCTGGAAAAAAGGGGTCTGACGGGCAAATCCATCATGTCAACAGCAATGCCCAAGTTAGAAATCATCTTCAGATTGGCCTTAGTCAGAAGAATGGTGGCAGATCGGACATTGCTCCAAATCTTGACCTTCAGAAGGGCAAACCATTCTTTTATGAGGGATAACGGAATTTCTTTATCCTCATAGCCTAGAAACCTATACGCGTACTCCCCCCGATGTAAGTCACAGAACTCACAAAAACAAGAAGCTTTATGGAGGGGACGATAGACAGGCAAAGGAATAGGACCGAAGGTGCTTGGGATCGGGAATGTCAAAGAGAACGGGTAAAACTAGTTGCCACTAACAACTACCATTCTCTCCTTCCATCCTTTGTCATATTTTTCCATGTTAGAGCATATGCCCCGACCCTGGAAATGAAAGAGGTTGTACCTACCCTTGCTTTCTCTGGCATTTTGGAAGAAATAACAGACAAATAGGTCAGCTAAACCTAGATTAAGGTCCAGATCCCTATTGTACAAAAGTCGCATGGCCAGAATCCTAAAGCTGTTCGGGTTAAGCTGAAGAGGGTGTCACCCTAGCATAAAAAAGACATAGTGAAAGAAGGGGTGAAGAAGAAATCTTAAAACTTTGAGGTGAACCGCTCATAGGAAAATGTTACCTGCTTGAAGTCCCTCACTCTTAGAAAAGTCTAAATAGCCTGGGTAAGGGGCCATACGGACATCACCGGGTACATTCATCTCAGTCCGAAGATGTTTTACATCCACCTCAGGCCTGGTTTTCTTAAGAGGGGCAACCGAAAAAGGTTCAGAAGGATTGGGGTTCGCAGACTCATCATTATCATGAGAACCCCCTGCAGCAGGTGTTTCTGGATTCATTGATTAACCCAGAAGGTCAGTATTCGGGGGAACTATTTTTGGACCGGGGGCCTTTTGGCGGACAGAAGAAGGAGTATCATTACCGGTAGAATCAGGGTCGGTTCTAGAAGATAGAACGACCTCCTCTACTAACCTAGTGTCATCACTATCAGACATAGTTTCAGAAAGGTATAAGAGACAAATGGGGGCAGAGATGAAAATTAAAAAGAAGAAAAGGTTGTCTGACTTACACAGTTTATAGAGAAAAAGCAGGAGAACTTCTGAAAGGGACAAGTATCTTTGCCGATGGAGGTTCCTAATGCCGGCAGAGGAAGTTACAGAAATCAAAGAGAAAAGAATTCCAAAAATGATAACTGAGAGAATAAGGAATGAAGAAATCAAGTGGTTAAGGGTAGGTTTTATAGTGAGAAAGGTGCAAGCCAAGAGTCTACACGAAGCCCGAAGGTCGCACATTGCACGACGAGCCATCATGGTGCGAAAATTAAGAATGTTGTGGCCTCACATTTTGAAATGAAAATAAATGCCCGATAAATACTTGCCACATCACCACCATCATTTCCCATAAAGGCATCAATGTATATGTGTGTTTATATATAAATTCGGTCATGGGCTATGAATTGTCCCATGAGCCCATAACCTCAGGGGCCTGTGTAATAGTCAAAAACTTGTATGGCCCAATAAAAATGGGTCATAAGGCTGATGGGTTGCAAGACTGATGGGCCGCAAGACTGATGGGCCATAGGGCGGATGGGCCGTAGACGGATGGGCCTGGCCCATAGAAGTTTCTAGAAAGTGAGTGATCCCCAAGAAAGGGATTACTCCCACTTATAGAGAATAGAGCCCAATAAAGAAAAGAGTCTATCAAAACCCATGATTTAAGGGCTTTGTAAACTTGGGTAGATGGGCCTTACCCATCTACCGAATTATGTATAAATATGTGATCAAAGGATGAATAAAATATATATTCAATTTTTGTTTAAACCTAATTTTGTTCTGTATTTTTCTGTATCTACACTATGTTATGCCGTTAGTGGGGGAGTATAAAAATCCTAGTTTTTCTCTATTGTTCTTGTCTTAATCTATCTTTACTTGCTTTCTTAGTTAATTAGTTAATCAATCACAACCTACAAATCATATTTTTCTAGCAATTTAAGAGTATTATTTTATGAGAATTCAGAATACGACTTAGTCTTTGTGGGATCGAAACATTTCTTAAGCCAAACTATACTACAATACGATTCATGTGATTACAATAGGTAAAACCTAAGTCTTCCTAAGGGGTTGTTCTTAATCAATATTTTTGTCACCCCTAGGCGGATATCAAGTTTTTTGCGCCGTTGCCGGGGACTAACGGATATTCTGAATTTTAGTAATTTAGTATACTTGAATTGTTTGTATTGTATTATATCTAAAGTTGGATTGTGTGTTTTTGAAAAGTACATTCAAAAGCGCGAAGGGAATCAGCGGAGTACTGACGATTGATTCGTTGGACCACTAGTGAGTTCTAGTGTAGCTTAATTTTACACATAATTTTAGCTTTATTTTATATCCATAGTTAAAGTAGTTTAAAAAAGAAAAAGAAAAGAACAAGAAAAAAAATCTACAATTTTTGTGTAAACAGTCAGAAAGTCTGACTTTTGCAAACGATGAGAGGTTTTTGAGTGCAAAAGGGCTATTGAACAAAACTCACTAACTAGTGAGCCCATTTGATTTTAGGCCAAAGAACGTCGTTTATGACCTCAAAACCACAATTTTGTGATTATCAGGAAAAAAAATGTATAATGGTTATACCAATTCAGCGAATGTTCCATATTATAATTCATACAATCCGGATTGGAGAAATTTTCCCAATTTTCACTACCAACAATCAGGTATAGGAAATTCATATCAACGCTTTAATGAGAGTCCATGATATTTTGATCATGAATCTAGGTATCGACCGTATAGTCAAGATTATTATCCTTAACCATCCAATCAATTCTAATTTGAAGAGTCGAATGCATATTCGCACCCAGAGCCATTGTATTTTGCAGATAAATTCTTAGCAAAATTGAGTGAAATCAGGGCAAGAGCAACCACCTGTCCGGAGTCATTGTCTTCTGAAGAAAAATTCTTAGCATCTTTGAGCAAAATCGAAGCAACCCCTCGAAATTGTGAGGAGATCACATACAATGGAGACAATTCATACTTTCCTAACACTAAATATTCTCAATCAAGTTTCAATAGAAGTCAACAACCATTCAGTACTTAGGACTTTTAGTCTAATAATACCCAATTGTTCCCACCATCCAACCAAAATCCACTCTAGTTCCAAAATCAAAATTTGATGCCTAGATCAACTGGTGATGGAGATCAACTTATGAGCACCTTAAGAGAGAATGAAAATTAATTGAACTCTAATTCTCAAGCTTGGGCTAGGTTAGAAACCCAAGCAGGGCAACTAGTGGATACTTTAATGCGAATGGAGGAATTGCTAAATCAAGTGGTAGATAAGTTTGAAGATAAGGAAGATGTGTACAGTGAAATAAAGGAAAATTTTGAAATTAAGAGTGACATTGCATATGACGAGAAAGCACAAACCATTCCTTTACCATGAGAGCCAAAAGAGACCACATATGAACCTAAAGCAATATATACTCAATGTCTTGATGAATTGTGTTTTGAAGATAAACAAGGATGGGATGAGTACTATGTAATTGATGGGATTGATTAGGTGATGAAGGACCTAATTACCTTATTCGATGACAAAAGAATAGTTTGACATAAATACTAAAATTGGGATGAATGTTAAGCATGACAAAGGAGAGAAGATATGTGACAATTATTATGTACTTGATGTCTTGCTTGTTACTGAATGTTCACAATGGACACAGTGGACTGATTTACTTCCCATACTTGCTATATGGTGGAAGTGTGAAAGAGAGGAAGGGTGTTGGATTACCCTTTGCAGAGCCGTCATGCCAAAGACGTTAAACATTGGTCCTAGGCTGTGAAAGTTAGTTTCTAGCTTAGGTTTGTAGAATAGTAGGTTATTTAATTTATGCAATTTTCAATTCCTTAGGATTGTAGGCCCTTAAGGCCAAATCATTACAATTTCAATTTCCTAGAATTGTAGGCCCTTAAGGCCAAATCATTATTTATTTCATTTTTTAAAAAAAAAAACTCATTCCTTGTGTTATATTGAGTAATGATTTCTAGAAAGTGATGATGAATTTCTTCTTCTCTTGCTATAAAATTGGGTATTTGTGCTTTGTTGAATATTTTTACAGGTAGCTCAATTCAAGTTTAGGGGGGAGAACAAACATGAAGAGGGGAAATTCCGGAACTACACTTCAATGGTAACTATATTTTTTCTCATAAGTATGATGGTGAACCATGAGGACATGGTTTAAATTAAGTTTGGGGGGAAGGAATAGTTGGTTGTATAGTTAGTATAGGGAATGATTGAAAAAAAAAATGAAAGAGAAAAAATTTAAAGAAATTCTTTGTTTTTATACATGAATGTTTTGTGTTACAAGTTAATTGAGTTTATGTATATGATGCGTGAGTAGTATGTGATGTAATATTCTCATTCATGAGAGTAATGATTAGATCGAGCTAAGGGAAGTGATGTGTTTACATGGGTGAATGAATTAGTGAAATTGAATCCAAGAAGGACGATCTTGATCTATAAGCACATACACACATTCACTACGGGAAAATTAGTTGATCTTTGACAATGTAGTTGAAAAATTAGCTTTTCCACAACAAAATGGGAGAAGAGGAGTTGATATGGTTGGAATGGAGAAAGTTGAAATTTTATTTTGAAAAAAACAAATACAAAAAGTAGTTCTTCGATCTGAATAACCGAACCTCCTACCATAAAGTAGTAGAGTGTTCGCGTAAAAAGGGGAGAAAACTAATGAGCATAAATCCCATGGAAGAACCTCGGGCCCAATTGGTTGGGACTAAAAATCCTCGTTGGAAAGTCCAAAGCTTTAAAAGACAAAAAGGGATAAAGTGGAAAGAAATGGAAGGAAAGCTTTTTACATAAAAAAGGCAAAGTTTGATCAATGAAGTAAAAGAATAGAGATTGACATATCATAGGAGAATGTTCACAAAAGTACGGAAGGTTGTCTGGATAAGGAGTAGAAACTAACGAAGTTATTTACTTTAGTGGGGACCATTCACAACATGAGCTCGAGATAGTTATTGTTCGGTAGTGAGTGAGAATGTTTGCATCCTTGTTATCTTATACATTGTACCATGGCTTAGTTAATGAGTGTGTGAATGCATGAATGTGTGATAATAAAGAATGGAGAAGTTGTGGGTAATATAGTTAACCCTCACGAGACTTAACTCGTCCACTCGGTGTTGTCGAAGGGTTTAAAAGGCTTGTTACACGTGCTAAGTGTAATAGTTGATCCTCACGAAATCAAGGGATTAGTATAGGTTAGTGTAGAGTCTTATAAAGTAGTTAGAATAAAAATTATCACAAGGGAGGTTTAAAATTTTTCCTGAGTTCATTACTAAGGGACTAACAATATGTAAGTTTGGGAGTGTGATAGGTGTCAAATGTTTATCATTTTAGGCCTCTATCTTGCTATTGTTACGTCTCTACATTTCATTATTTTTTATTTTTATGTTGTTTGTGTGTCTAAGCATGTTTCATGAGCTTAACGAAGAAAACAAATTAACTTTGGTGAATTAACCAATGTTGTGTTTGTTACCACTCAAAAAGAGAAGAGAAACGGAGTTTTGAACCAAGAAACGTATTTCAATGGAAAAAATGGACATTAAACATGTCATATATATTGATGTACGTGTCATACGAACAAATGGTGTCCGAAAATATCGAGAATTTCAAAAAGTCGTATTTTGATATTTCGGGCCGAAGTTGGGCACATACAGTAGGGGAAAAATATCATCCAACTTCAAACGGTCATATCTTGGTCAAAATAGGTCCAAATGGAATGATTCTTGAGCCTAATATTAAGTGCTTGAAGTCAACTTTCTAACACGCCATTATACACCTCCATTTAATATGTGTAGCTCCAGAAATCATCAAAAGAGTGAGACGTGTCTGCAGAAAAAGCTCGAAATTTCAAAATCGGGCATAAATCCTAGTTTTACCCCAATTGATATGTTTTGACCCGGATGACTTTGAGTTCGATCCCACCACCTCAAAGCACATGTTTTAGACTTATTATACATCATATTAAAGGGTTTAGCTCAGTTTGGAAGGAAATAATACCAAAGGGGAATCCTATTCTCAATAGGAGTCTAACGCAAGTTAGGATTTTCCTCAGCTTTGTCTATAAATACCAAGGTCTGCTACAAATTTTGGGGACTTCTCTTCACATATTTTAAAGCTTCAAATTCTATAATTTCGAGAGCACTATCTCTGGAGATTTACATCTTTCAAAGAATGGAGTCATTCAAGACCTGGAGATCCGGAGAAAAATATCATGAAGGTCGTTTCTACATCAATGATGCAGTCACCTTCCACCATGATCAACTAATTCGGTATCTAGGGTTTTCTAGCAAAACCCTAGTCAAGTAATGTAGTTCTTAATTGTTTTCAATTGTAACGAGGGGAAACTGTAACCATACTATGATGATTGTTGTAGATGTGTTACCGTTTTTATTCTGGATACAAGATTCTATATTTCTTCTTAATTCTTGTCTTAAATTGAATGAATATATTATCTTACTCAATCATGATTATTCACTATGGGCTGGAACTTGGATGGTTAATTCATGATTTTCAATACAATGATGTTTAACACTTGAAACCCTAGATTTACACAAGGCATGTCTCAGTGAGGTGATATAGACATGCTTTAATTTACGTTTATATTGTAGGAGTAGATTAGAATAAAGTATTTTGCATGTATTGGTCACACTCTATCCGAAGATGTGTTGTAGCGAATCCGGTTGACGGTATCTTTTCTGGGGTCGTATTATATTATTTGCAGTACGACCTGATTTACAGTTATGGATATCCCTCTTGCAATTGAGCAAATAGATAGTTATGTTATGCGGTTAGTGGTGGAGTATGAAAACCCTAATTTTTCTCTACTGTTTTTGTCTTAATCTATCTTTACTTTCTTTCTTAGTTAATTAGTTAATCAATCACAACCTACAGATCATATTTTTCTAACAATTTAGGAGTATTATTTTATGAGAATTCAAAATACGATTTAGTTTATGTGAGATCGATAACATTTCTCAAGGCAAACTATACTACAATATGATTCATGCGCTTACGATAAATAAAATCTAAGCCGTCTTAAGGAGTTGATCTTAATCAATATGTCTGGCGCCAGGTAAGCGAACTGGCAACTGGAACAAAGAGTGAGCAACGGGAGACGATTCAGATCTATTATGCTTGTGGACTCAAATTTAACGCTGATATTATTCCAAGCACACCGGTCTAACACAAATCAATTTGTACAAGTTATCTCATCTATCATTGACTAAATTAGACTCTAATATTATTTCACTAATTTTAGAAACACGCCTACATATATATTATATCACGGTCGGCCCTTGGTGCAAGCAACCTAGGCCGCGCTTACGCCCCAGTTCAGGTGGGGCCTCAAATTTTAAAAAATAATTAATATAAATTCCTAAAAAATAAAAAAAGTAATTTATTTTTTTTACCTAAATACAAATTAAAATAGAATTAAGCCCATTCTAACTTTTAAAAATTTGCTCAAACCCAATCCTATCAAATGTAAATGAAAGTTAAGCCTAATTTTACTAATTAGATATTACACTTAAGTCCAATCTGACCTATTAAAATTTACTTAGACTATAACCTCATGTTGGTGGTTTAATAATTATCTACCACTTTAATAAATTATCCAATCCAGAAAATTACTTTCCCTCCTCATATTTTAATAATTAGAATATTTTTTATTTATGAATATCTCATAATATTTCTTCTTCAATGTCCAAATATAATTATTTTTAATATGATTAATATTTGATTCTTTAAACATAATAAGTAAAAAACAATAAAAAAGAATTAGGAGTTAGAAAAGAATTAAATGAGTGAATAAAAAGAGACATGAAATAAAAAAAAAGGTTGTGGGAACGTATTTGAGTAAAATAAAATACGATCACATTTGCTTTAATATAAATTTGAATATTATTTTATGAGAATAAGAACATTATATTTTCTTTAATTTTTTTTTTTAATATAAACGGGATCCTACTCTTTATAAAGACATCCAAAACAGGTTTAATTTTTGAGTTTTCAACACTAGTATATTTTAATACAAAAATTATTTTTATATTTTTTTAAGCATATAAAATCCCATGTATAAAAGACCTCATATTGATCTCTTACCTAGGGCCTCTCAACTTTTTAAAAATCTCGGTCCTGTATTATATATACAGAAATATTTATAAGCATGTATGTTTGGTGCATATTTTAGTTCTATGGGGAACCATGGGATAAAAAGGAAAAGGAAAAGGAAATGGAGATAAAATATGCATGTTGGAGCTTAATTTAATTAAGAAGACCCATGAAGTCTATGCAAATCATCTTCTACAAAATGTATATGGGTTGGCTCATCATTTAAGGGCTTTTCAAAAGGCCCATAATTTATTGGCTTTTCACAAGTTTGGGCTTGATCCAACAATAATCCTTTGGGCTTATAATAAGGTTGTTAAAATTGGGAGTTTGACTGTCTAAGTAGAACCGTTGGGGTCCGTAGGATCGGGATCATAGAATGGTAAGATTCTATCTAATTTTTAACAAATATTTTATTTAACTTTTTAAAAACTGATTATTTATAAGGGTTAATTTCAGTAAACCCCCATATACTATCCAATTTAATCAACTAATCCTTATTGTGTCCATTTTGCCCCATATACTATTCAATTTCATCAATATGCCCCATCACCTCTCAAAATGCCTAAACTACCCTCAATAGTATAAGGAGGTTTAGTGAATTATTTCGGAAAAAATAATATATACTTTTTGCAAAAAGAATACATTTCGAAAAATAATCATATTTTGTTCCAAAATAAGAATTTTTTTTCGAAAAATATTTTTTTTGAGAAAAAGTATATATTATGTTCCAAAATATGAATTTTATTTTCAAAAAATATTTTTTTTGCGAAAATGTATATATTATGTTCCAAAATATGAATTTTTTTTTCAAAAATAATTTTTTTGCAAAAAATATATATTATGTTCCAAAATATGATTTTTTTATGAAAAATAATTTTTTGCGAAAAATATATATTATCTTCCAAAATATGACTTTTTTCCGAAAAATATTTTTTTTGCGCAAAAGTATATATTATGTTCCAAAATATGATTTTTTTTCCGAAAATTTTTTTTGTGCGAAAAAGTATATATTATGTTCCAAAATATGAATTTTTTTTTTCGAAAAATATTTTTTTTGCAAAAAATATATATTATGTTCCAAAATATGATTTTTTTCTGAAAAATAATTTTTTGCGAAAAAATATTTATTATGTTCCAAAATATGAATTTTTTTTTGAAAAATAATTTTTTTACAAAAAATATATACTATTATGTTCCAAAATATGATTTTTTGCATAATAGTATATATTTTTTGCAAAAACATTATTTTTCAGAAAAGATCATATTTTGAAACATAATAGTATATATGTTTTGCAAAAAAATTATTTTTCGAAAAAAAAAAATCATATTTTGGAACATAGTATATATTTTTTGCAAAAAAATTATTTTTCGAAAAAAAATTCATATTTTGGAACATAATATATACTTTTTCGCAAAAATTTATTTTTCAGAAAATAAAATTATATTTTGGAACATAATATATATTTTTTGCAAAAAAAATATTTTTCGAAAAAAAATTCATATTTTGGAACATAATATATACTTTTTCGCAAAAATTTATTTTTCAGAAAAAAAAATCATATTTTGGAACATAATATATATTTTTTGTAAAAAAAATATTTTTCGAAAAAAAAATTCATATTTTGGAACAAAATATGATTTTTTTTCGAAATTGTTTTTTTTTGCAGAAAGTATGTATTATTTTTTCCGAAATAATTCACTAAACCCTCTTATACTATTGAGGGTAATTTAGGTATTTTGAGAGGTAAGGGGGCATATTGATGAAATTGAAAAGTATAGAGAGCAAAATGGACACAGTATGAGTTAGTTGATTAAATTAAATAGTATATGGGGGTTTACTGAAATTAACCCTTTATAATACAACAAAAATATATTCCAAGTCCAAGCATAAAATATTAAAATTTTAGACCTTTAATCATTTTTCAGATCTTTGGGCAATATATATTGAAATATTGGACTTAGTAAATAAGAATTTTGACTTTTTATATGGAGGCCTAACACTCAAACTATTATTTCAGTCTAAAAAATTTTAAAACAAATATGACTAGCATGCTAAGATTTTACCGGATCAAGATTTTAACAACCTGTAAATGTTGGCGTGTACAGGAGGGAAGACCTAGTCCTTTTCAAGGAAACAACAAGTCGGGTATAGAGGAGAACACACAGTTGTCAAATCAAATAAAAGTGTATAAAAGTCAAGAAACTCCAGAACTTTCTCTGTTTTGGAATGTTCAATCAATGTTGGACAAAAACTGGTACTGGCTACCAGACAAGTAACGCTTCCGGATTTTGACATGCCAACGAAGTTTCAGCTTTCAATATTGCATCCAAGTAATACATACATATATTGACCTAAAATAAAAAATAAAAACAAATACATACATATATGTGGTTCTCGAACTGGATTTGAAAATTCTCCATTTGAGTCAAGTCCGGCTACATTTATGAGTTCTCATGCAGCCTAATTGTTGCTTCCTAAGGGACTGTTTTGTAAACAGGTTTGGTGCCAAAAAATGGTACCAAATTATATTTGGTAAAATGATGCCAAAATATGGTATCGTTACTGTAGCAAACCATGGTGTCAAATTTGTGAAGGATTTTGGAACCATCTTTTTGATGGTTTTGGATGGTGCGGGTACTGTAGCAAACCACTGTAGCACTGTAGTACTCCACTATAGCAAACCGAATCACTGTAGCACCGAATATAATATTTATATTTTAATATTATAAATTTTAATATTAATATATGTATTAATATTAAAATTTATATTAAAATAATATTATTATAAATCTTAATATTAATATTTTGAATAAGCGGAAATGAGGTTATTTGAATAAGCGGAAATGTGGTTAATTGAATTGAGCAGGAACAAATCACAGTATAAATATAGTTTTAAATCAAAGAAATACAAGCAATTGTATAATATAAACAGTAAACAGTAAACAGTAAATATATTAGTATATAGGACACAACCGTCTAAGCAATTTATATATATAACAGTAGGATAAGTATATAGGATAGTAGTATAAGTATATAGGTCACAACCGTCCAAGCAATTTAATAAATTGAAGTGGTCTAGGCAGAGCGAGACTCAAAGTTTGTCATACACCGTAACTCTCTTCAAATTTAATTATAGAAGAATTTAAGACAAAGTAAGTAATTGCAATTGACTGAAAATCTTAACTGAATATTATTACGATTCAAAAATACATTTAACTATGATAGACGAACTTACAAGTGGATATATGATAATCCATCTGGGTTCGGAGGCTTAGTATGCTTTCAGGAGAGAAGAGAAGAGAATTACAAAGTAGAAAGAAAAATGGGAAACTAAAACCTGATCTAAGACCATTACATTTGTCTACTTATATAGAGGATATAACAGAGTTTACTGTAGGTTTTGCACTATTGATCTCGTGACTTCTGGGGCAGACAACTCTTGTCTTTCACAGTAGTATTTTTGACTTTAGGGGCAGAGCACTGTGACTTTTTACTGTTTGCAATAGTAGTCTGTTGGTACTGTTGAGCACTGTATTTGTTTTTTGTGCCGACGGTTACTGTAGCAAAAAGTTACTATTCATTATTCTTGACTTTTTGTGCCTTTCTTGTATCTGTTGACTTGAGCTTGACTGTGTTCCTTTTACTTAATTTTTTGACAGATCAAAGGGATCTTGGGCATCCTGGTATGGCCTGTATTTGGATTCTGTAGACGATCCATCTTCTTCATTACTGCTTGAATCTCCTTCTATTTGGGCAATGAGCTTTTCCATTTTTTCTTTGAGCTTTGCTTTGGAGGATGACTTCTTGGAGGCTGATTTCTTGATTGCAGTTTCTATAGAGGAGCTTGACTGTGCTGATTCAATGACTTGTGTGACTGGGCTAGCCTTGAGTGGCTGAGAAACTTATTTTGGAAATTCCAGTTGGACTTGTTGAATAATTCTTTCGATTTTGAAAGGATCCCACCATTTGGTATAATGGACTCTACATACTGTGCCAATGTCACCTTTAAGGCTATAATGCCATTTGAAGATCCAAGGGATTTTGTATTTTTTGGAAAAAATTAGTAGTAGGGGGAATTGATGATCATAGGAAGGGATTTTGAACTTGGTTTCAAAAAAATTGATTTGTTCCCAGAGGATTTCAAGGATCACATCGTCGTCTGGGCCATGGTCATTCCACCATTTAACAAACCAAGAAGGGAGTTGACTGTTAAATTTACTATCAAAATTGACGAACCAAGAATGAATAAAAGTTTCGGTTTGAAAAAGGAAAATTTTGAACCAGGCATCAATGTAGTCATAGTAGGTGAATGGGAGTGAGTTATCTAACTTTTTGGTTTCAAAGGGATGTTTTCCCCACTCTTTGAGGGAGACAACTCTCAAAATGTACAAGGAGTGGTAAATAACTTTGGTTGGATCATTGCGATCAGGGACAGGTTTGATGAAGACAGAATTGGTTTGGTAGAGGATATCTCTGTAATATTGCAAGTTGTGACTAGGGGTGTGTGGTATCCAATGAGAATTTGGGGGGGAAAATTGTCTTACTAGGGCAATTGGATCACTTGTGTGAGAAAAATGAGGTTCGATGTGGAAAAGGGTATGATAAGTTTTTTGAAGATATTCTGATCTTCCTGGAGGGTTGTATCTGGGGAGAGGTGGAGTACTTGTGACTGGGGCATGGATGGTGAAAGGATCATGTGGAGTTGTTAGAGCTGAACTAAAGGTAGGACGAGGACCTAGGGGAGTCCTTAAGCTTGTGAACTTGTTTACTAAAGCGAAGGAAGTAGAGGGTTCAGTTTTTACTAAGGGAGGAGGTCTGACCGGAGGGATCCCTCCTTTGGGACGTGGTTGTGGTTGTCTGTTTGCCATCAGGGTTCTGCAAAAATTCTCTGGTAAGAAAATCTGGGATTGAATTGTCACATCCACGAATGTATTCGATATCAAATTGGAAAATGCTTAAAATAGACTGTCATCTGGCAAAAATATGCTTAGCAGCTATATTTTTAACATTTTTTTCTAAAACATATTTGGCACTTTTGCAATCAACTCGAAGTAAAATTTTTTGATTTAAAATATCATCTTGGAATTTACTGATACATAGAACAATTGCAAGAATTTCTTGTTTAATAGTGTTATAATTACTTTGTGTTTTGTTCCATGCTCCAGAATGGAAACGAACAAGCTGTTCTGGAGAAGTAGGGGAGAGTTTTTGTTTTAAAATGCCTCCATAACCAATGTTGGAGGCATCGGTTTCAATGATTTTGAAATAGTTGACTGAAGGAATTCCTAAGCAAGGAAGAGTTTTGACATATTTTTTAATGTCTCTAACTATAGTGGTATGAATATCAGTCCATGGAGGGGGGTTTGACTGTAAACGATTGAAGAGTGGTTTACATTGTTTTCTAAGTGTTGGCCTTAAGATTTTAATCTAAGGGTAATTCCGTAATTTTGATGATAACAAATCATTAATGATGTATTTGTACTAATGGTTACAATGAGTATTTGTCCAAGCTTGTAAAAACAGGAAAATCATACTATGGATCATGCAGACAAAAATATCATGGCGATGCATTTAAAGCGAACGAACAAGAATATCAAATGCAAAAAGATTGAAGTTCAAAGATGATTAAGAGCAAAGAGATTGAAGCTTAAAGTTAATCATTTCAAAGATGATCAACCACTACTTGAAGATTGGGTAGATAGGTTGGTGAGTGTTTAGATTTTAACTGTCAAAGTAATTATTTGAATTATTTTGAAGCTCTAGAAATCTAAAATCATTATGCATAAAACTATTTTTTGAAAACAAATAAATACCAAATTAATGAATTTGGGTTTGAGAATTAGCATTCAAAGCTTTGCAAATTAAATACAAAATATTTGGAGACTCAGCTCACCCCATTTGTAAACTCAGCTCACCCTATTCTCAATATTTTCAAATGCATAACTCAGCTCACCCCATTCAGGAACTCAGCTCACCCCAATCCCTGAATTGCTTTTCAACGGCTCTATTGCCTTTTCAAACGGCTCTATATGACTTTTTGTCATATTTTATGCCAAAAATGATGAAAATGTTTGCTATAAAAGGACTTAAAACTCTCTTTACAACCTACCTCTTGCAATCTCAATCATACACTTTCATATACTCTTTTGTATCATCATTCACATATTTTTCAAGTCTAGAGCTTCAATTTTTTATTCAAATTCTTACTCTAGTCTTGTGAGCAAGAGAACTACAATTGTACAAATCAATCTTTGAGAGATATTCTATTGTACAAGATCATTGTATTCAAAGGGTTGGTGTGACCCAATTTTAGGCTAAGAGAGGGTGTTCTCTTAGCAAGGAGAAGTGGTGTGCTTCTTGTGAAGGTTTTGCTCTCCACCCGTAAGGAGAAGCCATAGTGGATTTGAGAAGTCTCAAGAAGAACCTTGAGCCAAGGACGTAGGAATCAAGGGTATTCTGAACCTCGCTAAAATCGCTTGTCCAAGTATTTATAATTCTCTCTCTACTTTATTTTAATTTATATTGCTTTGTGTTTTTATATTAAATCATCAAGCATTGCAATTAAATTTATCAATTAGAAAATCGAATTAAATTCCATTGTTTAAGCTAAGACTCTATTCACCCCCCCCCCCCCCCCCCTCTAGAGTCATTTATCGGGCAACACTAAGATCTTTGTAAAATTCAGCAATGTAATTTAAAGAACCAAGGAAACGTTGTAACTGGGTTTTTATCAAGAATTTGGTTTGGGAATTTGCCTGCAAATTCTATGGAACGACTGATTGGGTGGAATTGTCCTTGAGATATATCATAACCAAGAAATCTAACATTGGTTTGAAAAAGTTTTATCTTAGAAGCAGAGATGACTAAACCATTGATTTTGATGGTGTGGAAGAAAGAATTAAGATGTTTCCAATGAGCTTCAATGCTATTGGAAAAGATAAGAACATCATCAATGTAGACTATGGAAAAATGACTGAAAGGATTGAAAGTATCATTCATAATATTTTGGAATTCACTTGGGGCATTCTTAAGGCCAAAGGGCATGACATTCCATTCGTAATGGCCGAAAGGTGTAGTGAATGCAGTTTTGTACTTATCTTTTTCTGTAATCTGAATTTGCCAGAAGCTGGACTTAAGGTCAAATTTGGAGAAAATGGTTGTGTGTCCTAATCGATTAATTAAATCTCTCTTGTTAGGGATAGGATATCTTATCCATTCAAGGACTTGATTAAGAGGCTTGTAATTAATGACTAGACGTGGTACCCCTCGTTCTATTTCGGAATTTTTCTGGACATAAAAAGCTGAGCAAGATCAAGGTGATTTGCTGTGACGTATGATTTTGTTTTGAAGAAGGTCATGGATTTCTTTTTTACAGAATTCTAAGACTTCAACATTCATCTGAAGTGGTCGGGCTTTAGTTGGAATATTTTTATTAGTGAATGATTTGATGTAAGGAAGACTAACAATATGTTGTTTTCTATGCTAAAAAGCATTGGGTAGTTCCGAACATATTTCTTGAATAAGTTTATTTTCGTATTATTTTATCTGATTTTGAAGGGTAGGGTTTCTTAATTGTGTTTCTGTTCGTTTGTGAATTTTTTCTTCTTTTAAAGAATTTAAATGTCGTTCTTTATGATGGAGAATGTAAATATTTTTAGAGACTGAAAAATCAATGATGCTTTCGAGTTTTTTACTAGAAGATTTTTGCAAAAAAGGAAAAGTAATATTTTGACCAAAATGTGTTGTAGAGAGACCATCATTATTTATGGTAAATGGGTAAAGAAGATATAAAAATGGAAGGCCAAGGATGACTGTATTAGTCATATTTTTTACTAGGACAAATGTAGTTTTGAAACAGACATTATCTTGACAAATATGAGCTTTAGATAATTTATACTTGATTTTCATCGCACTACCATTAGCAGAACTGAGTTTCTCATTTGTTTTTTCATAGTATTTGCTAGGAATCAGGCCTTCTTTTATACAGTTAAGATCAGCTCCAGAGTAAACTAAAGCAATAACAGTTTTTTGGTATTCCTTATTAATAACTAATGTGACTTTTATTTTCCATTTTTTAAATGAGGTTCGGTTAATTAGATTCAAACCATTAGTTTCCTCTTCAGTACTTTGAAAATGATTTGTGTTGTCATTATCTTCATTACTGTCAGAGGAAGAGGAATCAGAAACTGAAAATTGGTGTGAAGTTTTAACTAGATCTTTGAGTTGGGTGTGAAAGAGGAATTTTATATCTTGATTTTCATTTTTCAGGGTTTTGATTTCTTGTTTAACGATGTTGACTTTTTCTTGGAGGTCTTGTATAGTGACTTCTTTTTTAGGAGTAAAACGTTCAAGAGTTTTGTGAAGACTAAAATTTGGTTTGTTTATGGTAGGGGGTTGAGTATCTTTCTTTATGGTGAGTAATCTAGTAAGCTTTTGAAGAAAAGAATTTTTTAAATCTGGGTCTTCAACTTTACTTATGAGGTCTAGCAGAAGATGCTGTTGTTCTTTTGCCTTGGTGAAAACATTAAGGGTTTTATGTTGGTGTCGATTTAACTTATTGACTGTTTTTGTACAACAACTATCTTTGCACCCAAAACTAATATCAGGTGAACTAGGACAAGAGGCAGAAGATTCAGTAAAGGAACTAGATTTAATTTCAGTATCACTGTCACTTGTGTTTTTTAACTGAAGAATTGTGTAAATTTGTTGTTTAGTTTCATCAGGGATTTCTAGCTGATTAATTTTATTTTTTACAGGACAATTTCTCGCGTAGTGACCTTTCTTACTACACTTATAACACGTAACTTTAGTTAGATCAATTTTATTATTCTTCTCAAAAGGTTTTGTTTTCCTCGTATATTTTTCGTTCTTTTTAAACTTTTGTTTATCATAGAATTCATTATGTTGGAATTTTTTATTATATCTTTTATAAGGACGAGTATATCGTTTTGGGAAAGATTTTATTTGTTTTGAATTCTTTGTTTGCCGAGATGGTGCAATTGGGGGTAATCCATATTGTTGACAGAATGTGCCCATTTCATATTTAGTCTTGTTTTTATCTTTACTAAGCTGATTATTAATTTTCATATCTATACACATTTTGAGTCCTACTTTCTGGATTAGACTAATAATACCAGTTGTGTTACTAAGTTCTGTGCGTATTTTATGAGAAAAAAGGCTGGGCAATCCATTAATAAATTTTTCTTTCCAAAATGGTTTATTACTATCTTCACGTAGCATAACTCGTGACAAGAAAGTATCTTTGTACCATCTAAAATCACTTAATGTAGGACATTTAAGGTTACTAAGTTGATCATGAATTCTAGAAGTAATATCACTTGGTCAGCCAATGAAATGGTCTATAATTGTGTAAATTAATGTATTGACTCCATCAGGGAGTCCGAGGCCAATTTATTCATTAAAAATATGGGTTCCATCTTCTGTTTTTTGGACTACATGTGTTATATTATCTCTTGCTTCTTGGGTAAGATGTTTATCCCACCAATTTCTTAACATGCCTGAAAATCCAGAGGCTAGTAATTCTACAATATCGGGTTGAGGCATACTGTGATGTGTAAGGTAACTATTGGCTGTCATAGAAAGATAGTTTAATTTGTTTAAAATTTATTGTTTAGAGAGTCCATCAATATTCCATTCATAAATGTTTTTAGATGATACAGAATTGGTTTTGGAAGATTCTTTCTTCATATTGAATATCGACAGGAATGGGTTGGGTATACCAATTTTTCGTAATACTGGTAGGGTTAATTGGTCGATGTGTGATCCTATTGATCTCAAAGGCATTTTCTAACTTGCGTATATTGTTATCTGTATCTTCTTCAGATGAGGTTTCCGAGTTATCAGTATGATTATGAGAATCAAAATTGAGAACTGTGAGGGTTTTTTCGTCCTTGATTAGTTGTGATTCTAAGGCTTTTAACAATTTATCAATTTGGGCAGAGGAGTCGCTTGTGCTTGGTTTGTTAGGTAGTTCTTGACGTTTTGTAGGAAGCTTGATTAGAGGGGAATCAATAGTTTTTGTCACAGGGGTGGAAGCGTCAAGTTTGGATTCTATTTTGTCTAATTGAGAACCTAGCGTACTTAAATATTGATTGGTGAAATTGTTTTGTTCAATAATTTTTTTAGTATTAGGATCGAGTGTGGAGGTAACTACCTTAAAAGGGGAGGCTGGGATTTCGGTTCCCAGGTGGTTAACAATTAGGTTTTCTAAAGGAGGGTGACTAGAAGAAACAATTGTTTTATCATGTTTTGTCCATTTATGTTTTGTAAGAACATTAATTGTTTTGTAGTAATTTTCAAGATAATCAAAGAAACTAATTTCTAACTGGTTTGTTATCATGACTTTTTGCCATTTTTTTGTAATTTTTGTTCTCTCCTCATGCGTGTAACTTGTTTTATATATTTGTCGTCTTGCTTTATTTTCTTTGGACTTGGCTTCAACTTCTAACTTTAGAAGGTCATAGGAAAATGATTTATTTAAAACACATAGTTGTGGATTAACAGTTTCGGTCTCAAAGTCAGTTTGTGTAGGAGAGTGGTTAGGGATTGAATCTTCAGTTTCTATGTTTGGGACATAACATGGAGTAGATACTTGTTCATCCTTTTGAATTCCTTTTAATCTATGATCACGTCTGGATCGGTGGACTAGAGATTCTACAAATTCTGTATCATGGATAGTAGTATTTTCTCTAATTGGTAAGGGGCTGAACATTTTAGAGCTTGAACTAACGGAAGAGCAACTGTCTCTAGATCTATCAAATGTTAACTTAACAGTTCCATCAAGGAATTGTTGTACATGTTCAAGGTTTCGGACATCATTTTCGATTTTGGTTGGGTGATTTTCATTTTCAAGTAACCATTCATTTGGGAGGGAAACATCTTTCCAGGAAATCGTTTTTGGTATTCTAATATTTGTATTAGAAGTACTGCTTTGAATTAATAAAGTTTGATCTTTAGGACTTTTGACTAGAGCATGAACATTTAAATTGGTTTTCACAGTCTTGTAGTAAATTCTATAAATTAAGCTTAGAGGCTGGGCACCTGCGAACATGGCATATCCTAAAGTTTTGATGTTTAATGTTAAAGCTTTTAGTATGTGAGGGTCACTTAGGCTTAACTTAAAATTAGGAAAACAATCAAAGTAGACTGGACCATTACATAGGTTGGTTTCAATGACACTAATTAAGCTTTGATTATAGTCGAGGAACCTAGCATCTCTTAGACAGAGAAGAATCGATGCATTTTTTCCTAAAATAGTTAATGGATCAACTGCAACTTGTACAAGACCAATATGCATAAAATTGTATCCTCTTTCGCGATGTTGTTTTATAGTTTTTGGAGAAAATAATTGACATTTTTCGTGTTCTTTATTTATAGCATAAACTTGTTCAACAGTTTTGACTGTGTATTCTGTAAAAAATGTTGACTTAATGAAACTGGTTTTGTAAATTTCATTTGTGGGTACTCTTGGGATATTCCAATCATTGTGACATTCAAGATTAGTGTAGGTGTGTTCTTCTTCATTAATTATGTCATTACTATCTGAAATGGAAGGTAAGTTTGTTCGACTATGTCGAGAGGAGGATGATCTAAATAAACGAATCATGATTAATCAATAATCTTATTATCTGAACATTATAATTGTGTTTTATCCTATTTTCAATATTTGTTGCATTTCATAACACATACCTTAGCCCAACGACATCACCGCTCATGCCCTAAAACGCCTAAAAGCTCACCAAGGGACTTAATATTTGGTTTTACGGTTTATGGGGAGGTGGCACCAATAAACAGAGAAAGAGAAGATGAAGAACAATATAAACGGAACATATAAAAGGCTATAGATTAACAGATCTGAGTAATTTACTAGAAAATCAACAAGACTTTATTAATATTAAAATAATATATTTATAAATTTTAATATTAAAATTTATAAATATATTATTTTAATATTAATATTAATATAAATTTTAATATTAATATATTAATATTTTAATATTAATATAATAAAAATATATTAATATATTTTAATATAATAAAAATATAATATATTTTAATATAATAAAAATATATTAATATATTTTAATATTATAAATTTTAATATTAATATATTTTAATTTTAATATTAATATTAATATATTTTAACCCATACCAACTCTACCAAACATGGTTTGGTTTTTCAGCATCACTTTTTCTCACACCAAAACCATCTGCACCAAACATGGTTTGGAACCAAAATAAAACCACACCCAACCAAATCCAACCCAACCCAAACCAAAACCAAAAACTAACACCGCACTAAACCGTTACCAAACGCAACCTAAGAGTTCTTTCTTATTTATTATCTTATGGTAAATATGTTGTATTCAAAGTTAGGGTTGCAAACGAACCAAGCACTTGACAAGTGATTTGATAAAAATTCGGCTCGCGTTTGTTTATTTCATAAATAAACCAAGTTCAAGCCATTTTTCAAGCTAGTTAAAAACTCGGATCGCATTTGTTTATTAATAAACAAACCAAGTTCAAGTTATTTTTTCAAGCTCGTTTTATAAATGAACCAAACTCAAATAACTATGAGTTCGGCTCGAAAATGTTGGCGAACAAAGCTAGTGAACATTTTCATGAACATGCTCGTGAGCAATGCTCGTTAAGAACTTCCCAACTTATATATATATATATGTATTATAAATTATTATATTATGTATTATATAATATATAATTCTTACCTATCTAAAGACAAATTATTTTATAAGTGAATCTCAAATTGGATTAAGCTCAATTGTGCATTAGTATTAGTAAACTTTATTTCATTTCTTCTCCTTTAGAATCCATGGTGTGTGTATATATATATGAACAATGAATTTACATTATAACTAAATATAAACTATATTATATAAAAAAATTAAAAGACTTTTGTAAGAAAGTTCTCAAGTATGAAAATGGGTAAAGAATGTTAAAATTAAGAGAAGCAAACTTTTTTTTTAGCATTCTCGTATTGTATTTTTAGGCTTTAAATTACACTTCAATTCATAACTAGAGATGAAAACTTGAAAATTGTCCCACATTTTTTATTTATTTGTTTTTGGTAATGAAATTTGTCCCACATTGATAATTTAGGAATAAGAGTTGTATGAGTAAGCTTATAAATAGAGCTTTTTTTTTTGCATTTGAAAAGTATGAGTTATAATATTCTCCTTAAACAACTTGTGTGCTTACTTTAATAATTTGTCCCACATTGTTTCTTTTGTAAAAGTTAGGGATATGTTATGCCTAATAAATATATTCTTTCATTTAGAAGAAGTGAAAGTGTTTGGGTACTTTCTATAAATTAGTGTCAAGTATTAATGACATGGATTATAATTAAATTAGTCAAAAAAATTTAATAAATTACTTTTATAGTGACTTGTCAAGCCAAGAGTCATACGGCTTGCCAAGTGACTTGTCGAGCCGCTCGAACTCGATCAAGTTTTGATTGAGCCGAGCTCAAACTCCGTTTTTTATATTTTTATCGAGTTCGAACCAAACCCGAATATTTCAAAGCTCGGCTCGGCCTTATTCAAAACTTTTGACCATAAATTTTTGCAAAATGTTTGTGGCAAGACCACTGTTACTCTAAGTACCCTGATTGATATTTGCCTTTTAGGTTGAAAATCTTGATATACTCCATATGATAATATAAACAATCCCCTAGAGAAATGTCATTATTTAGTTTCATAGAATTGACAAAAAAAAGAGTGATAGAAATCTTTACTTTTTTGAAGTACTAAATCAGAGAATTTAAAATTAGAAAAAAATAAAATAGTCAACTTAGAATGCCCAAACCTATGAAGCAGAAATACGATAAGGGACACGGATACGACACGACACGAACACGATAAGGGATACGGATACGACACGATACGAACACGATAGTACGATAAATTCTAACAAAGTAGGACACGATATATCTTCAATACGTCTATATATATGCATATTATATTGCACAAATACTTCATTTATCACTTAAACAATGAGATCCAAATAAACTTATAAACAAATAGGTTAAATGAAATGTCTTACATGTTCAAAATTCGTCATTATACTACCATCCAAGGATTCAAATGCATCTCCCCCAACATCCGACATCTTAGTCTCTCCCTCTTTATATTGTTAAAATTTTCTTGATTGAAAACAAATATTGGAATGTACAAATACCAATTCTTCGGCTCTTTATGGTATTATCTTGTTCCTATTCAAATAGTGGATAAATGAATAGGTGATCCAATTTCTCCCACAAGATGAGGAAGAATAAAGATGTTCAAGTATCTTTCATGTCAAAGATTGGATTAGGGGTGTTCAAGTTCCATAAATGATCCACCAAATTGCCGGCTCCATAAATCCTCTATCTTTCATGGATTCAACCGACTCACCATGAGTCCGATAAGTGAACACACGCGTGTCCTCCGTGGTCCACTGTGTATCCAATTTATAAAAAATTAGGACACGTTTTTGGCATGTCGAACACGTATTTTTGGCATGTCCGCGTGTCCAACACGGACACGTGTATCCAACACAGGTAAGACGACCCTAAACGAAGTATCCGTGCTTCATATACCCAAACTAAATACAAATAATGTAATGCAAACCCACCCCCCTACTATGTAGCATTTGAAACATGAACATATACAAACTATAAAGCACGAACACTTCGTCTAGAGTCTCCATACTCGTGTCAGATACACGTGTCCATGTCGAACGCGCAGACACGCCAAAAATACGTTTCCAACACACCAAAAATATGTCCTGACTTTTTTTAAAATTAGACACTTAGTGGACACTCGGAGGACATGCGATGAGTCGGTTGATTCAATGAAAGATAGAGGTCTTAAGGAGCCGATAATTTAATGGATCACTTATGGAACTTCAATACCTCTAATTCAATCTTTGACTTTGAAGATGCTTGAATATATTTGTTCCTCCTCATATTGTGAGAGGAATTAGAGCACATATTCATTTATCAACTATTTGAAAAGGAACAAGATAACATCACAAAGAGTCGAAGATTTGGTATTTATACCTTCCAATCTTTGTCTTCAATCAAGAAAATTTTCACAATATAACGAGAGAGAGACTAAAGATGACGAATGTTGGGGGATATGCATTTGATTCCTTGGATAGTAGTAGAATGAAGAATTTTGAATACGTCATACATTTCATTTAACTTATTTATTTATTTTTGTTTATAAGTTTATTTGATTCTCATTATTTAAGTGATAAATGAAGTATTTGTGTAATATAATATGTATCTATGTAATGGTTAAAATAATTCATGGCCCAACCGAGATGGGCCATAGGACGGATGGGCCGACGACTGATGGGCCAGAGACCGATGGCCGTAGGCATATGGGCTGCAGACAAATGGGCTAAGGAAATAATGGAATTAAAGAAAGTTCTAGAAGATGAGTGACCCCCAAGACAAGGAGTAGTCCAGATATGGAATAAAGAGTCCAAAAAGGGTTAAAGTTTATCAAATCCCTTGATTTAGGGGATTGATAAACCTGGGTACATGGGCTCGGCCCATTTATCATAATTGTGTATAAATAGAGGACTTTGATTAATGAGAAAGGATCCAGTTTTTATCCCAATTTCTATTGTGTAACTTTTCTGCATTTACACAATTGGCGCCGTCTGTGGGAAACCCTATTATTGAAATCCTTTTTTCAATAAGTTTCTTACCCTCTACAAAAGAGCTAAGATTCGTGCCATCAATGGCGATCACACGTTCACAGTAGACCGATTTACCTCCAAATGAAGGCCAACAACCAGAAGATCCGATAAGACGAGCCCTAGAGGAGAGGACTGCCGAGTTAGAAAGGCAGAACGCTGAACTGGCGGCAAAATTGGCTCAACTGCAGAACCCACAGGAGGACCATGAGGATGAGCAGTCCGGCCAGCGTGAACGATCTGGAGGCCGCCAGACAGTCATGGATGACCGGCCCGCTAGAGCCCACAACGATCGTGAGGAACAGGCAGAGTCATCCCTACAGGTTCTTGGGGTACATAACCCCGAGGAGGTCCTGACCATGAAAAAACTGGATGAAATCATGTCCAGATTCCAACGGAACGTGCTTAGGGATCTGAAGATACAGACCCCGATCGATCTGGCATCCGAGGCATCCATAAACGCCGTTCAGACACCATTCACCGTCTCAATCACCAGCGTGCCCTATCCGGAAAGGTTCAGATTACCGAAGTTCACCCTGTTCGATGGTACAAAAGATCCAACATAACACATCTACCACGTTCATACCAGGATGAATGTTTACAATGAGAACGAGGCCTTGCTCTGCAAAGTTTTCCCCACCAGCCTGACCGAAGCAGCCCTCTTGTGGTTCAGAAAGCAACCACCCCGATTGATCGGTAGCTGGCTCAGACTCTGCGAATTATTTATTGCCCAGTACTTCGGCAATAAAAGGCAGAAGAAGACTATCTCCAGTTTGTTCACCATGATCCAAGAGAAGGGCGAATCCCTAAAAAGTTTTGTCTCACGGTTCAATGTGGAGATGTCTTCGATTGACAACTGCGATCAACATTCAGCTGTCGAAGCCTTCAGAATGGCCCTGATCCCTGGATCCAAGTTCCATCAGTCCCTAGTCAAGCGGCCACCAGCCGATATTGGAGAGCTCAACTCTAGGGCACAGGGGCACCTCCGAATAGAAGAGGAATTGGCCATACGACAAAGAAGGACCGCCTTTGCAACAGTAGATGCCAGAGCATCCGAAACTTCCAGGGTAAAAGATCGGACACCAGACCAGAAGAGACCAAGTGCTCCTCCTGCTCCTTCCCCAGTCCCATAGAAACGACCAAGGTTTGAGGAGAAGGTCACCCCTTAAAAGTGACCTTGGCAAAGCTGTACCAGGAGACAAAGAGCAAAGGAATCTACCGATCACCACCCCCCATCAGACAGCCGATGGACCAAAGGGATATGTCGAGGCACTGCGCCTTCCATGGCGAATACGGGCACCACGCTAACGAGTGCAGAAGCCTCAGGAGACAGGTGGAAACTATGATTGCAAAAGGAGAACTGACCGAGTATGTTGCCAAGGAAGGGGCCCGATCAGATCAAGCGTCGCACGTTCCTACCAAGGGAGCTATGGGACAACCCGTGCGGGTCATTCATATGGTCCATGGAGGTCCCAGTCGATCAGAAGTGGAAGAAACTCGTAGATCACAGATGCGGCAAGCCCAGAAGTTGCAAAGGGTTGGTGAGGTCACCGAATTCCGAAGCCCGAAAGAGGATGCCCGGATTATTTTCACCTCTGCAGATATGCGGAATATTCAGACACCTCATGACGACCCCCTGGATATCTCCCTCATGGTCTCCAACTGCTTGATCAAGAGGGTAATGGTCGATCCAGGAAGCAGTGCCAACATTATCACCAAGTGGGCCTTTGAGAAATTGGAAATCAGCCCCCAGGAAATAGTCCCCTCCAGAAGCCCGATAGCAGGATTCGATGGAAGAAGAGTGGAACTAGTGGGGGAAATCCAGCTACCAGTAACGGCAGCAAGGCGCACACTCCGAGAGACTTTCGTGGTGGTGGATGTCAAACCTTCCTACAACCTCCTCATGGGAAGGGGATGGATCCATCGTATGCATGGGGTCCCTTCGACCATGCATCAGGTCATGCGGTGTATTGTCCCGAACGGAGTTGACGTAATCGACATCAGGGGTGATCAGATAGCAGCAAATGAATGTTATGCGGTCACTATGAAAAGTATGAAAAGAAGGACGGAACCAGAACAAGGGTCGTAGTCTAAGACAACACCTGATGACAAATAGCAATTACATGAGGGTAGTTCGGGATCACCGGTGGCAGTCGAACCACTAGTGGAAGTTCAAATTTGTCCCAATCGCCCTGAAAGGTTTACCTATGTTGGTTCAGGCCTCAGCACACAAGAAAAAGAGGAAATGAAGTCCCTTCTCCAATCCAATGCTGACATATTTGCGTGGAGCCATATGGACATGACCGGTATTGATCCATCAGTAGCCCTGCATTCTCTCAATGTGGATCCCAGTGCAAAGCCCGTTAGACAGAAACAGATACGAATAGGGGCCCATCAAAACCAGATCATGGCTGAAGAAGTCGATCGGCTTCTGTAAGCAGGATTCATAAAATAAATCCAATATCCTTCTTAGTTGGCGAACGTGGTGGTGGTCCAGAAGAAAAATGGTAAGTGGAGGGTATGTGTTGACTTCACTAATCTGAATAAAGCATGCCCAAAATACTGTTTCCCTTTACCAAAGATCGATCAGATGGTAGATGCCACTGCGGGATTCGAACGCCTGAGCTTTTTAGACGCATACTCTGGATATAACCAGATCCGAATGAATCCGGAGGACCAGGAAAAAACTGCCTTCATCACTGAGTCAGGTACATTTTGTTACACAGTTATGCCTTTCGGACTAAAGAATGCAGGTGCCACCTACCAGAGGTTGGTCAGAAGGGTGTTCCAAGGTATGATGGGATCCACCATTGAAGCCTACATCGATGACACAGTGGTCAAAAGAAAGATGAAAGGAGACCATCTTACCGATCTACAGCAGGTGTTCAACACCCTCCGGAAGTACAATATGAAGCTCAACCCGACCAAGTGTTCTATCGGAGTATCCTCAGGCCAGTTTTTGGGACACATAGTTGATCGAACGGGAATACAAGCTAGCCCTGCACAAGTCAAAGCTCTCATAAAGATAGCGGAGCCAAAGTCCCGGAAGGAGATCCAAGTACTAACTGGAAGAATAGCAGCCCTCAGTCGTTTCATCTCTCGGTTAACCAATCGGTGTAGGCCTTTCTTCCAAGCGATAAAGGCGGCGCAAGGAGAAGTCTGGGGGCCAGAGCAAGCGGAGGCCCTGAACAAACTCAAAAGTTACATGGCGAAGCCCCCGATTCTGACAACCCCTGAAGCCGACGAGCCGTTGTACCTGTATCTAGCCATTTCAGCAACATCTACCAGCGCCGCTCTGGTCAAGGAGGGCAAAGGGTACCAGACACCAGTCTTCTACACCAGCAAAGCCCTTGCTGATGCAGAAACCCGTTATTCAAAGCAGGAGAAGTTGGTACTATCACTGATCAATGCTAAGCGACGTCTTCGGCACTATTTTGAAGCACACCCAATCATAGTTCCTACTGTAACTCCGATCAGATCCATAATGGCAAAGCTAGAGTTATCTGGGAGAGTATCAAAATGGGCAATTGAACTTGGGATTTTTGACATAACCTATGTCCCCCGAACGACCATCAAAGGGCAGGCGATAGCTGATTTCCTGTTAAACTGAAGTAGCAGACTCCGTAGAAGAATGTGAGCCCGAATTATGGGTCGTGTTCATGGATGGATCATCAAACATCAACGGAGTAGGGATCGGAGTAGTACTCGTAACACCAAATGGTACTAAAATCCAGCAATCCGTTCGGTTGGAATTTCCAGCCTCTAACAATGAAGCCGAGTACGAGGCCCTTCTTGCAGGAATTCGGTTGGCCCGAAGCCCTCAAGTGCAGAAAGTAGAGGTTCGAAGTGATTCCCAACTAGTCGTACGACAGTTAAAAGGGGAGTATGAAACCCGAGAGCCGAAGATGGAAGCATACAAGAATCTGGTTCTAAGAGAGGCTGAAATGTTCCAGCAAATCAACTTTGAGCAGATTCCCAGAGGAGATAACTCCGTAGCAGATCACTTGGCTAACCAAGTCTCCGCGGCGGGAGAAGGTATGACTCGCACTGTACCAATAGACTTCGTCGTCCGATCCAGCTTGGAACCCCCCGAAGAGGTAATGGTTATCCCATGGGAACCAAGTTGGATGGATCTGATAGTAGATTATCTGAGATTTGGTACATTGCCTGAATCAAAATCAGAAGCCCGGAAGATAAGAATGAAGGCAGCCAGGTATGCCCTATACAACGACCAGCTATACCGAAAGTCTTTTTCCGGACCATACTTGAGATGTCTCACCACATCCGAGGCATCGGCAGTCATGGAAGAAATTCATGCAGGAGCTTGTGGCAATCACTCCGGGGGAAGGTCCCTGGCTCATAAAGTCCTCACCCAAGGGTACTTCTGGCCCTACCTGGCAAGGGACGCTGAAATTTACGTCAGACATTGCAAAAAATGTCAGTTTCATGGAGATGCCATCCATCCACCGCCGGAGTTCTTAAACCCAACTATTGTTCCTCACCCCTTTGCCCGATGGGGTATGGACATTGTGGGTCCTCTCCCGCAAGCAATACGGTGCACCACACATGTTCTCCTGGCTACCGATTATTTTACCAAATGGGTGGAAGCAGAGGCCTACCCCACCATAACAGGTAGCCATGTTATAAAATTCATCTGGAGCCACATCATCTGTAGATTCGGTCTACCCCGAACCATAATTATGGACAATGGCACCAACCTTGACAACAGAAGGGTTCAAGCATTCTTAGCAAAACATGGTATTAATCAAAACACTTCTTCCGTCGGCTATCCACAGGGAAATGGGCAAGCCGAAAGGACGAATAGAACCATTTTTGACACACTGAGGAAAAAACTTGAAGACGCAAAAAGGGGCATGGTTGGAGAAATTGCCTGAGGTGTTGTGGTCCTATCGGACTACTCCAAGACAACCAACTGGAGAAACCCCTTTCGCCATGGCTTATGGGGCCGAAGCAGTTTTCCCGACCGAGCTAAAAGTACCTACTTTAAGGAGTCAAGCATGGGAAGAAGGTCCAAACAATCAGCACCTAGCCCATGATCTGGACCTCTTGGAAGAGAGAAGGGAAGCCACCGGGATAAGACTAGCTGCCTATCAGCAGCAAGTCAGGGCACGATTCAATCAGAAAGTCAAAAGAAGAGAGTTCCAAGTGGGCGATATGGTGCTCAGACGGAAGATTGGGATTGTAGGCAAGTTACGAGAGACATGGGAAGGACCTTACACAGTGGTTGAGGTCATCGGACATGGTGCTTATCGGGTTCGGAAAAACGAAACAGGTCGCCTCGAGTCCAACTCTCAGAATGCTTATCGGTTAAAGAGGTATTATCCTTAGATAGTTACTTTTCTTGTTGAAAAATAAAACTGTGTCTTACTATGGCACCCTTGTTACGAAGCATCTGTGCCCGATACCAGCACTTCTGCTTCATGATTTTTAAGTTCATCCCAATAAAAATAGATTCTATTTTTATACAAGGCTTCATGTTTATTAAAACATTTCCTAAGTGTTTGATTTCAAACCAGATTTGAACTGACAAGAGGATGAAATCAAGCCTCAGGGGGCTAAATGCCCGAAGGCTTCATGTTTATTAAAAATTTTCCTAAGTGTTTGAGTTCAAACCTGATTTGAACTGACCAGAGGATGAAATCAAGCCTTAGGGGGCCAAATGCCCGAAGGCTTCATGTTTATTAAAAATTTTCCAAAGTGTTTGAGTTCAAACCTGATTTGAACTGACCAGAGGATGAAATCAAGCCTCAGGGGCCAAATGCCCGAAGGCTTTATGTTTATTAAAAATTTTCCTAAGTGTTTGAGTTTAAACCTGATTTGAACTAACCAGAGGATGAAATCAAGCCTCAGGGGCCAAATGCCCGAAGGCTTCATGTTTATTAAAAATTTTCCTAAGGGTTTGAGTTCAAACCTGATTTGAACTAACCAGAGGATGAAATCAAGCCTCAGGGGCCAAATGCCCGAAGGCTTCATGTTTATTAAAAATTTTCCTAAGGGTTTGAGTTCAAACCTGATTTGAGCTAACCAGAGGATGAAATCAAGCCTCAGGGGCCAAATGCCCGAAGGCTTCATATTTATTAAAATTTTCCTAAGTGTTTGAGTTTAAACCAGATTTGAACTAACCAGAGGATGAAATCAAGCCTTAAGGGCCAAATGCCCGAAGGCTTCATAGTTATTAAAACTTTCCTAACTGTTTGAATTCAAACCCGATTTGAGCTAACCGGAGGGTAGATGGCCTCAGGGGCCAGATGGCCGAAGGCTCAATTAATTCGTAAAAAGCTAAAGTGCAAACTCTAAAAACCAACACAAGAGAAGAATAAATGCTGAAAAGGCGTAAAACTTCTTGTTCATTGATAAAGAAAGACGTTACAAGAAATTAGCCCTTTAAGGGGAACAAAGACATATAAAATTGCCTATACTACTGATCAGGAGGATGATATTCTTCCCCCTTCAGGATGGCAGCAAAGCGCTTCTCGTTCTCAGAGGAAGGAGGGTTTTCATAAGGCACTAACACTCCCATCTGGGCTTCGAATTCCTCCGCGGTCTTAAATTCCCGTGATTCTAGAGGGATATGCTCCATTTCATGCCTCCGCCGCCAGGCCTTGGCCGCTCGGATGTCACAGATGACACTGTATCCTTTGTACATGTCAAGCTCACCTAGTTGGCACACTTCTACTTTTTCCTGCTCAAGGGACAGAAGTTTTTCTGACTCAGCCTTTTCGGCTGCCAATTTCTTGACAGTTTCCCTCATTTTTTCCAGCTCAGTAGCCAAAACCAGATTTTCGGCAGTCAAGGCCCGCTTCTCCGCTTCACCAGTTTCCAAAAGAGTCTTCTGTTCAGAAACGGTCTGGCGAAGGCCATCGGCCTCCTTGACTAGAGAAACCCGATGGATGTCATTCTGTTTTATTTGGGCCTTCATACCGGCCATTTCTTTAACATCAGTCTCAAGGAGGCTGTTGTAGGCTTGGACACCGTAGAGATGCTGCACAGCAGAGAAAGGATCATTACATGAAAAAGCGATCAAACAAAACTAAAAGCACAAGACTAAACAAAATATTTACCTCCATAACCATGATTGAAGTCCTCTTAGCCAGATCAGTTCTGGTGATCTTGGTTTGTGCCACCCTATCAGCTGGTGTCCAGATCCCTTTGGCCATAGCCCGAAAAGCTTCCGGATGATTAAGGGTGATTTGATCAGCATGGACCGGAGTCCCATCTGGCAGCAGAAATTTAGGCTCCCAAGGAATCAAGTCTTGAGATGATTCAGGGACAGCAGGAGCTTTGCTTGAATAAGCATTTTCAACTTGTGTCCTAGCCCTTTTAGTACCCACCCCACCGGTTTTACTAGATTGGGTCCTCACAGTTGGAGTATTAACAGGAGGCGGAGGTGGAGCCGATGGGTTTTGTGCTGATGGCGCTGTTGGGTTTTGCGCAGGTGGAGGTACCGAAGTCGAAGGCGGTGCTGTTGATAATGACACAACATCAACAAGGGGAACCCCTTCGGGAACTTGAGGAATTCTGGCAGACATGGGTTTATCAGGTAAATCCATCCTGTCAATAGCAGCGCCCAAATTAGAAATCGATTCAAGGTTGTCCGGAGTCAACAGGTCAGTAGCCGATTGGGCTTTTCCCCAGACATGGGTTTTTAGGAGGCCTATGCGTTGTCTTATAAAGGTGAGGGGAAGGTCCTTATCTTCATAACCGAGGAATTTATAAGCATAATCTCCCCGATGAAGATTGCAGTGTTCGCAAAAGCAAGAGACTTTATGAAGGGGACGGTAGATGGGGAGACGGATGGCACCAAAAACTATTGGGATCGGGAATATACGAGAGAAGGGATAAGACCAGTTGCCACTCACTACTACCATCTTTTCCTTCCATCCCTTATCCGAATTTTCAGTATCGGTGCATATGTTGCGACCATGGAAAGGAAAAAGATTGTATCTACCTTTACTCGCTCGGGCGTTTTGAAAAAAGTAGCACAGGAGTAGGTCTGCTAAACCTAAATTGAGATCTAGGTCCCTATTATACAAAAGAAGCATGGACATGATCCTAAGGCTGTTCGGGTTCAACTGAAGGGGATGTAATCCCAGCATGAAGAACGCATAGTGGAAGAAGGGATGAAGGGGGAACCTTAGAACCCTAAGATGGGATGCCGATAACAGAATGCTACCGGGTGCCAGTCCCTGACTCTGGGTAAAGTCTAAATAACCGGGATAGGGGGATACGTCAACATCCCCAGGAACTTGGGTTTTAGCCCGAAGATGTTTAACGTCTACTTCCGGTCGGACTCTCTTAAGTGGGGTCACGACAAATGGTTCAGTAGTCTTGGGATTTACAGGTTCGGGCATCGATGAACCCGGTAGGCCAGTACTCTGAGGAGTTGTGTTTCTGGTTCTTCTACGGGTGGAATTGGGACTGTCACTACTAGTAGGATTAGTGCCCGAAGTAGAAGACAAAACTACTTCCTCTACCGACCGGGTATCGTCACTGTTGGACATAATGTTAAGAAATGTAGAAGAGACAGAAAGAGGTAAAGGTGAAAAATTAAAGAAAGAAAAAGAGAAGAAAACCAATCGACTTACTTAGTTGGTGAAAGAAGAATTACAGAAGCTCTGAGTAACAACAGGTTTCTAATATATCTGAAATGACCGACGGAAGGGACGGCGGCAATGGCAAAGAAATAAATCCCAGTGATGAAAAGCTAAAGGAAAAAGAGACAAGAACAGAGAATTGAAAAGTATGAAATGTGATGTGAAATGAAGAAAGGGGAGGTTTTTATAGAAAGAGAGAAGGAAGCCAAAAAGGTTGCACGAAGTCCGAAAGGCACGCTAAAGCCGTCATGGTGCGAGATTTAAGGAAGTGATGGTCGCACGTTTCGAAATGCCATTAAATAGATAATGATGGCATGACAACTCACTGGTTTAATTCCCCATAAAAGTTATTATTGTATATATACATATGTATTTACATTTATGAGGTCATGGGCTTTAGAAAGGATATCAAGCCCATAACCTCAGGGGCCTGTGTAATGGTTAAAATAATTCATGGCCCAACCGAGACGGGCCATAGGACGGATGGGCCGACGACTGATGGGCCAGAGACCGATGGGCCGTAGGCATAAGGGCTGCAAACAAATGGGCTAAGGAAATAATGGGATTAAAGAAAGTTCTAGAAGATGAGTGACCCCCAAGACAAGGAGTATTCCAGTTATGGAATAAAGAGTCCAAAAATAGTTAAAGTTTATCAAATCCCTTGATTTAGGGGATTGATAAACCTGAGTACATGGGCTCGGCCCATTTATCACAATTGTGTATAAATAGAGGACTTTGATTAATGAGAAAGGATCCAATTTTTATCCCAATTTCTATTGTGTAACTTTTCTGCATTTACAATCTATTAAAAAATTTATAATTTTTTATAGACGTTTCGGGGCCGTGTTGTTTCCTATTTTTTTGGAATTTATCGTGTCGCCATATCCGTGTCGTGTCGTGTCCGTGTCCGTGCTTCATAGGATACAAATGTCGATAAAAATCAAAATTTTAAAATCTTAACGAATGATATTTTTAAAAAGGACAATACTTATCTTATTCGGGCGGAGGAAGTTCCTTTTCCCAAGCGATGTGGTCAAATAATATGTGAACACATGGTCAAAAAGTTTTACAAAAATAATTGACACTAATTTCTTTTTTAATGGATTTTATGTTCAATTCCTTTTTTAAAATATTTCAGCCATGTGTCCAAATGGTATTGGACCATATTCAGTATTCTCATTTTCCTGGAATCAACTCCCAAGCGATGTGGTCCAATAATATGTGAACACGTTGTCAAAATGTTTTATAAAACGAATTGACACTAATTTCTTTTTTTATGGATTTTATGTTCAATTCCTTTTTAAAAATATTTCAGCCATGTGTCCAAATGGTATTGGACCACATCAAATATTTTCTTTTTGTTGGAATCAACTCCCACTCACGTACCGAGCTGCCTTAGGCGTTAACTTAAATTTTTAAATTTATGCATTAGTGTCCCCACTAAAATTTAAAAAAATTACCTTAAAATCCACACTAAAACTTTAATTTGATAATATGTCCTCACTCACTTGAATTTCTAGTTCCGTCACTGCCCCCATTACATACCATATAAAAAAATACAGCTGTGAACTTAGGATGGAAATCTCTAAAAAAATCATTTTGTTTAAGGCAATTATCATAAAACCCCCTTATGGTTTCAAAATTGTTCAACAAATTCCCCGTGGTTTCAAAAACCCATTATGGTTTATAATTTGATTAAATACCCCCCCCCCCTGTATGTTATAAGAATACAAAATTACCCTTAAAGTTCTGTGAAATGACCAAATTACCCTTACTTAAAAATTTTAAAATACCAAAATACTCTTGCCTCCTACATCTACCATTATTCCATACTGTAAGTGTGGAAATCTCCAGGCCCACAGAGGCCCATCAGGCTGATAGCCCAACAAGGTCATCGAAAACCCGAAGATTAGGCCCATTTCAAGCTAGAATTACTTGAAAATAAAGATAGTGATGTAAGAGACATAGAAGGAATGATGTAAGCAAAATAATGTTGCTCTAATGGGCTCGAAGCCCAAAAAGGGAATGTATATAAAGGAAAAAAATCTAAATAAAGGATCCATTATGGTGTTGTGCATTTCTTGGCATTTACACATTTGCGCCGTCCGTGGGAAAGTCTATAAGGAGTTCTTAATTTTTCGGATCTGTTCTTCGAGATTTGTAAATCATCTCCTTCTTCCTATTTCGTTAAGCTGAGTTTGTTTTATTCAACCCGAAGATTTGAGAGCTTGTTCATATTCTTCACCACCTTCTAAAATCTCCATTCACACTGACCCACTACTTCCTGAGCAAACATGTCGGTCACTTGTTCGTAAGCGGACGTTCTGACCACCGGAGACAGGCGTGTAGAAGGTCCTCAAACCATTGAGCAAATCTTGCAATGCCTGATAGCCGCTGAGGAACATAGCCAAGCTTTTGAGGAACGTAGCCAAGCTCTTGAGAAGCTCAAACCATTGAGAAAATCATGGCGAGATTGGCTCTACATCCGCTTGCCCCTCCGACAGCGGCGCTCAACCACTCTCAGAACCAGCAAGATGGTAACAGACTGGAAGAGCACACCGAGGCTTCCCAGCACTTAGGAAATGCTCCCGCCGCCGACGAAGCTGTGACCCCCCAAAAGCTCCAAGCAAAGATGGCCAAGTTCTAAATGAAAGTCCTCGGGGACTTGAGAACCCAGTCTACCGATGACCTGGCCATCCAGGCATCAACTAAGTTGATACAGTCACCCTTCGTCCCCGATATAATCCGGGAACCTTTTCCAAAGAAGTTTGTTATGCCTCGGTTTACCCCCTACGATGGCACCAAGGACCTCGAAGAGCATATTTATCAGATTCATCAGAAAGATGACATGTACGCTGAGAACGAGTCCTTGCTTTGCAAGGTATTTTCCACAAGTCTTGCTGATGCAGTTCTATTATGGTTCAGGAAGCAACCACCTCGATCTATCGGCATCTGGAAACAGTTGACTAGGCTCTTCATTACCCAATACTATGGGAACAAGAGACAGAAGAAGACCATATCCTGCCTCTTCACTATGATCCAGGAGAAAGGAGAATCACTGAAGAGCTTCCTATCCTAATTCAACATTGAGTCTTCTTATATTGATAACTATGACCAGCACTCTGCTGTTGAAGTCTTTCGGATGGCCCTTATTCCAGGAACCATGTTCCATCAGTCTCTGGTGAAACGTCCCCCATCGGGTATTGGGGAGTTAAACTCCAGAGCCCAAGGATACTTGAGGATTGAAGAGGAGGAGACCATCAGGCAGAGGAGGGCGGCCTTGGTCAACATTGAAGCCCGATCAAAGGATCAGGTGACCGATCGAAAGCGTCCAACACAATCGGGGCCACCAGCTCCTTCAGGACCTCCAGCCCCGAACCCTTTCAATGGTTCCATATTTAAAGAGAGAGCGACCCCCCTAAAGGTCAACCTTGCCAAGCTTTACCAAGAGAACAAGGCTAGAGGGATCTTCCAACAACCCTCAACCATCAGACAGCCACTGAATCAAAGGGATAAGTCAAAACATTGTGCTTTCCACGGTGATTTTAGGCACATCACAAATGAGTGTCATAATCTTAGACAACAAGTAGATGCACTGTTGCTTCACGGAGAGTTCCAGGAGTACATCCAACGGGACAGGCCGAGGGCCGATCAACGTGCTCCTAACGCCCCTCGGAACCCCGCAGTCGCACAGCCAGTCAGGATCATCAATATGATTCTTGGTGGCCCCACCTCCAAAGAGATGGAAGGATCCTGCCAGAGCCAGCTGCGAAGAGCCCGAAAAATGAGAAAAGTCAATGAAGTCCACCATAGGACAGGAGAAGCATAGATTATTTTCTCTGTATTAAACCTTCAGAATATCCAGACCCCACATAATGATCCTTTAGTTTTGACACTGATGGTGGCCAACTACTTTGTTAAGAGAGTCATAATCGATTTGGGAGCAATGCAAATGTCATCACCAAATGGGCTTTTGAAAAGCTTGAAATTGACCCGAACGAGATTGTGGCATCCCGATGCCCTATTGCAGGATTCGATGGAAAGCAAAACGAACCAATCGGGGAAGTCCATTACCGGTATCTGCTGCTCAAAGGACCTTGACCGAGAGATTTGTTGTAGTGGATGTGAAGCCTTCGTACAATTTGCTCATGGGAAGGGGATGGATTCACCGGATACAAGGCGTGCCTTCAACCCTGCACCAAGTGATGAGATGTATAAGCCCGAACGGTTTAGACATCATTGATTTCAAGGGTGAGCAGGTGGCCGCCAAGGAATGCTATGCGGTCACCCTGAAGGAGATCAGGAAGGGAAAAGGCCCAAAGGTGTCGCATTCCAAGGAACAGAATTCAGGCCCCAAATAGTAATCAAAGGAAGGGGATCCGGGTACTCCGATCGTGGTCGAGCCATTACAGCCAATCTCTGTTATACCCGATAGCCAAGAAAAAGTTACTTTTGCAGGTATAAATCTTACTGACTCTGAATTGAAAGAACTTACACAGTTATTGCAGGACAACTCCAATGTCTTCGTGTGGGAACATACAGACATGCCAGGTATCGATCCTATTACACGTCGACCCGAACGTAAGACCGATCAGGCAAAAGCAGAGGCGCATGGGAGCGCATCAGAACCAGATCATAGCGGACGAAGTGTCTAGATTGCTCCAGGCTGCTTTTGTCAGGGAAGTCATGTACCCCGAATGGCTCGCCAACGTAGTGGTGGTACAGAAGAAGAATGGTAAGTGGAGGGTCTGTGTTGATTTTACTGACCTGAACAGGGCATGCCCGAAGGACAGCTTTCCATTACCAAAGATCGATCAGATGGTTGACGCTACCACCGGCTACGAACGTCTAACTTTTTTGGACGCTTATTCGGGATACAATCAGATAAAAATGAACCCGATGGACGAAGAAAAGAATTCCTTCATTACTGAAACAAGTACTTACTGCTTTAAGGTTATGCCCTTCGGTCTGAAAAATGCAGGTGCTACTTTCCAGAGGTTGGTGAACAAGATCTTTAAGGGAATGATGGCTACAGTGATCGAGGCTTATATTGATGACACTATGGTCAAGAGCAGAAGAAGGGAATATCATCTTGCACACTTGCATCAAGTGTTTGACACCCTCAGGATGCATGGCATGAAGCTTAACCCGGAGAAATGCTCCTTTGGCGTGTCATCCGGACAATTCCTGGGACACATCGTGGACCGAACCGGGATCCAAGCCAGCCCGATATAGGTCAAGGCTCTAATGGAAATAAAGGAGCTTCAGACACATAAAAACGTTCAAGTCCTGACGGGAAGAGTGGTTGCCCTTAACAGGTTCATTTCATGACTCACTGATCGATGCATATCATTCTTTCAGGCAATCAAGGTAAAAATGGGAGAAGTCTGGGGTCCTGAGCAGTCTGAAGCCCTAACAAAATTAAAGGAGTATATGACCAGACCCCTGATCCTATCCACACCAAGTCCCGATGAAGTCTTACATCTGTATCTAGCAATATCCTCCGTCTCAACCAGTGCAGCCCTCATCAGAGAGGATGGGAACCTGCAGATGCCAGTCTTCTACACTAGTAAATCTTTAGCTGAAGCGGAAACCCGATACAATAGGTAAGAAAAACTAGTTCTATCATTGGTAAATGCCAAAAGGCGACTGAGGCATTACTTCGAGGCTCATCCAACCATTGTCCCGACCTCCACGCCTATCCGGGTTATTATGTCAAAACTTGATCTTTTGGGCAGAATCTCCAAATGGGCCATCGAATTGGGCATATATGACATAACTTACATACCCTGGGTTTCCATCAAGGGACATGCGGTGGCAGATTTCTTACTTGAAGATGAAACTGAAGAACCTGACCAGAAGACTGAGTCAGACACTTGGAAGCTTTTCGTGGACGGATCAACCAGTTCTACCGGATCGGGAATCGGCATGGAGATCCAGACACCCGATGGGACACACCTCCACATGTCAGTACAACTATAGTTCCCAGCCACGAACAATGAGGCAAAGTATGAAGCGATCGTATCTAGCTTGAGGTTAGCCTGAAGCCTCCAGATTCAGGCCCTAGTAGTGCACATCGACTCTCAGCTAATCATTCGACAAATTAAAGGGGAATACAAGGAAAAATACCCCAAAATGAAGTCTTATCGGGCATTTGTGTTGAAGGAAACAAAGAGCTTTCAAAGAATAACCTTCGCTCAGATCCCGAGAAGCGAAAACTCTATAGCTGACCACCTAGTCGGTCAGGCGTCCTCAGCTGGAGAGGACCTGACCCGGGTTGTGTTGGTAGATTTTATAACCCAGCCAAGTATTCAAGACCCCGTACAAGTGATGCTTATTCCATGGGAGCCCAGCTGGATGGATCCCCTGAGGAATTACCTGAAAAATGGGACACTCCCGGAGAACAAAGCTAAAGCTCACAGGATCAGGAGGAATTCAGCCCGATATTTTGTAATAAATGGGCAACTCTATCGACAGTCCTTCTCGGGTCCTTATTTAAAATGCATTACGCCCTCAGAATCAAGAGTAGTGATGCAGGAGATCCACAGTCCGGAGGAAGGTCCCTTGCCCATAAAATACTCTCCCAAGGATACTTTTGGCCCTATCTATCATGGGATGCCGAGGACTATGTCTGGAGGTGCAAGCCATGCCAGATGCACGGGGACGCTATCCATCGACCGCCGGAGTTCCAATACCCAACCATAGTCCCACATCCCTTCGCTCGGTGGGGAATGGATATCATAGGACCTCTCCCGAAGGCAATTCAATCAAATTCCTATGTCCTCCTGGCCACTGATTACTTCACCAAATGGGTGGAAGCTGAAGCCTACCCCGCCATCAAAAGTAGCCACGTCATCAAGTTCATTTAGACCTACATAATATGCATATTTGGGCTACGAAGGACAATTATGATGGATAATGGAACAAATCTTGACAATAAGGAAGTGGGAGCATTATTTGCTGAGCATGGTATCAACCAGACAACATCCTCCGTCGGGTACCCGCAGGGGAATAAACAGGCTGAAAGAACAAATCGAACCATATTCAACACCTTGGCCAAAAACCTTGTGGAAGCAAAAGGGGCCTGGCTCGAGAAACTACATGAAGTCCTCTTGTCATACAGAACAACCCCCAGGCAACCCACTGGAGAGACCCCTTTTGCCATGGCATATGGCGTTGAGGTTGTGATCCCAACGGAGGTTAGGGTTCCAACCCTTCAGAGCCAGGCCTGAGTGGAAGGCCCAAATAACCAGCACTTTGCTCACGACTTTGATTTACTATATGAAAGAAGGGAAGCTGACGGGATCAGGCTGGGCGCCTACCAACAGCGTGTCCGGAACCACTTCAACCAAAAAGTTAAAATAAGGGAGTTCCAGGTCGGTGACATGGTTCTTAGACGAAAAATTAGACTCGTGGGCAAGCTCAGGGAGCCTTGGGAGGGCCCGTACACCATGACCGCAGTCATCGGGCGCGGAACATATTGCGTCCGAAGGAACAGAGATGGTAGAATGGAACCAAACTCCCAGAATGCCTCTCGTCTGAAAAGGTACTACCCATAATAAGCCAATTTTACTATTACTTTGATCACTTTTGTAAAAAGGCTCCCGTGCCAGATCAATCAAAAATATTCGTTAGTAAAATTATTTTTTATGGCAAAAATAGCTTATAAATATCTACTGATGCAAAAAATAAACCAAGTGTTGTCATGTCTCTCGAATGGCCTGAAGTGTCCAAAAGACACAACACTGATCCAGAAGAGATCAAAATTTTACAAAAAATAAACCAAGTGTTGCCATGTCTCTCGCATGGCCTAAAGTGCCCGAAAGAAACAACAGTGATCCAGAAGAGATCAAAAATTTTGCAAAAAATAAACCAAGTGTTGTCATGTCTCTCGCATGACCTGAAGTGCCCGAAAGACACAACACTGATCTAGAAGAGATCAAAAATTTTATAAAAAATAAACCAAGTGTTGTCATGTCTCTCGTATGACCCGAAATGCCCAAAAGACACAACACTGATCTAGAAGAGATAAAACAATTTTGAAAAAAATGAACCAAGTGTTGACATGTCTCTCACATGGCCCGAAGTGCCCGAAAGACACAACACTGATCCAGAAGAGATAAAAAAAAATTACGAAAAATAAATCAAGTGTTGTCACGTTTCTCGCATGTCCTGAAGTGCCCAAAAGACACAACACTGATCCAGAAGAGATCAAAAATTTTGCAAAAAATAAACCAAGTGTTGTCATTCCTCTCGCATGGTCTGAAGTTCCCAAAAGACAACACTGATCCATAAGAGATCAAAAAAAAATTGCAAAAAATAAACCAAGTGTTCTCATGTCTCTCGCATGGCCCGAAGTGCCCGAAAGACACAACACAAATCCAGAAGAGGTCAAAAATTTGTGAAAAGTAAACTAAGTGTTGTCATGTCTCTCGCATGGTCCGAAGTGCCCAAGAGACATAGCACTGATCTAGAAGAGATCAAAACTTTATGAAAAATAAACTAAGTGTTCTCATGTCTCTCACAAGGCCTGAAGTGTCCGAAAGACACAACTCTTTTTGGGTAAAATAATCTAAGTATTGCAGAGGTCAACTGGAAAGGAACCATGAATGTCATTCAAAATATGGGCCCCGATGGACAAGACTTACAAACGTTTTACAAAAGAAGAAATCCTACGGTTAGCTATCCTCAAACCTAGGAGGAAGCCCGATATAATTCACTATCTAAGTGCCAGCATCAGTGCCCGCCACATTTGAGTCCACAAGAGCAATTTTCGGGTCCAAGACTTGGACAAGAACGGGCTGCACTGAAGGATCAGAATCGGGAGTAGGCCCCGGAAGAGGTTTGGTCAGGAACTCACAAAAGCAAACGTCATCCGAACCTCCAACCGGATCATCATACGGCGGAGCAATGCCCAGAGACTCATGCAATTCCTCCACTGAGGCAAAGTCCCTCTCCTCAACAGGTTTCTAGATGTCCTGGAAGCAAGTCCTCCAATCAAACCCGATCCGGTACTAGGCAGTGTCGCAGAGACGCTTATATATCTGATTGCCACCCCGATGACACATTTCCACAGTTGACCTCTCCACTACCACGAGATTCTCGATTTAAACCTTCTCCTCTAGAAGCTTCTCCTTGGAGGCCCTCAGGCTCTCATTCTCTGCCTTCAAGCGTTTGACTTTAGTAGCTAGGGCCCGATGAACTACTTCCATATCCTTGATCTTCTCTTGGGCCGCCTGAAGCTTTTGCTCTGTAGAGATTGCTCTTGTGGTCTGGACCTCCAGCTTATCATTAGATATAGATAGCAAGGTGGCCACCTTTTTCCTTGCATCCTCCTTCAACCTCAGGAGCTCTGAAGATTTGTTGAGCAACCTACTGTCCTCCTCAAACTTTAAATTATAAGCTTGGGTTAGGTAGAGCATCTACCAGGAATGCAAGTGTTAGCTAAATCAATGAATAAAGTGCAGAAATACAAAGTATGACTGAATAAATAGCAAGGTCGAAAATGTACCTTCATGGAAATCTCTGGATCGGTCATGGCCAACTCTGCCCGATCGATCTGTGTCAGCTTCTTCCGGTCTGTGGGGGTCCAGATCTGGAGACCCATTTCCCAAAGGGCAATATCATTATCAATGGTCTCATGGACCAAGAAGCCACCACCCGGAATTTTTATCTTTGATCCCCATGTAATGGGTTGTTCCTTCCCAAATGCAGCCCAGGACTCCGCCACTATACATGGTGACGATGCTATAGTCAAACGGGGCTGAACCGATAGGTCAGGGACATATTCCGCAGACCGAGGATGTTGTGTCCCCACCAGACTGGCCTTTCCCTTAAATGATCGGGATCCAGGAACAGGGATTCCCCCGAATAAGGGATAAAGGGCGATTCGGCAGTACCCTCCCCCGAAGGAGGAGGTGTAATAATTGGAAGACTTCCCGATGGTGGTGGAGGAACTATCCCAAAGGGAGGAGTTGGAATACCTTGGGACCGCTGATTGGCTTGGGCATCTCCCGGTACCGAAGGGTTTGTTTGAGAGCCCGGTACTCGCTTGTCCTTCTTCTTAAGAACGGGTGATGGAATCCTCAACATGGTGTTCTTTCTTTCTGATGTTAGTTCCTGCAAATTAGCACCAGTCAGGTAATTGCCACACATCCTCAGGGGCTGGCCCTAGATTTTAGACTTAAGGATATCAAATCGGGATGAGATGTAATTTGGAGTTTAAAATCGGTCGGGCGCTCCCAGAAACTCTAGCACATGATGACCCAACTTATCATTTCACTGTTCACAATAGCATGACCCTCTATGATAAGGTTTGAAGGAAGGGAATAAATGTTTGTCAAACTCACTAGGGACTACGAATCTGGCTGAGCCAGGAAACCTCCAATTCTAACTCACCAGGATCATCCTTTCTTTCCACCCCTTATTAGGCTTCTTATTACCATCGCACATCTTTCTCTCACTTAAAGGAAAAATATTGTACCGACCCCTACAGTCCTTCTAGTTTTGTATCTTGTAAGAGAACAAGAGCTCAGCAAGACCCAGATCAAGGCCCATCTCCCGATTAATCATCAGGACCATAGCCACGATCCTGAAGAAATTAGGCCCCACTTGAGGCAGAGCCAAACCCAGGGTGGACATGAGGTAAAGAAAGAAAGGGTGGATCGGGAAATGAAGAACCTGAAGATTAAAAGCCGATAGCAAGATCTGATCATCCCTAACTCCCTCCCCTATCCTGAAGTCATACTTTTTGGGATAATTCTTAACTATCACCCCATCGGGTATTCTACACTTAACCCTCAATTTCTTCAGCACTTTGTCTACCCTATGTGTAGGGGGAAGGGGTTCGGCATAGAATTGATCTCTCGATCTTACTGCAGCCAGATCCCCACCCACAGCAGTGTTTTGGGTGACCTCAGGAGGACTAGATCTGACCCTCTTGACCACCTCTACCGATGGAGAACTAAGGGAGGCATCGGGAACTACAGAAAAGGGGAGACGGTCACTACTCGACCGAGTATCATCGCTATCAGACATTTTGACAGAAAGGTAGGAGAGTTGGAAGAAATAACTTTCTCTAAAGTGGATTGCAATAAGATTTCGTGAGTTTTTCGGGAAAGAGGTGCAGATTCTGGCAATAACAAGAGGATAAACCAAGTTGCCGAGAGTTTTTGAGAGCCAAGAGCTTTGAAATGCAAGAAGAGTTTTGCGAATGGACCCTGAGGTATTTATAGATGTCACCGAAGGATGCGAAGAGTCATGCGCACAAGAAATGAAGCATCAGGCCGTCTCCTCAGCCCCCATCGCGCGAATCAAGGCCACCCAAGTCATGAATTTGAAATGTTAATGATGGTACAACTGTCATATTTAATGAACCTACCACGTTACCCTGACAGGGGTGATGTATGTATATTCCCTCCCACACTTTACCTTCTCGATAATGGGCCTGACTGCCTGAAAGCTCACAACCGAGAAGAGGGCCTGTGTAAGTGTGAAAATCTCCAAGCCCATCAGGCGTCGGGCCCATCAGGTTAATAGCCCAACAAGGTCACCGAAAACCCGAAGATTAGGCCCATTTCTAGCTAGAATTACTTGAAAATAAAGATAGTGATGTAAGGGACATAGAAAGAATGACGTAAGCAAAATAATGTTGCCCTAATGGGCTCGCAGTTCAAAAAGGGAATGTATATAAAGGAAGAAAAATATAAACAAATGATCCATTCTGGTATTGTGCTTTTTTTGGCATTTACACATACCCTAAAAATAAATCATAAATTCCACTTCCATTTTCCCAAATCCATACCATGAAAACCCTTTAAATTCAAGTCTCTCTCACCCATTTATTCCAAAACCCTAATTCCTTCCATTTTGAACAAACCCAACTTTAATTTAAATTTCAATTTCAACCCATCAACTATGTCACTCACTTTCTCTCTTTAATCTCTCTATATATCACTCTATATACAATTATATATGCATTGAATTTTTATATATATACACTGAAATTATAAACATTCATATATATGTATATTTATATATATTGAATTTAAAGGTTTTCGTGGTTTGAATTTGAGAAAATGGAAGTGGAATTTATAGTTTGTTTTTAGGGTATGGAATGATGTAGATGTAGGAGAAAAGGTCATTTTGGGCTTTTAAAATTTTTAAGTGAGGGCAATTTGGTCATTTCATAGAAATTTTAAGAGTAATTTTGTAATGTTATAACGGACAATGGGGTATTTGATAAAATTGGAAATCATAAGGGATTTTTGAAATCACATGGAATTTTTTGAACAAATTTAAAACCAAAGGGGGGTTTTAATGATAAATTATAAGGGAAATTTATAGAAAGGGGACCATTCCTAAACTTATTTGGTGAATAGAGACCAATTATTTTTTCAAAAGGTGAGAATAGACCAAAATTAAAACTTAATTGCTTGGAATGGACCATTTTATTGTAATGACCAAAAAACCCATATCAAAGTGTAATATTTTGTTGTAAATCTTTATATTAGTTTATTATATATTAATTTCGAAAATATTCAAAATTAAATCCAAAAAAATAATTAAATATTTATTAAATATTGATTCCAAAATATTGTTATTTTTTGCCTAATACAACTTCAATAATATTATATATCACTTATATAAATATATATATATATATATATATATATATAATTTTATTTTATTGATAGATAATATTAAAAAAATTTAAAATATTAAAAATTAAGTCTGAAAATATTAATTAAATATTGATTCCGAAAATATTAATTCCGAAATTTTATTCTTTTTCCGAATACAACTTCAATAATATTATATATATATATATATATATATATATATATGAAAATTTACTTTATTTATAGATAGTATTAAAATTTTTGAAAATATTACAATTCCGAAAATATTCAAAATTAAGTCAAAAAATATTAATTAAATATTAATTCCGAAAATATTAATTCTGATTTTTTGTTGTTGTGAACTTTTATATTAGTTTATTATTTAATATTTCAGACCAATTTTTTTTTTCATATTTTACTTATAAAAAAAATCAGTTGAAGTATGGGTATTTTGGAGAAAAAAAAATTAATAATTTTTTATTAGCTTTTGATGCACATAAGATAGATGAAGGAAAATATTTTAATTAATATTTTTGAACTTAATATTTCATAATTAATATTTTCATATTTAATTTTGAATATTTTCAGAATTAATGTATAATAAACTAATATAAAGTTTTACAACAAAATATTATACTTTGATATGAGTTTTTTGGTCATTACAATAAAATGGTCACTTTCAAGTAATTAAGTTTTGATTTTGATCTTTTCTTACCTTTTGAAAAAAGTTTAATCTCTATTATAATGAGTGTGGATATTTCATAGTTGGACTAAAATACTTAAACAAAGAGTTCCCTTCTTTATTGGATATGGAACAATGAGTACATTGTGAAACCTATCCACCAAATAAGTTTAGGAATATTCCTTTCTATAATTTTTCATGATGATAATTGCCCCTTTTGTTTATGACACAAGTGAATCTAATTGGTTGGATGAAGCAACTTTATTCAAAAGATTGCGATTTAATTTAGGTAGTGTATACTTGCGGTACAAGGACACTCTCTCTCTCCTAATAGAGATCACGTGTTGAACTGAACCGCGTGCCCATGTCATCGCTTAGGTGGACTCAGTACCTGTAGTCAGCCACAACACTTCGCCAAACCTTACTATTTCCATTTCATTGGATTCTTTCAACACGGCCTCACTTACGTCATCACTTTTCTTCCCTCTTCCTTTTTTCTTCCCTCTTCCTTTTAAACACAGCCCCAATTCACTCCCTACTCATCCCCTCATTTCCACCCCTCTCTCTCTACACTCCCTCTCTTTCTCTCTCTAAAACAATACAGGCCCATATATCCATATCCATATACATATATTGAATTCTGAATTGGGAATGGGTTGTTGTGTTTCATCAGTTGAGAGTGATTCAGCTCAATTAACTGCTAAAGTCATATCACTCACCGGAGTTCTCCAAGAATACTCTGTTCCGGTCACCGTCGCCGAAGTCCTCCAGACCGAGAATTCCTTGTCCTCCTCATTCCTCTGCAACTCTGACACTCTTTATTACGACGATTACATCCCGTCGTTGGCATCCGGGGAAGAACTTCGGGCGGGACAGATCTACTTCGTCCTCCCCAATTCCAAGCTTCAATACCGCCTCTCCGCCTCCGACATGGCGGCGTTGGCCGTCAAAGCCAGCGTCGCTCTCCAGAAGTCTCGTCGCCGGAACAAGAAGGCTCAGATTGCGCCAATTCTTGAGGTGAATCAGAGAGTGCATCGGAGAGTGAATTCTCATTCTGTGACGAGGATTGAGAGTGATGGGGTTGAGAAGAAGAAGGCGGGTTTTGAGAAACGGGTGGGTAATTCTAGGGTTTCGAGGTCCGGGTCTGTGAAGAGAATGCAGAGATATGCTAGGGCTAAGCTGGTGGCGCGATCTTTCAGGATCCGATTGAACACTATCCACGAAGGCTCTGTTTTGTAAATTTTGAATTAAAATTGAGTTCATTTGATTTTTTTATTTTTAGTTCTTTATGTATTTGCTACATACCCTCTATGTCTCTGAAAAAAATGTATGTGTAGTCTGTAGGATGGATATATGGGATTTTTTTTGCTGGAAATTAAATCTATGGAATACAAATTTTTCATCAATGTCAAATGGGCTATGATTACATTGATCAATTTTGTAAATAATTTATATTCATTATTCTAAGGATCTCAAACTTGAAAAGTTATTGGTTATTGGAATAAGTCTTGCATGCTATATTGAGTGCATTATGCTTTTTTCTACTATTGAGTTGGGATACAACCAGATTAATCCCCAGAGTACCCAACCTAAAACCCACCTATAAAATTAATGGAAACAAAGAACAAAATTGCTCTTTCTAAATTTTAACTTCCATAATAAAAATAAGGGTAAATAGCATTAAACCCCCCTCAACTATACTCTCTCTCCCAACTAATCCCCTTCAATTAAGTGATGGTCCCTCAAATTATGAAATTGTTACAATTCAGTCTTTCCCATTATAACGCATTTAGTTAAATTTATGATAATTTGCACTCAAATCCCCTGAAGTTTAGGTCAATTGCACTCAGCCCCTGAAATTTCATTTTCCTTACAATGACACCCCCTGAAGGAGTTATGGTAATTTGCACTCAAATCCCCTGAAGTTTAGGTCAATTGCACTCACCCCCTGAAATTTCATTTTCCTTACAATGACACCCCCTGAAAGAGTTAAGACCCCATGAAATGACTCTTGTGCCCTTGCTTTAGTGTAAAAAGCATGTTGGCTAAATTAATGGACCAAACAACCCTTGTATATTAAGCTCAATTTGAAAAACTTTTCAAGTACTTTGGATACAAGGATTTTTGAAATAGGGATATCTACATATAGGTAGACATAAGGATCACTAATTAAAAACAGGTAAACTTTTACCTTTCAATTACTAATACATCAACTTAACTAAACTAATTACAAATGGGTCAACTTTTTTGTTTAAAGACTCAAATACCCCAAAAAAAAACTTCAATCTTCTTTTTATTCTTCTCACCCATTCCAAATTCCCAAACACTCAAAAATAAAAATAAAATATTTTGGAAAAATTATAAATATTTCAAAAAAATTAAAATATTTCTGGAAAAATAAAATATTTCGAAAACAAAATGAGGAAAAAAAATATTTCGGGAAAAATAAAATATTTTGAAAAAATAAACTATTTCGGAAAAAATAACTATTTCGGGAAAATAAATATTTTGGGTAAAATAAAATATTTCAAAAAAAATTAGGAAATAAAATATTTCAAGAAAAATAAAAAATTTGGAAAATATAAAATATTTTGGGAAATAAAATATTTCGGAAAAAATAAAATATTTTTCCCGAAATATTTTATGACATGCATTTAAAGCAATTCATACTAAACAAGTAAGATTCAGATTATGTCCACTGTCATATTGAAATAAATTATTTAAATATAAATCACTTAAGATTTATTACTTTTTAAGACACCAAATTTCAAAACAAATTCAACTCAATCAACTTGTTCTTGATACTTCTTGACACACTTGACTCCAAAATATTGCATTGTAATCACCAAGAGGTCTAAGGCTTGAACACATTTCGTTGAAAAGAAGAAAAAAAAAGTGAAAAAGAAATAAACAAAAATATTTCAAAATATTTTATTTTTCCGGAAATATTTTTTTCCTCATTTTTTGATATATTTTATTTTTCCAAAAATATTTTATTTTTCCAAAAATATTTTATTTTTTCAAAATATTTTATTTTTTCAAAATATTTTTTCCCCGAAATATTTTTTTCCTCATTTTGTTTTTGAAATATTTTATTTTTCCAGAAATATTTTAATTTTTTTGAAATATTAGTGAAAAGTTTAGTTAAATTGATGTATTAGTAATTGAAGGGTAAACGTTTACCTATTTGTAATTAGTGATCCTTATGTCTACCTATATGTAAATATTCCTATTTCAAAAATAATTGTATTCAAAGTACTTGAAAAGTTTTTTAAATTAAGCTTAATATACAAGGGTTGTTTGATCCATTAATTTAGCCAATATGCCTTTTACACTAAAGTAAGAGCACAAGAGTCATTTCATGGGGTCTTAACCCCTTCAGGAGTGTCATTGCAAGGAAAATGAAATCTCAAGGGGTGAGTGTAATTGACCTAAATTTTAGGGAATCTGAGTACAAATTACCCTAAATTTAACTAACTGTGTTATGACGGGAGGGACTGAATTGTAACAATTATTATAGTTTGGAGGTTTACTGTCAAAAACATAGTTGAGGGGAGTTAGTTGGGAGAGAGAGTATAGTTGAGAGTGGTTTAATGTTATTTACCCTAAAAATAACTATTTCATAAAAGTAGAAAATCGAATCAATAAAATGAGCAAAATTGCTTTTTGCATTAATTAAAAGGACGAGGATTTGAAGTGAATTGTGAAATGCATCATATATAGGGTAAATTACACTTTTACTTCTCAAGATATGATTTATTATAGTTTCACCTCATATTCTTTGGATAATTACAGTTTCACCCCTTTAGGTCATCAAAGCCCAATTTCGATGATTGAAAAAGTGAAATAAAATATATACCTCTGAATATTTCTCAATTATGGTATAAAAAATTAGGTTTTTTTTTTTTTTTTTTTATCTTATTTGTCCAAAATTGTCCAATAAATGTGTCCAAATTAAGGTGAAATTAAGCAATAGTGTAGTAGACTGAAGCAAAAATATTCATAACAATAAATTTGGAGGTATTTTAGACATTTCACCTAGTATTGACCGGGTTTGAACACGTCGGAATTTCATCCTAAGGGGGTATTTGTTACAACTTGAGGGGGTGAAACTATAATTATCCGAAGAATAAGGAGTAAAACTATAATAAATCATATCTTGAGGGGGTGAAAGTGTAATTTATCATTTTTTTTTTAATTTCTTCCTGTCAATGCTAAAGGTTGACAAATATGGTCATGTCTCACTTTTGCTTTATTTTCGCTATTAGAGTACAAGAGGAAATGTAATTGAATAAGTACATTCTTGATGGCCAATTTTCTCTAACAATAAATAATTAAAGAAATCTAATTTAGTGCGTGATCACACTAAATGAGCCAATACTAAGGAATTACGAACTTTCGCATTTTTGTGAACGTTCGTTCTGCTAGAAGTACAAAACGTCCAGTGAATAAATTATGAATGTTCACAATTTGTGAACGTTCGCCATGTTGGAAATGACAATTGACGACCAGTGCATAAAGTGCGAACGTTCACACTTAGCGAACGTTCGAACATGGTTATACGATAAAGAATACGGCAGAAATCTAGCCATAAACTAGGCCTAATTTGGAAGACCACTTGAGAAGTTGAATTCTTACCGACCAAGATTAGAGACTTTTTGGAGTATTGGACACTTTGGAAAATTTGAATTGTAATTGAATTGTGTTTTATTTAGATAGGTTTAGAATTTAGGTGATTTATCTTTTATTTTTATTATTTTATCTTTAGGTTGTCTAGGATATCTTTTAGCCTATAAATAATGTACGTAGACCACTGTTACAGAGGTCCCCGACCAAATACAAAATGTTCCTGCTACAATAGCAGTTTTCCATTATATTTTACTTTTTTATCGTCTCTTTTCAATTCCTTGCACCTTCAACTTTATTTTCTTGTCAATCTTTACATTACTAGTTTCTTTCAATTCCTTACAAATCTCTACTTTCATGCAATTTAATTTCTCAGCATTCATTCTTTCAATTCTTTTTATGATTTCTTCGGTTACCCAAAAGTTCTCTTTGTTGAGGCAATCAGAACCCTTCATGATAGTTGAGTTCTCTCTCTCGTAAATCGTCTGATTCTATTCCACATGTTCAAAAAAGACGAAGAATCGTTCCTTTTGAACCAGTTGAACTCCGTCACCGGTTCTGGCACGCCCACACCCTACGGATACAAAGAATATTATCGGCCCTACTACTCGGCCGATAATTACTTTTCTTACGGAGAAGATGATTATTATCGGCCCTGTTATACGACCGATGATGATTATTATTTTTCGGAGCTACTATATTTTGGCAAGGCCGGTGGGACACCACTAGGTAGTCGAGAAAATTGCGACATGCCACCATTGACTATCTGGATTGAATATATACAACAGTGCAACAAGAATTGCAAGCTGAAATGGCTAAATTAAAGCAGGAGTTTCAAAATTCTATTGATATGTTGAAGAAAAAACCCACAAATCCTCCAAGACACGGGGGGCAGCCGATGCCCAATTTGCACAAACCACCATCATTTGAGAAGGAAGCTACTGTTGTTGAAATAAAGGCATCGATAGGAATAAAAAAGGTTGCCGAAATCGCAATAGCAGAAATAATGGTGGTTGAAATTACATAGACGATAGTGAAAACAACCTAGAGGGGGGTAAATAGGCTTTTTATCGATTTTATGATCAACAGATCAATCAAGCAAATATGAATATATGTGCATAAAATTAAATCATGACAATACACAGAGATTTTTACGTGAAAAACCTTGGAAATACTTCAAGTAAAAACCACGGATACGCTCGGGTATCGATGCACTAAGAATCATAGAATTTGTACAAACTCTATGAAAACAGAACTTATAACCGTTTTAATTTGTTGTTCTTCACATGAAGTTTGAAACACTAGATTCACTCGCACTCCATGAAGCACTCGCTCCGATCTCCGTACTCTGACGGCTCTACCTCTCAACATATCAAAATCACCACAAAACCTCCTGCTTGGATCTTCTCACACAGACGGCTCTGTTCTTTAACGGATCAACACAACCTCGTTGCTATAAATGGTGTGTGAATTTTTCAGCAATTATACCATTTTATCGTGTATAGAAATCGTCGATGTAGAAGCACGATTGAAGACGTCCAAAAACAAGAGAGAACTTGTGTATCTCTAATCACTCAATAATATTCTCTCACCATATGTCTATCTCTATAAAAGAAGAAGAAGTTGTAGAAAACTTGCAGAGAATTCTTTAAGACGTGTCTCCTCTTGTTGTAGAGTTGGGTATTTATAGGCGATGATGAATCAAACCCTATATTTTCCCTTTTTCATAATTTCACATCCAAATCCTATATTCTGATGAATATCATGTATATACCACGCACTTTGATGTATATAAGTCATGGACAAATCATAAAACCAACCCCGAACAATTTGGACATCGCAGCAAAAATAGCCAAAAACTTGTTGCAGCTACGCTTCAAGCGTAGGGGGCCTACACTTCTTGCGTAGGTCCAAGTGTAAAAATGTGTTTTCTAGGCACATTTTGAAACTGAAAGAGTAGGCTTAAGCGTACACATTTTTGTTAAAACCACTTTTCTTCGCAATTGCGCCAAAATGACCCTCTTGAACCCATGATACTTTTTGCTTGAAGTGACGGCTTCGAAAAATGTCATTTTCGCCCTCCAGGAGGCATTTCATCTCAATATGCTCACTTTCATGCTTCACTTGTATTCTTCATTACTTCAATGCTTGATTCTGCCTTTGACGAAGCTTATCGATGACATTGGAACCAAACTATCCTATCTAACACTCAACATGGTTATTGTTTAGAACATGTCATACATAAACAATTACAATAAATGTTCTTATAAACAAAAGTGTTCTTATAATCTTCCCCTTGACATTTCTGAGACAAAACCATGTTTTACAATATAGCCTCACAAATAACAATATAACATCTATACCTATGAACACACACCAACAAACATAGATATAAACTGTCACTTTACTTTCATGACGAACTACCAAACCCGTAACCACAACACTGAACAAACCATTAAACACACGCGTGGAAAACAAATATAAACCAACATAATGATCATCAGAAAATCATAACAACAATGCACGCATAATGATCATCATTTCCCCCCTGAGAATAAACTCCCCCTTTCTAAATACTTCTCCCTTTTAATCAAACAATTTTAACCAAACAATCTCTCCCCCTTACTTAATACTTCTCTCCCTTTTTGTCACTAAAATGTCAAGCAAAGAGAGTATATGCCATATCAACAGTGTAAAGAGATGCAAGGAAGTACTCAAAGAAAAACACCAAGATACAGAACTCTATCAGATCATATCTAGATTCTCAGGGTAACATAAATCTCTACTATACATGACCCTAATACTAATGCATGAATGCAAAATGTCATGAATAAAAATAAATTTTTTTATTTTTATTTTTAGAAATCTGTGAGCAAGGCAGTAGAGACAACAAACAAACCATTTATACATCATATTCTCATATCTATCTCAGCCATTATACACAAGGTATAGAAGAAAATCAACACATATACCTTATAGGCTCAAGAATGCACAAGTCAAGTTTTGCATATATATATATATATATATGAAAATTCTCATGTGCAAGCACTAAGGTAAGATGAAAACAATACATACTAAACCTGATAATCCCGTATCAACCGTGAGGATAATTCAATCCAAGATCCAAACTAGAAGGCAAAAATAAAAAATACTTTCTCTTTGTCACACAATTTCCTCTTTTTCATCTTTTCAACTTTTTCACCATATCCCTTTTTCTCTTTCTATGCTCCAGACTTTCCACCGAGGATTTGTAGTCCCGACTAACTGGGCTTGAGCTTTTTCCAAGGTATTTATGTTCATTAGTCTTCTCCCCTTTTTACATGAACACTCAATGCTTACTGAGGCAAGAGGCCCGATTACTCAGATTGAAGAACTACTTTTTGCATTTTTATATTTTAAACATCTCATTCTTTTTTTTTTTGAACATCACCACAACATTCATACACATGCAAATAATATTTCATGCATAGACCAATCTAGCATAGCTCATGAACCTTCATACCACTTCGGGTTAAATAAAAAAATTAATAGATTCAGCAGACATTATAATCATCACCGAAACAACTAGCACCTAAGATTAAAGTTTTGTAACATAAAATAATCATGCCAAGTGATCATCCAAAAATCTTAGGTCAGACTGATACATCTACTTCACATATGTATAATGAGATAAGTAAATGTGAAAATAGAGTAAAATATGTCAACTTTTGTACTCTAGCCAAGCTTAACAGTCTCAAAAATTTTATTGTCATTTATTTCAAAATAAAATGCATGCATGAATAAAAATAATACAAATGCATGATTACCTATCAATTCTAGGAAAATAATGCAATGTGTTCCTAGAATGATAGATACTAAGATATATATTCTAAAGAAAACATACCAATAGATTTCCTAAGACTAACATGCTTTTGAAAATCTAATGGTTTTGTAAAAATATCTGTCAACTGAGAATCTGTGGATATAAACTCTAGAGACACTATACCATCTTCAACAAGATCACGAATGAAATGATGTCGAATATCTATATGTTTTGTTCTAGAGTGTTGAATAGGTTTTTTAAAAATATTTATTGCACTCGTGTTATCACAGAACACTGTTATCATGCCTTAAGAAAAATCATAATCCTGCAACATTTGACGCATCCACAAAACCTGAGTACAACAACTACCAACTGTTATATACTTAGCCTCAACAGTGGAAAGGTAAATACAATTTTGCTTATTGCTATGTCAAACAACTAAGCAATTTCCAACATAAAAACACCCTTCACTGGTACTTTTTCTACCATCAACATTACCGGCCCAATCAACATAAAAAAATGATGCGATATCAGTATTAGTACCTGATGGATACCATAGTCCATAATTCAGTATCCCTTTAACATACTTGATAATCATTTTCACAATAGTAATATGAGACTCCTTAGGACTTGCCTGGTAACGTGCACACAAACCAACACTAAAAGCAATATCAGGTCGATTGGCAGTCAAATACAACAAACTCCCAATCATATTCCTATAAAGTGTAGGGTCAACATCTTTTCCTTTAATATATATGCTAAGCTTGACACTAGTATTTGATGGGCGTCAGGTGTGTGCAAAATATGTGGTTAAAAATAACACATTAACGACACTTTAGGTTTTACCCTTCTACAAGCGCATAGATCAATTGTAGATAGTTTTGCTTGAGTAGGGGAATATCGATCCCACAAAGATGAGGATTGTTCACTTCAATATTCTAAAAATACTAAATTATATTTTTATGAAAAGAGTTTGGTTTTGTGAATTATCTAATACTAATGAAAATAAAATAGAAAATAATAATAAATAATGGTTGTGATTCAGAGAGAGAAAAAACTAGGGTTTCCTCACTCCACCACTAACGACATAATATAGTTCGGATTATATATCAATTGCATGAGGGCGATCCATTGACTGTGAATAAGGTCGCACCACGCCAGCAGTTTGACCCCAAAAAAGATTACTCTCAACTGGATTGCGACAATCCATCTCAAGACTAAACTGATTAGTGCATGCCAACTACTAACAGAAAGTAAATGCAGAAAAGTAAATTAAAGTAGTAAATTAAAGCATGAAAATAAACTAAAGCATATCTATATTAGTTTGTCAGGGCATGGCCTGTGTTAACCTAGGGTTTCGAGTTTTATGAACACCATTGTGTAGAAAATCACAGATTAAACATCCGAGTTCCAGTCCATAGTGAATAATTGTGATTGTGTAAGATAAATATATTCGAAAAGTCTAAGACAATAATCAATTCAAATATATAAACTTGTATCACGAATAAAAACAGTCTCTCATTTAACACAATCATCACAGTATAGTCATAGTTTCCCCTCTCTACAATTGAATATAAAATTAGAACTATATTATTTGGCTAGGATTTTGTTAGAATACCCTAGATACCGAGTTAGTTGATCATGGCGGAGAGAGTCTGCATTGTCGGTGTAGAAACGCTCTCCAAGACCTTCTTCTCCGGATCTCTAGGTTATCAATGGTGGTTCTTTTCAATGGAAGAAAGTCTGAACTTTGAATGTGAGAACTCTATGAATCAACGTGCATGAAAATCAGAACTAGAACCAGCCTCCAAAATCCAACTCCCAAAAACAAAACAAAAACTAGAACTCTAAACCTAAACCTAACCTTCTCATATTTATAGACAAATGAGGGAAACCCTAATGGTTTCCTTTTTTTGTAATTTCATAATATATCAATAATATCTCTAAAATCATATGTAAATATGTGTATAAGCTTGTATGCATAGGTCTGGAATCACCGATCACTTGAAATATTGAAGTAGGGACAAAACTGGAAAATTCTGAAATAACTCTAAAACAACTTCAGCACATAAATGGATCACGTGACCACAAGGTGAGACCTACGGTCCTAACCTACGCTTGGTCGTAGGGCTACGCTCTTAACCTATGCTGGGGCGTAGGTCTAGGATGTTGGGTATAAACCACACTGTAGCTTAGGAACGTAACTTAGGTCCAATCTGCCCATTTTTCTCTCTGTCGGCATAGGGTATTATGCATCTTTTGTGTAAAAACTCGTGTTTTCATATTTGAGCTAGACTGGTCACCTTTGACTCCCGATGCTTTTCGGTGAAAATGACATTTTTGTCCTTTAGGTGAGATAATGATGTCGGAAAATTACCATTTTGCCCTCCGGTAGCTCTTCTTCGCTCTAACACACCTCTTGATTCCTTTCTCGAGATAAAAATGAACACGAACTCAGTTAATTCACCGAGATTAGCTATGTTTCTTCATTAAGCTCTTGAAACACGCTTACACACACAAACGGGATAAAAATACCAAGTAACGGAATGTAAAGACATATCAAACGCAAGATAGGGGCGAAAAATAACCAATATTGAGCACCTATCAGTACTCATAGGAGTGCGAGCATCTTTATCCTTTTCCAAACCAAACTTATTTACTAATTCCAAGGCATAACGAGTTTGAGAAACAAAAATTCTATCATTTAATTGCCTAACTTGAAGCCTTAGAAAGAAGTTCAATTCACCAATCATGCTCATCTCAAATTCATATTTCATTTGATCTCCAAAATAATGAGCAAGCTTATCAGAAGTGGAACCAAATATAATATCATCAACATAGATTTGAGTAACAATTGTATCACTCTCAATTTTTTGAATAAACAATGTTTTGTTCACTCCCTCTCGAGTAAAACCTGTTCCCAACAGGTAATCAATCAACCTTTCGTGCCAAGCTCTAGGAGCTTGCTTTAGCCCATACAAAGCCTTTTTCAGCCTGTAAACATGACCTGAACAATGAGGATCTTCAAATCCTTTGGGCTGCTCCACATATACTTCCTCATGAAGAACACCATTCAAAAATGCACTATTCACATCCATTTGATATAACTTGAATCCAAGATGACAAGCAATAACACATAAAATCCGAATAGATTCAAGCCTAGCAACCGGAGCGAAAGTCTTATCAAAATCAATACCCTCCATCTGAGTATATCATTAAGCAACAAGCCTAGCCTTATACCTAACAACTGTACCATTTTTATTCTTAAAAATCCACTTGGTACCAAGCACGTTTATCTCTTTCGGTCTAGGCATAAGATACCACACATCATTCTTAACAAATTGTTGAAGTTCTTCTTGCATAACATTTATCCATTCACTATCTTGAAGAGCTTCTTTGACATTTTTAGGTTCCAAGGAAGATGTATAACATGCATATGAAACCTCATTCCTAGACTTTTTCAGTGTCACCATCATCTGATCAACAGATCCTATAATATTATCCAAAGGATGATACAACTTTACCCCTGCAGATGGTTCCTTAGAAGGAGTAGGCTGAACATCACCAATTTGATCATGTGATTCTACATGATTTGAAGTATCATCATTAACCACATTGTCCTTGTTATTAACCTCAGAAAAATCATTATCCAATATAAAGAACGGCTCACCATCTTCATCCTCAGCAGGCGTCAAAGACTCATCAACACATGAGTCATCAACTACTACATTGACAGATTCTAACATAGTTTGAGTTTTATGGTTAAACACCATATATGCTCGATTAGTCAATAAATAACCTAAAAATATTCCTTCATCACTCTTAGACTCGAACTTCCCAATAGATTCACGATCTCTAAGAATATAACATTTTGCTTCAAAAACCTTAAAATATTTCACATTGGGTTTCTTGCCATTCAACAATTTATAAGGAGTTTTTAAGGTGCTAGACCTCAGATAAACTCTGTTTGAGGTGTAACACGTTGTGTTCACTGCCTCGGCCCAAAAATACCTAGGAACATTCCTACCCTGTAACATAACATTAGCCATTTCCTGAATAACCCTATTATTTATCTCAACTACTCCATTTTGTTGAGGAGTTTTAGGTGCTGATAATTCATGTTTTATTCCTCACTCATCACAAAACACTTCAATTTATGAATTTTCAAACTCTCTTCCATGATCACTCCTCATTCTAGAAATGGAACAATTCTTCTCAGTCTGAATTCTTAAACAAATCCTCTTAAAACTTTTAGAAGCTTCAGACTTTTCACTTAGAAATACAACCCATACAAACCTTAAGTAATCATCTACCATGACAAAAATATACTTTTTTCCTCCTTTGCTCATGGTCCTAGTGGGACCCATTAAGTCAATATGCAACATCTCTAAAGGTCTAGAAGTACCAATGACATTTGTCTTTTTGTGCTGACATCTGACTTGTTTACCCTTCTGACACGATTCACACATAATCTCTTTTGCATAACCAAGCTTAGGGACTCCCTTAACAATTTCACTCTTAGTAATGTTTGTTAATTATTGAAAATTAACATGTCCCATTTGCTGATGCCAGATTTCAACTTCATCAAGTTTAATTCTATTGCATAACAATTCAGAACTATGAACAATGCAATAACAATCATCAGTTGAACGCATACCTTTCATCAAGCAATTTCCAGAAGAGTCAATGATTGAACACTTATTAAGAGAAAAAGTGACCTTGTGATTGTTATCACATATCTGACTTATGCTCAACAAATTTGGTTTAAGACCCTCTACATAAAGCATATCTTCTAGTTTAAGTAGACCAGGAATCACAACAATACCTTTTCCTTTAACATTTGACTTCTTTCCATCACCAAACATTACTATCCCACCATGACACTCCTCGAGAAATCCAAAAAATGACTTATCTTCTGTCATATGCCTCGAACATCCATTATCTAGATACCAAGAAGTATATTTGTATACTCTAAGAGCAGTATGAACTACAAGACAATGTAGCTCACCTTTGCAAATCCACGCCTTCTTCATCTTCGGAGCTCTATTCGCTAATCTTGACAAATTCTTCATTTCTTCATTCAACATTCAAATTTGATCTTGAACATGATCTCCATGTTGAACTCTTTGTTCCTTCACTGACTTCAACACCTTCCCTCACAGCTTAAAACACCTAGGTCAAATGTAACCTCTAACACCACAGTGGTGACATACAGGAACAAACTTTGAACTCTATTAGTCAACCTCCTACGATATCTAGCGTTAAGAAAATACTTGCTTTCAATAGGTCTTTTGACATAGGCTTGAACACCGAGATTCGAATTTGAATTTTCTTGTGAAGAACTAGACGCTACATGGGAGGCCTTTACAAAGGTGGTTTTTGCAACAACATTCGAATTCGGCATTACTCCAACAAAACCCAAACCCTTTGTATTTCCTACTATTTTTTCTTACTCAACATCTCATCAAGCTTAAGGGTTCATTCAGACCATTTACAAAGAGTTAATTTAGCATATTTCAGCTCTTTTTCCAAATTCTCAATCTTAGTAGATTTCTCAACCACTTCCTTATTGAGATCATCTACCAAATTCAAGCCTGAGTTCTTTCTAGTTTAGATTTATTCAAATCCTCAACCAACTTGGCATTTTAAGTCTGTAAAATATTTTGCGTTTTAGAACTATTGACTAATTCATCTTTTAGGGAATGTAATTCTTTGTTCATGTTAAGACTCTTAGTTAATAGTTTCATGTGATTTTTATGAAGTTGTGTAGTCTTATTAAGTAATTTCTCATAAGACTCTTGAAGAGTATCATCACAACATTCATCACTCTTAGAACCTTCTTCTTCAGACAACACCCAACTTGTAACAACTTCTTTAACTTCCTTGTTTTCTGTAGCAAACACAGTGAAATTCTCAGAATCATCACCTACAGCCGAGTCTATCGCATCACTAGCTGATTCATTGTCAGATTCATCATCCCAACTGACAGCTAATCTTTTAGATTTTTTCAAAGTGTTTGCACACTCTGCAGTTATGTGACCATATCCTTGACATTCAAAACATTGGGGTTTCTTCTTTTTAGGATCAGACGTGTCCTTCCTAGTTTGAGTCTTATTTCTACTTCTAGACTCACCCAACTTATCCCTAAATTTTTGTCCTTGGCCATTCTGTTTAGCTCTAACAAATTTGTCAACCTCTTAGCAAACATGACTATATCATTCAGACTCAACTCATTTTCTTCATCAGGTTCAACATGATCCTTCCAAGTGGTTTTGAAAGCTATGCTATTCTCTTTTGTTCCACTGGCCTTCTTAGGGGACTTATGACCTCTGAGATGACAGTGACCTTAGATCAAAAACATTCATGTAGAGACCTAAAGATTTTCTTTATTATAGTAGTCTCATGAATAAGCTTACCTGGGTTATGACAACTCGTTATAATATCAGTTAACCTAGCCTCAAAGTTAGTGTAGACTTCATCGTCCTCCATCTTCAGCTGTTTAAATCGAGAATTCAGAATTTGAAGTTTTGATTGTTTAACCTTCGAAGTTCCTTCATGAGTAACTTGGAGAATGTCCCAAGCTTCCTGGCAATTACGCACGTAGTAATCCTCTTGAACTCACTCGGAGTAACAACATTGTATCACGCATTCAACGCCTTTGAGTTCCAATTCGCACTATTCATCTCGACATCAGTCCACTCGCTTGATGGTTTTGCTTTCACTTCATTAGTCACATCATCTTTCACAGTGAGAGGTGAGTATCCTACTTCTACAGCATTCCACGCCCTCTCATCTAAAGATTTTAGAAATGCTCTCATTCTCACTTTCCAATATGTGTAATTTGACCCATCAAACAAAGGGGATTTAGATATGAAACCTCTTTCACGAGGCATCTCCATCGTCTAAATTCATAATCTAACCCTAGGTAATTAACCTAAAAAGGGGTAACCACGCTCTGTTACCAATTGAAATTACCTAGACGATAGTGAAAATAGCCTAGAGGGGGGGGGGGGTGAATAAGCTTTTTGTCGATTTTATGATCAATTAAAATTATTTAGCAGAAATTCAATTTTAATTAGTCACAAATCCTAATTCTCAATTCAATTATCAAAAATAGACCAATCAAGCAAATATGAATATAAGTGCAGAAAATTAAATCATGAGAAGACACATAGATTTTTATGTGGAAAACCTTGGAAAGACTCCAAGTAAAAACCACGGATACACTTAGATATCGATGCACTATGAATCAAAGAATTTGTACAGACTCTATGAAAATATAACTTACAATCGTTGTAATTTGTTGTTCTTCACTTGATGTTTGAAAGTCTAGATTAACTCGCACTCCACGAAGCTCTCACTCCAATCTCCGTACTTTGACGGCTCTGTTTCTCAACAGATCTAAATCACCACGAAGTCTCCTGCTTCAATCTTCGCACACAGACGACTCCGTTCTTCAATGGATCAACGCAACCTCGTTGCTATAAACGGTGTGGGAATTTTTCAGCAATTATACCATTCAATCATGCAAAAAAATCATCGATGTAGAAGCACGATTGAAGACGTCCAAAAATAAGAGAGAACTTGTGTATCTCTAATCACTCAATAATATTCTCTCACCATATGTATATCTCTGTAGAAGAAGAAAAAGCTGTAGAAAACTTGCAGAAAATTCTTCAAGACGTGCCTCCTCTTGGTGTAGACTTGGGTATTTATAGGAGATGATGAATCAAACCCTAAGTTTTCCCTTTTTCATAATTTCACATCCAAATCCTATATTCTGATGAATATCATGTATATACCACGCACTTTGATGTATATAAGTTGTGGACAAATCATAAAACCAACCCATGAACAATTTGGACATCACAACAAAAATAGCTAAAAACTTGCTGCAACTACGCTTCAAGCGTAGGGGGCCTACGCTTCAAGCGTAGGTCCAAGTGTACCTCCAAGCATAAAAATGTATTTTTCAGCCACTTTATGAAACTGAAAGCGTAGACATTTTTGTTAAAACCACTTTTCTTCGCAACGGCGCAAAAATGACCATCTTGAATCCACAATACTTTTTTGCTTGGAATGACGGCTTTGGAAAATATCAATTTTGCCCTCCAGGAAACATTTCACCTCAATATGGTCACTTTCATGCTTCACTTGTATTCTTCATTACTTCAATGCTTGATTCTACCTTTGACGAAGCTTATCGATGACATTGAAACCAAACCATCCTATCTAACACTCAACATGTTTATTGTCTAGAACATGCCATACATAAACAATTACAATAAATGTTCTTACAAACAAAAGTGTTCTTAGAGTGGTTGTTTCCACAACGACCAATTTTGAATTTGTTTTGGCCGTTTCTAAAGCGGCCGATTTTGAATTTAAAGAGGCCGAAACTGATGTTACATGTAGGATTTTGGCTTATAACAATGGCTTGGCCGATACTGAAACAATTTATGTGGTTTCAACATATGTTGTTTGTGGGTGAAAAAGGTTAGAAACAGGAGAAAAATGGAGAGAAGGCTCCACTAGCAAGTCAGAACAAAGAGGTCACAATCCATGGTAAAAAATCTCAAGCAAAGAGAAGGAAATAAGAGAAAAGAGACAGTGGAGAAGAGCAAAGATTGTAGCCTCATCATAACTAGAGAATGGGTAGTGAGCATTGATAGATCTAAACCACAAAATCCCCAAGAAGTGAAATACCCCCAAAATATCTAAAGACCAAAAGATGGAGAAGAGAGAAGCAAGTAGAGGAGAAGGGTCAGACGTGAAGAAGGCGAAAATCAGAGCTCCATGGCCGAAGCATAGAGGAAGCCAAAAATAGAGAGGAAATGGTAGCCGTCCTTGAAGGAGTAACCTCCAAGAAAAGAGAGAAGAAAAGGAAAAGAAAGAATGTGGTATGTGAATGAGTCAGCCGAAAAGATGGAGAGAGGATCACCAGGCAATGCACTATTGCCTTTTATTTATAGGTGACTTGGCTCAAAATGTTGCCCTAATTGTAGTGGTCCCCAAGTCCTACCAATGCTTCACATTTCTCTAATAAGTGATGAGGGCCATAATGTGGGCCTATAAGGAGAATTCTTTCCACATTATGAATAATGGGTAGAATTCACATTATGAGCCTTTATTATGACTAGACTACACTCCAAGCCTCTATGCCACATGCTCTTTCCAATCCCTTCACAAAATGTGAGGATGGTTTCGCGTTGTCCACATGTCACGGCAACGCAACATCTGTGGCCACATCCGGATCAGTCGTGCAACGGATCACTCCCCAATAGCCTTCGCAGTACATGCATATACCGCTAGAGCTTTGCAGAAATGGTGGTAAATGCCCTTGAGAGACTGCTACGTCATCAGGACCCATAGACTATGAAGGTACTACTCCCGTGTACGCTCTTCAGCTCCACAGGTGCGCTGCCACAATAGGACCACCTTTAGAAGGCTTTTCAGTTGCCATGAGTAATCCGCCTCGAAGTCGGACACATTGGGTCAACCCGTATACCAACTTCAGTGGGGCGGGTCTGAGGGTCTACCCAGTAGCCCAGTACCCTAATTGAGACCCCTCTACGAGTCGAGTACATCCTAAAATAATGCCTATGCCTACAATTTGCCCCCTGTGCATGCGAGGCACCACCTCAAAGTTGGGCTTGCATGCACACAGCAGGCCCCATATATACAATATTTATATTCCCATTGTCCCTATTTGCATATATGGATACATTCTGAGAGAAAACAAAAGCTTGAAAAAGGAGTGAACCAGAGGGAGAGAAGGTGAAATTGAGAGAGAAAGAAAGAAGAGAAAGAAAGAAGAGAGAGAAGAAAGACCCCTTTTCTGTGGAAGCCATTCTACTCTCAAAGGCGCACGATGACACAATTCCTAGTGACAACGAATGACGACATGCCCCCTTCTTCGGCAAGGAGGTCGACTTCTTTTGGCACCAGGCCTGACATTATCAACCGAACCCTACAATTTTGGGCGAGCCCGTACTGTTAGAGGGCGATGCCCCCTCCACATCGGGTACCCAGTGGAAGCCGGGGAAGAGTATGCGGTTTCCCATCAAGAGGGGCAATTTCCCCTACTCGCACCTCCAATTCGAAGGCCATACAACACGAATCTCGGAGTGGGATTACTGGTGCGAGCACATTCTCTCAAGGCCAGACTATGTGGAAACTCTTAGCCGTGCCTCGGTCCTGACGACCATTGATTCAAGCCGCCGTGTCAACATTCGGCGCTCAAACCCCTTTTTGCAAGCCCTAATTTCCCGCTGGAATACTGATACCCATACTTTTGCTGCCGCCTGGGGTGAGTTTACCCCAACGTTGGAGGATGTGAAGTCCCTAATGCACTTACCGCTGATCGGGGAACACAGTTTCAGACTCCACACAATTCCTTCAGAGTGCCAAGCAACGGTAGACTTCCTGGAGGCCTCATTTACTCATGCCGCCTACTTGAATACCACTGTGAAGAAGAAAGGCAAGTGCAAATTTGAAAACTGGGCCAGGTACTTTTTCACCTACCCTGCATCAGGCCGACCTCTTCACCCCGACAATTCCCAAGGCGTGCCTCTGGATAGTTCCCATCATTTGGCCGCCTTTCTGGAACTTTACCTTGCATGCCATGTGTTCAAAGGGCACCCCAACGATTGCATGAGCAAGAGGGTCTTCAATTTGGCAGCCCATATGGCTCTTGGCAGGACCATCGCACTGGGGCCACTTTTCTTGGGGACGCTGTACAAAAGACTCGACTTGGTAGTGGCCGGGATACGCCGCTCGATAGGCCGCTGTGAGGTGAAAGCGCCAGTGTCCATCCTTTTCCTTTCTCTGTTCATAATGGAGCGTTTTCTTGAGTTCTTTCCCCCACCACACACTCTAGAGGCTTCCAGACCATTCGAAAATCCTTGGGGCTTTTGCCGTGCCCCCAGATGGTTCGACATTGTCCTCCGTGATGATCTCAGCCTGGTGTTGGACTTGGAAGATGAATTCCAATTTAGGCCCTATTTTTCAACACTGCCTGGCTTCCCTGTTCAATCCTTATTCGGTAAAGAGTCGCGCATGCTCAATCCTGTCCCCAACTCACCTCGTTCAGATTTCGAACTCCTGTTGGTATTGAGAAAATGTTCACTGCCTACCTGGTTTGAGGACAGTGTGCCTCTCGCTAGTTACAATCCTCATCGGGTAGCCCATCAGTTTGGCTTTGACCAGGGCGTCCCTACTGCTCCAGCCACTGCATTGAGCTTCGCCCTTAGTTCAGACCGATTCCCTGTTGGGAGCCTGCCGTCCTTGAAAAATCCTCCTCATCCATTTAATATACCATCACGCCTCAGTCGCGATGACATCACATCGTCATTTGGCGTCTTCTGGAGGTCGAACCTTGACGCCCTACAGGCCTTTGTCTAGTCATCGGCTCGCAAAAATGAGCCCAGGGTTATTGACAAGGACGACATGGTGGTGCACTACTCTTCTGCCTCCTTTTCTAGAGGAAGTCCCAGCTATGTGGTGGGACATGGGACATGCTATTAACGATGTGCCGATGTTTTCTCGCGATATGTTCCCACCAAGGCGAAAATCACGGTCAAAGAGGGTAGTGCGCACCATGCCATTGGAGCCTTTTGATGTACAACCTCCACAAGGTCAAGCCTCTGCAGTCCCTGAATAACCAATTCCTTAAGCTCCTGCAACACAAAACCGTCCGACCTTGTCAAGGTGAAGGCCTACTCAGGACGAAGCGGGGCCCTTAGTTCCTACCCATGGGCGTCCCAGTGCATATGCCAATGTAAACCATCTAATCCTGTACTCAAGGAAAATTTATTAGTACATTTATTTCCCCCTCTTGAGTGGGGTTTCCTTTATTTTTCATACACATATATATTATATAAATAAGGAAATAAATATGAACTTGTAAAATTTTTACATAAACCTTCCATTTTTTTCTTATCTTTTTTTTAGCCAAGTGCCTCCTCGGGGTTGCAGTCTCCGTCAGTTGCGAGCAGGACAAGATCGTCGAGAAAAAGGACTGAGGCCCCCGGCCTGGCGGTTCCTCCTGACAACATTGCCGATGTCTTTAAGGATGCGGATTTGCTCCGCAATGAGACTCCATGGGGTGCTGCGCAGAGGATTCCAACTTCTGAAGATTTAAATGCTTTAACCGGTTCCTCCTTAAATGCAGGATCCGGCACTTCGCATTATTTAGGAACTCAAGAGTCCATTCGCTCTGGTATAAATACCCCCTCCCCTTACCTGTTTTTCATTCACATTTCAAACACAAGTCTTAGATATCTTTAGAAGGGAGAATCAGAGAGAAAAATATAAGTTTAGAGAGAAAAAAAGAAAGAGAGAAAATGGTGGCCATGGGGAAGACCAATCTCCCTCTTTACACTTCCTCATCATCTTCCAGTGATGATGGTATTCCTCTTGTAGATTGCTTCAAGAGGAGTGTCCCTGCCAGGAAAACTCCCATTCCAGAGGAGGGGGACAGTCAAGATGAAGTTCCCCTAGGCCAACAACGTCCCTAGAGACATGCGTCCCCAAATCCTCCCGGTCTGACAGGAAAAAGACCCAGGCGATCCGCCCGTAAAACTAGCTCATTCAAGTCTCCTTCTTCAACCCCTTTAGACTCAGTCCCTGCTAAAGTGTCCTCTGATGAGGGATTGGATGACCTTCCCAAGGGTGACCGTTCGACTTCCCCTCATATCCCTTAGAGATCTCCCCGTCAGACTCCAAGAAGTACTCCACGCCAGATTGCCACTGCAGATCCTAGGCCCACCGGTGCTTCAGGTGGTTCAGTTCCTCAGGCAGGGAATCCTATGCCTGACCTTGGTCCACCAAACTTGCCTAAATGGATGGGCTTCTACTGCAGGGGGAACTCCATTCCGACCCTTAATCACCTTGCCATCGCCCATCCTGGGATGTTTGATGGCTTTAATATAGCCTTCGAACAAGCCCAGGCACCTATGCTTGATGGGCTCGCTCGGTACTTCCAGCAGGTGGTCAGGGCCACTGTAGGGGATGTGACTCTACAGGCCCTAGATGGCACCAGGAGGCTGGCTGCCCAGGCCGTGCAATTTGGTAACAATATGGACTGGTTCATTGAGAGGCTGAATAAGATCGAGGCGAGGGATGACGGCGGTGTCCTGCGCCTCGCTGGTGAGAATGTCCATGCCGAATCTGTGAAACTCAGGGAAGAGGCAGCCCAAATGAGGAGGGACGTCGAAGTGCTGTTGGAGAATGCTGCAAAGAACGACGCTGAGGCGACGCACAAGGAGGCAGAGGCTGTTTGACTTCTGGAGGCCACTGATGAGCAACGGGTGGTGGACCGTGTGAGGGATACCGATCCTTTCCTCTTCCCCTGAAGATCCATTATGTTATCTGAATCCTGTAAATTCTCAAAAACAATATCTTTTTCTCTTTTGCCATTAGAAACAGTTTCATAGAGTTTGATAATTTTGATGATATATTTTAGAACATGTAAACTTTAACACAGGTACAATACTGCGCCTTCCTGAAGGCGGGCTTGACTATTCTTTTGGGAAGCGTGCCTTGGCATGCACAACATTGTACTCTTTTTTTGAGTGACACATTTTTGCTATCTAACAGTTTATTTAAATTAATGCCTATTCATGAATGCTATTTTGGTTTTGCATATGCCTTGTTTTGCTTTTGTTTGTTTGTTGCATTTTTTTTAAAGGTGCAGGTTATAACATGGAAGGCGCAGGCTTGGCAGCTGCTCATGCAAGTAGATAAAAAGGGGAGACGCCGTCGGGGCACATGCGCCTTCTTGCGAATCTTGCACGGAAGAGAAGACTAAAGCACACGTTCAAGGCTACTCTCCTGTATTGAAGTTTTCGCGCTGATAGAGGCTTGAGCCTAATCTTATGTAATATTTACTTTAAAATAACACTTGTAATCAGAAAAATGTAACACGTGCCTTTTTGTGAATAAAATATCTTCCATTAAGTAAAGATTTGTCTCTATATTGTTTCTTTTTTTTTGTTTACATGTATGCCTACATATATGTTGTGACTCCTTTGTGTAGAGAACTTAACTAAAAGAAATAACTCTAATAAAGGGACAGAAGGTTAAGAGGAAAAGATCCAACTCTTTTGACAATCTAACTAACTTAAGCAAGAAAAATAAGGGAATAAAGAAATGAAGAGAAGAAATAGAACGTCTTCGATGAGGCGCAACGAAGTCAGAGGTGGTCAGATGAGATTTCCTTAAGGATAAAATATTTTGATCCACTTGGTGTTAAGGGGGCCAGTCCTGAATCCGGTTCCAACCTCGGTCAACTCATAATAACCGTTGGGTGAGGCTTTGGCTATAGTGTAAGGTCCTTCCCACTTGGGTGCGAATTTCCTTAGGTTTTAGCCCCTCATCACAGCGCCAACCGTTTTCAGGACTAAGTCTCCCTTGGCGAAAACTCTTTCTCTGACAGAAGTATTATAGGCCCTTGCAATCCTGGCCCTATACTTCTGTGACGCTGCTGATGCAGCATCCCTCCTCTCATCCAAGATTTCTAAAGCATCACCTTTGCTGATCGCCATCAGCCTACATGAGGCCGCGAAATGTGCAGACGGTACCGCCAACTCCTTGGGTAATACGGCATTGACTCCATACACTAAGGCGAACGGAGTCTCCTGGGTTTCCCATCGCTTGGAAGTACGATAAGCCCATAAAGCCATTGGTAACTGATCAGCCCAACCCTTGCCATGATCATGCAGCATCTTGCTCAGGATCCGGATCAACGTCTTGTTGGTGGCCTCGGCCTGGCCATTACCTTAGGGGTAGTAAGGCGTGAAAGTGTGATGCAACACCTGATACTGTTCCAGGAGAGCCCCTACGTCTTTGTTTAAAAAGGGTGTCCCATTGTCGGACAGGATGGTGTGTGGCACCCCAAACTGACAAATGATTTGCTCATTTATAAAATTGACCACAACAGTCGCAACGGTTCGCCTTAATGGAACAGCCTCGACCCACTTAGTGAAGAGCTCGGTAGCAACCAAGATCCAGGCGTGCCCTCCGGACTTGGGCATGATAGTTCCAACGATGTCCAATGCCCAAGTGTGGAACGACTAAGGTCTGGATAAAGAACGAAGGCTAACAACAGGTGCGTGGATAAGGTTTCCATGCTTCTGACAAGCCTCGCATCGTCGTACGTGAGTGGCAGTGTCCTTCTCCATCGTGGGCCAATAATAACCACAGGTAACCAAGTGCTGATATAGCTTTATGTCGCCCTAATGGTTACACCGGTGCGCCTCAGTAATGACAATGGTGGCCTCCTCATGGTTGATTCACTTCAACGGCCTCCCACATAATCCTTTACGATAAAGGGCACCTTCAAGGAGGAAGAAGCGTGCCGCCTTCTTCCTAACAAGTGCCGCATCTATTCAGTGGTCGGGTAGCTTGCCCTCTTGGAGGAAGTCGATGTACGGCCTTCACCAGTCAGACAAGTCGGCCTGAAAAACACTCTCACCACCTTGAGGGGTACGAGCACAGAGAATACAACTCCTTTGAATGTCCTTGGCGGCTGCCATCATACTGGGCCAATAGAAACCTCTGCGCTAGATCCTCCAGTAAAGACTAACGTCCTCCACGTCGCATACAATCCGGTGAGTCTCCTCAAGAATGGTGGCACCTTCTTCCTCGGAGACACATCGAGCTAGTACACCCTCGGGCCCCTTGAAGTAGAGGTTCCCTTTGATAACTACAAATCCTTTAGTTGATGGCCCGTCGAAACCCTCCTTTAACAAGCCTTCCATGATAGAAACACGCCAATCATCGATCCTTATCGAGTCGGAACCCTCTGCCGTCGCGGGGGCAGAGCACTTTCGCACCTCTAGTGATAAGCCATCCTGCTCAAGTCTAATCTTGGATGCCAGAGTTGCCAGAGCATTGGGGAAGCGGTTACTACATCTAAAAACATGGGTGAACTCCACAACGTTGAAATGCTTAAGTAACAGCTGCGCCTGGGTGCGATAAGGAGCAAGGTTGGCCTCCTTCACAGTGAACTCGCCTGTGACCTACCTAATAATGAGCTGAGAGTCGCCCTTGACCTTCAAGCGTTGAATACCCCATCTCTGTGCTTCTCTTAGTCCCAAAAGCAATGCCTCATACTCGGCCTCGTTGTTGGAGCACGGATAATCTAACTGATACTAAAGATGGAATTGGGGCCCGCCATCGCTCGGTGTGAGAACAATACTTGCCCCACCATTACGGGCAGTGGACGCTCCATCAAATGACAACTCCCATTCCTCAGCCTCGGACATCATCAAGTTAGTTGAGCCCTGGCTACAAGAAGAGTGAGATAGAAGGTCCGCTAACGCCTGGCCTTTGATAGTCGTGGGTCGAACACACTGAATGTCGATCCCTAGCAGGCCCATCAACCACTTGGTCTGACATCCACCAGAAGGAGGCTGGGTCACCATGTAGCGCACTGGTTCACTCTTGGTCATCAACTCCACAGTGTGCGTAAACAAATAATGCCAGAACTTCTTTGCGGCAAAAACCAACGCAAGACACTGCTTCTCACCTGTAGTGGACCAAAGTTCAGCGCCATGGATGACCCTACTAGCATAATAGATAGGTCGTTCATGCTCATCCTCCTCCTGGGCGAGGATTGCCCCCAGTGAATGATCGGTCGCTGAAACGTAGAGTCAGAGGGGCACTCCCCGCCTAGGTGCAGTCATGGTTTCCGGTGCAGCCAGGAACCTCTTGATGGCCTCAAAGCTCTGGTGTCACTCGGGGGTCCAAACATAAACAGTGTTCTTCTTAAGAAGATGAAGAAAAGGCTGCATGAGCTCGGCGAGATCAGGAATGAAGCGTCGCATGTAGGAAATCTTGCTAATAAATCCTCTAAGCTGCTTCAATGAGCGTGGTGGATCCAAAGCAATGATAGCCGCTGTCTTGTCACCATCGACCTTAGTACCCCGCTGATGCACGACAAATCCCAAGAAGTTCCCTCTTAACACGCTAAAAACGCATTTTGCCGGGTTCATCTTCAGCTGGTAATGTCTGCACCTATCGAAGTCCTTCCTTAAATCGTCGATGTGGTCCGTTGGCAGCTTCGACTTGACTACCAGATCGTCAACATAGCACTCAATAGATTCGTGGATCATGTCGTGGAAGACAGCAGTCATGGCCCTTTGGTAAGTCACTCCAGCGTTCTTTAGTCCAAACGGCATTACAGTTTTGGGTGCGTCCTCCTCAGACATCCTGATTTGATTGTAGCCACTGAAACCGTCCATAAAAGAGAACATCCCATTCATGGCAATGACATCCACAATGGCGTCGACATTCGGTAATAGAAACTTGTCCTTTGGGCACGCCTTGTTGATTTCCCTGAAATCAATGCAGACCCGAACCTTTCCATTCTTCTTTCATAGAGGGACCACGTTGGCCAACCATGACGGGTGCTGAATGGGCTTGATGAAACCGGCCTACAATAAATGTTGGACCTCCTCCTTAATTTGACCTTGAATCTCCAGCACAAATACTCCGGAAGCCTGCTTCTTTGGTACAACTCCATGTTCAATATTCAGACGGTGCACGACCAGGTCAGGATCAAGTCCAGGCATCTGGTCATAACTCCAAGCGAATACGTCATGATACTTTTTGAGTAGGCCCACCAGTCGTTCCTTGTACTCGACAGATAGATCGCAATTGATGGAAACCATACGGGGCTGCTCCCCTGCCTTAACCAGATCGACCTCCTCAACACCTTTTTTCTGGGCTGCGGCTAGACATGATTGCTGACCATCCTGCCTCACTGAATCCTAAATAGGAATGGATGCCTCCGCTAGAAAATGGTCGTCGCAAGGGTTGTGCGCCTGCACTGGGGCGTCCGGCCCCTCGCACCGTCACAACTGGTAAATATAGCTTCCATCAGCCTTGCGCACTCTCTTGCAAAGATCCTCGTCATTCTCGACCTTCCACCTTCCCTTCTGGGAAACGACCATCATAACGTCGTCGTCATCATACTGGGCAATATTCTCCTAGTCGGGCAATGGGGTAGCATAAGCCTCGCCTTCCTCAAGGCCCTCGTCCATAGCCAAAAAGTTGGTGAAGTAAATAGAATTCGACAAATGAACCTCGCTGAGAGAGAAGGGGTTCCTTGTGGCCTTGAAAGTAGTAGTCCCAAAGCCCCAATTGGCCTTTATCACCTGATGATACAAAGAAGGGACTACACATTGGAGGTGCATCCAAGACCTCCCCAACAGAACATGGTAGGATGGCTCCCCTTCAATGATATGGAATCGGACAGGCCCTCGGATGTCGCCCACCTGCAGGTCGGCGGTAACATAGCCCAAGGTCCTCTGTCTTATCCCATTGAAACCTGAAATGTCGATTGGCCTCCCGGTCATGGCTTCATCCTTAATAACGGCCTTCCTCATGACGGAGACTGGCATGACATTGACAGAAGCGCCATTATACACGCCCTCTTGAAATCGACCCCGTTAATGGTAGCAGGCACGTACAATGGACGGTTATGAGGGCCCTCAATGAGCTTGTCCGCCTCTAAAAAGGTGACCTCCCTGTCATGGTCAGGCCTCGCCGAGATGGTGGGCTTGTCCTTTCTAACCTCCGTTCCTGCCTTGCAAACAACCTTAAACAACACCTTAGTTACCTCAGCTCTGGAGTCTGAGTCAAGCTTGAGCTTTTCGAAAAACTCCCTTATGAGGCTAGTCATTTGGGCCAAGTGGTCCTGGGTCCCCCTTTGAACATGTTCGCCCAACCAAGCTACCTCTTCGCCTTGAAGCTCCTTCAATGTGCCACGATCCTCACATGAGATGACATGAACCCCCGTATCGTGGCGTGGGAAGGGATTTTCATGTACATCCTACCTCTTTTGGAAAAGGTCGCGCATACTCCAACACTCCATCAACGAATGCCTAGTACCACGGTGGAAATGACAGAAGCGTGGATCATTTACCAGATCCTTATGATTCTCCTCCAAGCAGGTGGAAGGCTAACGACCTTGTCGCGATTCCACTGGCTCAGTACATCAAGGACCTTCCTACGACTACAAGGGAAAAGTGGTGGAGTCATCCGAAATCGCTTCCTTTGTTGGTCAGCCGATGCCATGAAGGCATCCTCGTCCTCGGCAGGCTTCTCAGAAAACTGTTCCTCATCCTCAATAATAGCCGCCGTAATGGAGACGAGGCATGGTGCTCGCCAAACACGACCTCCTCGGGGACTGGCCACCCGGTCAGCCAAACATCTCGTTTTGACTATAAGATCAAAAAATGTGCGGATATCAAGGGCGACTAGATAGAGGCAGTACTCTCTATCCATCCCATCGATGTAAATCCGGACCAAGTCCTCCTCCTTGGCAGCCTCATAACATTCCAATGTGCCCTCCCTGAACCTCCTTACATATGCCATCACATCATCATTGCTCTTCTGAGTGAGCTTAGTGAGGGACAACAGAGTAACCTTCTCATCAACCTGGTAGTACTTGCTATAAAAACACTACGTCATCTCCTCCCAACTGGTCACCGACCCAGGCTCGAGGTTGTGGTACCAAGTGTACGCATGGTCAGTCAGTGACTTGGGGAACTCCCTCAACTTCAACGCCTCATTGGAGACATGGTCCCCCAAATGGCTAATGAAACGCCCAACATGCTCCTTGGCATTGCCCTTCCTTCCATCGAACTGTCGGAACTTAGGCGTAATGTACTCAACTTGGTATGGTTGCTGAAGGACAAAAACAGGAAATGGAGGCAACGGGTCACCAATAAGGTCAGCCCCGGTTGAGACACGTCCCGACCCCATCATGGTGCGCAACTAATCGAATGTGACATAGGGGGAAGCGCTCTGTTGAGCCTAGCCAAAACGGGGTTAATAACGCTCCCATAGTGTGGCCTTGGGGTAATGCAGAAGTTGCACGTGGGGGTGTCACCATAACATCACGACGAAGGATAGATGCCGGCGCCATAGCTGGCGTGAGTGCTGCGCCATTGGCTACATCAGGCCTGGCAGAGGCAAACATTGTTTTCTGCTCCTCCCACATTTGTTGTTGGGTGGCCTGCATAGCGAGCAACGTTTCCATGAGAAGCGCATCGTGATCACGCCTCCTGGTTGACCTCGAGGTGGCAGCGCTATGGGACCTACTCCGAGCCATCCTGTGGTGTTGCGTCCTGGTTAGAGTACGGCTAGAGGAATGAGCACTGGTCACCTCCTACTCATGATTGACCGGGGGATGGTCGAGCGGTGGCTCCCTGAGCTGTGGCTCTACTGCAGCAATGCCCTGGGGCTGTGGTTGGGTCGCCGTCAGACCTGGTGGGGGTCGATTGATCAAAAGGAGCCCTCGTGGAGGCTGTCTCGCCTCCTCTGGAGTATGGTTCTCAACTCCAATAGGCGCGACTAACTGGCCTGAATGAAAGAGGAGAGGGTGGAGGAAGTACAGAAGAAGAAGGTGCTTGAGACATCATGGCTATGCGAGATGACCTTCTGGTCATGCTATATGGCACGCCTTTCTCTCCCACTGTGGTCGCCAAAAATTGTGGGTGAAAAAGCTAAGAAACAGGAGAAAAATGGAGAGAAGGCTCCACTAGCAAGTTATAATAAAGAGGTCACAATCCATGGTCAAAAATCTCAAGCAAAGAGAAGGAAATGAGAGATAAGAGATGGTGGAGAAGAGCAAATAGTGTAGCCTCATCACAGCTAAAGAATGGGTAGTGAACATTGTTAGATCTAGACCACAAAAGCCCCAAGAAGTGAAATACCCCCAAAATATCTAAAGACCAAAAGATGGAGAATAGAGAAGCAAGTATAGGAGAATGGTCAGACGTGAAGAAGGAAAAAATCAGAGCTCCATGGCCGAAGCACAGAGGAAGCCAAAAACAGAGAGGAAATGGTAGTCGTCATTGAAGGAGTAACCTCCAAGCAAAGAGAGAAGAAAAGGAAAAGAAAAAATGTGGTCTGTGAATGAGTCAGCCGAAAAGATGGAGAGAGGATCCTTAGGCAATGCACTATTTCCTCTATTTATAGGTGACTTGGCTGAAAATGTTGCCCTAATTGTAGTGGTTCCCAAGTCATACCAATGCTCCACATTTCTCTAATAAGTGATGAGGGCCATAATGTGGGCCTATAAGGATAATTCTTTCCACATTATGAATAATGGATAAAATTCACATTATGAACCTTTATTATGACTAGACTACACTCCAAGCCTCCATGCCACATGCTCTATCCAATTCCTTCACAAAATGTGAGGATGTTGTCGCGTTGTCCACGTGTCACGGCTACGTAACATCTGTGGCCACACCCGGATCAGTCGTGCAACGGATCACTCCCCAATAGCCTTCGCAGTACATGCATATACCGCTAGAGCTGTGCATAAATAGTGGTAAACGCCCTTGAGAGACTGCTACGTCATCAGGACCTGTAGACCATGGAGGTACTACTCCCGTGTACGCTCTTTAGTTCCACAGGTGCGCTGCCACAATAGGACCACCTTTAGAAGGCTTTTGAGTTGCCACAAGTAATCCGCCTCGAAGTCGGACACATTGGGTCAACCCGTATACCAACTTCAGTGGGGCGGGTCCGAGGCTCTACCCAGTAGCCCAGTACCCTAAATGAGACCCCTCTACTAGTCGAGTACATCCTAAAATAATACCTATGCCTACATTGTTAAGAACCATCGTTGGTATTGTGATTTTTTTTTCAAATAGAATCGGTAGTGAGATCGGCAAATACCACCTTGTATAATAATTTAATTCCACCCGATCTTGTTCGTTCCCCACTGCAAGAGTTTAAAATTTCAAGTATTGGGGTTTTATATCAGATCATTGAACCACTGTCAATAATGCCAAATTATTTCTAGCAGGTTAGCATTACTTTTTGTTCAATAAAGACCACTGTTTGGTTGGTCCTCAACGAATAAAGTATCAAAACTACCTCATCGGTTTTCTATCCATGTGATTGACTTCGGTTATTAACATCCAAATCAAGACTCGAGGGCTGGGGGCAAAGAAGAACAGTGGTTTTAGTGAGTGGTAAAAGGTTGCCGAAACAAGTTCTAAATCAAAAACAGTGGTCAGCTGCAGTAAAGACGGAATCAGGCCAATACCGGAAAATACTAAAATACATACAGGTTGGTGGAGGGTATGATGTTTGGAGGAGAATATCAGTCATTGCTATTTTTTTTATTTTGACAAGCACAAAATCAAAAGGTCACTGTGTAGCTATCAGTGTTACAAGTGAGGATCAATATGATAGTTTTAAACATACCAGTGGGAAAGTACAGGAGCTGAGCTTCAACCACAAGCCAAATATGTGGGCTTACGTTTCTTTCATTTTTGGAAGAGGCTTTCACAACTTCTCAGATTCTTAATTTGGATAAGGAAAGTGAAGAAGAAAATTATTGGGGGCTTTGGAATGAGAGGAAAAGTAACGTATTGGGTTAAATATATATATTGATATATATGCATCCATATATTATATATATATATATATATGTTGTGACTTGATAGGGCAAAGGGAATGCTTTAGCATTAACTGGGCCCTTGAAAAATATTTTGATACAATAAACTGTGTTGGCATCAATTTAGACAAAGAAATATTTCAACAATCATTTTTTTAAGCAAAACGGCGTTGGAATTGGGGGCATTGTTTACACCCTAAATTAGCCAACACATGGCAAGGTAAAGGAAGACAAATTGGGCCAAAATTTGACCATGAATTGGGCTGGAATTTGGGCAAAAAAATGGACCGAAATATGGGCCGAAGTTGAGCTGCGAAAATGGGCCATAAACTGGGCCAAAACATAGGCTACGAGCTGGGCAGAAATTGGGCTGAGAATGAGCTGGAAAATGGGACGAGAAATGGCCAGAAGTCCACTTATGTTGTTGATGCCGAGTCTACTGTTAAATGGGTTAAATCGAGAATCTATAAGGAAGCAACAAACAAGCTCAAAGCTTATATTCTGGCTCAGTAAAGCTTATGTACTTGAATGGAGTTTGGGCCGTGTGATGATATTTTGGTTAAAGAAATTGATTTATTATAAAATGTTTTGGCCCAATGAGAAAGCTCGCTTGATTAGAGAAATTATTGCCAACAAAGATTTAAGAGCTTTTGGAGTGTTAGACACTTTTGAGGAATTTGAGTTATAGTTGATTAATGTTTTATTTAGATAGGTTTAGATTTAGGTTGATTTATCTTTTATTTTTATTTATTTATCTATAGGTTGTATTTCACAAACAATTTTAGGCTATAAATAATGTACGTAAACCTCTGTTTTAGAGTTCCGGACCAAATACAAAATGTCTCTACTACAATAGCAGTTTTCCATTACATTTTACTTTTTTATCGTCTATTATATTCCTCGCACCTACACTTTCAATACCAAATTTACATTCCCAGTATCTTTCAATTCTCTGTTTTTGCACTTTCATTTCTCTTCAATTCCTTTTTATATTCTTTCGGTTACCCAAAAGTCCTCTTTCTTGAGGCAATCAGAACTCATTCGTGTGAGTTGAGTTCTCTCTCGCACAAATCGTCTGATTGTATTCCATATGTTCAAAAGAGACGAAAATTTGTTCATTTTGAACCGGTTGAACTCTGTCACCGGTTCTGGCACGCCCGCACCCTACGGATACGAAGAATATTATCAACCCTATTATTAGGGCGATGATTATTTTTCCTACGGAGAAGATGATGATTATCGGCCTTGCTATTCGGCCGACGATGAATATTTTTTGGAGCGAACAAAAACATAAACAAAAAAAATATTACACAACTTTTGGAAGAAGATGTGGTATACCGGTTTTTTTTTTTTTTTTTTTTTTTTTAATGTTAAGAAACTCACGCACCCATAATGTCCCATAGGCTCGAACCCCTCACCTCCCCAATTGGGGGGGGGGGGGGGAGGTTATACCATTGCTCCAAATGTGCGTTGTATCCTGGTTTTGACACAGGAAACTGTAGACATGATCCCGATGAAGAAATTTTGTTATCAATGTGGAGGTTATTAGCTATATCTATATATGTTTTACTAATTCAATTGTATTAGACTTAATTTTTATACAAGGACGGTAATGACATAGGAATAAAAATCACATACACACTGCACAAGTAGTTACTAAAATATCCGATTATATGTTTTTGAGGTTGAACTTAGATTGCCCAAAATTAAAATGGGAGCAAAACTGAGAGCAAACAAATTAAAATTTTGAATTTAAATGAAAATAAATAACTTGTCTATTTTGTGTTATATAATATGTATATATAATATAAAATATTCAATATGCTAAATTTACTTACTGTGTGGAATACTACACAAGAATTATTGAATTTAACTTAGTTATGAGGAAATTTATTATTTTTATTATTACTCTTGTGATAACAATTTATTTGGACAAGACAAACACACATCCATCTATCTTTTATGAAACTTGAACCATCAACCTTATAATATGAAGAGAAAAAAATCTTTTAATAAAAAATACATGAGATTAGTAATTATAAGGGTTATTTTCACTAACACCCCTATGAAGTTTGAGAAAATTATAATTAGATATAACGTTTGGAAAGGGTGTTATAATCGCCCCTGAGATTTTAAAAAGTTGACAAACACCCCCTTAACTACCCAATCTCCCATTTGACACACAATGGAAGTCATTTTTACCCTTTGACTTTTGTTTTCAACCACACCATTTATATGTTATCTTTTTTACCTTTGGTCCTTACTTTAATGAATTAAATTAACTCTTCTATAACTAATAGGTTGACCATGTTGTTATATTTGTTTGTGCAAATGAATAATAATATTAATTTAATAATTAAGTAATTAAATACAAATTCTTAATTTTTCAACCTTTAGTTGGTCAAATGGATAATGGTGTCAATTTGCAACTAAAAAAAAAACTCAACTATAAAAATAACACACAATGTTAAATTACATGAGTTACATGCAACTAAACAAAAGTCCATTTAATAATATATATTTGTGTCAAATTCCAATAATTTATTACAATGAAACAAAAAAAATTCAAACTATCGAATCTAATTGGGTCAAATTTCATAAACATAGTAAATTTATGTGTAATAAAATTAAAAATTCTAATACAAAACAAGTACATAGGGTCAAATTTTATTATTTTTTCAATTAAACAAAAATTCTCAATTTGTCAACACTAATTAGATGGTCTATTTTAACTCTAATTATAATAAAATAAAATAAAAAAATAATTTCAAAGTATTAGATAAGATCAAATTTCATCAAGTTCAATTAAATAAACAATCTCAAGCTATCAACCCTAGGTGGATAAAAAAAGAAGTAGTTATTCTTAAATAAAAATTTCAATATCACAAATTCTATTATCTCTTTTTTGGAAACACAAAATAACTAAAAATATATTAAAAAGTTAGATTTGTACAATTAATTTGGGATAATGGTTGTATGTGAACAGCTAGTGACGTAATATAGTGAAATATAATTCTATTGCAAATATAAATCTTTATACATGCATTCTCGTACTTTTTGACTAATTTATTCGGATTACCAAAATAATATTCAAAAAGTGAATAACCACGATTAAAATAATTAATTGTGGTTAGTGTTTATTATTGTTAAAGTTTTCGTCCTTCTACACATTTAATGAAATTGGACTAGGTCTGATTTATTGTTATATATATATATTGAATATCATATGTGTTTTTCTGTCATTTCTTCAATCATTAAGGAATCATAAATATTTATTAGTAATTCTTAAGTCATAAATTTGAAGATTGAGGTATAAATCCATGAATAACATTAAATTTGCCCTCAAAATTTCAATTCATGTGTGACACACATTTAAGAGGGTTTATGACTTATGCAAAACTGTGATTTTGACAGGAAATTGAGGTTCGATTATATAATTAAATAAACACCATGTTATTAGTTTGTCACCACTAGAATAACACGTTGAGTTGGGTAGAAAAAGCAATGTAGTTGACTGATATAGGGGGATCCGAGTCAAACAATGTCGAACTGTCAAATTGTTCATTAATGGCGCTGGATTACCTGGAGAGGGAAGATCAACGTAAAGATGATAAAAAATCGTGATCTAGCCTAATTGGGGTAGTTTCCGCGCACGTGTCGGTTTTTTGGCCATAACTGGAACTACAAGTGTCCGATTCGCACTCGTGACCCCAATTCGGAAAGCTAATTTCGGCGCGCACGTCGTGGCCACCAAATCACGCTTGGTGCACATCGTTTCGAGCCCTAAATCCGCTGTTTTCCTTTTCAAATCTTTATTTTTAGTTAATTTTTGCTATTTATGGTAATATTTTATTTCTCAATTAAGAATTGATTCTGAACCCGATTTGGGCCAGATTTTTGGTAATCTTTTGATTTCTTTTCGTATTTCGTTTTGGTAAGACTTTTAGGGTTTTACTATTTTTGGCAAAAATCCCATTAGGGGTCGATTTTCAGCTATTTTAACCCGGCTTGTGGGTTGTTTTTTGTCATTCTTGATTATAAACAATTTTATTGAATTCCAGAGTGTTCTCTGAAATTTTGGGTCGAATTCTCCTGTTTTTTTTTTGCAAATTACCTATTGCACTAGCATGCAGAATAATCTCTATTCTGTTCGGCGTCAGTTGAGAAACGCGTGGGTGTGAGTGTGGGCTAACCAGGTCGAATTCTTCACTCGTTTTCTGTTCATTTATTGTTGGCGTAATATGCACATAAGTCAACATAATGTCTCTACCTTGCCATTAAGCACTAGCATTTCCATTGAATCATAATTTGCATTCACACATACATACATACATACATACATACCATATTACACTTGCCAATAGGTTTTGCAGTCTCAAGTTGTCAACCACTAGAATGAGACTATCCAGAAGCCAATGTTAAGGATTGAGTCTTATATCCACACTTGTAAACTAGTTGAACAAGCACGTAATTATATTTGAAGCATTATATGACAGATACATAAAAAGGTGATAATTTGTTCCTCTTAATATTTTTTAGGAAAAGAAAAATGGAAAATATTAGTTTTATGTCCGACTTTAGCTCATTTGAATCCATATATAGCTCTTAGTTTTACAGTTGTTTATGAAATCCTAATTCAGAAGAAACCCTCTAAAACATTTTTGTGCAACTTGTGTCGCATGATTTGGGAGGCGAAAATTCTAGCTCTAGCAAGAAACACCCTGCCTTGTTTTAAACGGTTTTGAGGAACCGGTTAAGTAAATAAGGAAATATATGAGAATGGATTTGATCGATGGGTATTAAGGACAGGTATGGGGAGGGTAATGATACTATTATTTATTAATATACACTTCAATATTATTCTATATTACTAATATGTAACTTTTATCTAAAATAACTATTTCATCCTCTTTAAAATATTATACTAGTAGTTAAACGTCCTCTCCCGCCCCACGCCACCCCAAACACACAACTCGTTCCCAAATTTGTCCGGTTTAATAAACGATTTTGGGATGGGAATTGGTAGGGGCGGGGGACCCCCAAATTTGTTTTTTACTACTACCTATTTAAAATTTTAAATATATATATATAGAGAGAGGTATAAAGTTTCTATTTGGCCCCTCCATTTCGAAACATAATCAACCTCCACAAATATGTACTCTTTCTTATTTGCTTCTGGAAATGGCCCCATGAAGTCAATACCCCATACATCAAATAATTCCACAACTAGAATCAGGGTTAGAGACAACATATCCCTTCGAGATATAGATCCCAACTTCTGGTATCACAGACACGCTTTACAATACTCGAAAGCATCTTTGAATATTGTATGCTAGTAAAATCCACTCTGCAACACCTTGTGAGCTGTTTTCTGAGCTCCGAAATGCCCTCCACACTCTAGTGTGTGACAAAATGTCAATATGCTCTACACCCCACTCCCTGGGACACACTTTCGAATAATATGATCCGAGCAATACTTGTATAATCGTGGATTATCCCAAATATAGAACTTGACTTGGCTGAAGAATCGGTCTTTCTCATTCGTAGACCATCATTTTGGAATTCGACCCGTGTCTTTATAATTGACAATGTCAGCGTACCACGGTATCTGTTCCACACTAGCCACATTGAATAGATGTTCATCCGGGAATGAATCCTTAAGAGGAGTAGTTTCCTTTCTAGACTCAACAACAATCCTAGACAAATGATCAATAACTACATTCTTTGAACCTTTCTTGTCTTTAATCTCCAAATCGAATTCTTGCAACTACAGAATCCACCGAATCAGTCTGGGTTTAGAGTCCTTCTTAGTCAATAAATGGCTCAATGCGGCATGATCCGAATACACAACGACTTTGTTCCCTAACAAATATAATATGAATTTATCCAAGGCGAAAACAACTTCCAGCAACTCCTTCTCGGTTGTTGTGTAGTTTATCTGAGCATCATTCAGAGTCCTATTGGCATAGTAAACCGTATACGGCAACTTCTCCTTTCTTTGTCCTAACACCGCTCCAATAGCATAATCAGAAGCGTCACACATGAGCTCAAACGACAGAGACCAATTTGGCGGACGAATAATTGGGGTTGTGGATAGTTGAGTACGCAACTCCTCAAAAGCATGGAGACACTCTTCGTCAAAGACAAAGTTTATATATTTAGCTAGTAAATTACACAATGGTCGGGCGATTTTACTAAAATCTTTGATAAATCATTGGTAAAACCCAGCATGGCCCAGAAAAGATCTTATCTGCTTAACAAATGTGGGAGTATGCAATTTCAAAATTAATTCGATTTTTGCTTTGTGAACCTCTATCCCTCACTTTGATATAATATGGCCCAGTACTATCCCTTCTTGAACCATGAAATGACTCTTTTCCCAAATAAGAATTAAATTCGTCTCTTTGTATCTTTTGAGCACCAGTGCTAGATGTTTCAAACAGTCTTTAATGGTTGCTCCAAAGACCGAGAAATCATCCATGAATACTTCTATAAATATTTCCACAATGTCAAAGAAAATAGACATCATTCACCTCTGGAATGTAGCTGGCGCATTACAGAAAACAAAAGGAGTTCGTCTATAAGCAAACTTGGCGTACGGACAAGTGAAAGTGGTTTTCTCTTGCTCAACAGGATCAATAGCCACTTGATTGTAGCTAGAGTATCCATCCAGAAAATAGTAATAACTCTGTTCGGCTAACCTTTCCAGGATCTGATTAATAAATGGCAAAGGAAAGTGATCCTTCCTGGTATGAGGTTGAGCTTTCTATAATCAATAAATACATGCAACCCAGTGGTCGTGTGCTGTGGAATCACTGTGATGATTGATTTCTTTGAGTTAGGTACAACTGTGATGCCTGATTTCTTTGGCACCACCTGAGTCGGACTTACCCATGTGCTATCAGAGATGGGGTAGATGATACCCACATCTAGCAACTTCACCACCTCTTTCTTTACCACCTCCTTCATATTCAGATTCAGTCTTCGTTACATTTCTTTTGATGATTTTGCATCCTCCTCAAGATGCATGTGATGCATTTAAATCGAGGGATCTATGCCTTTCAGATCCGCAACGCTCCATTCTATCGCCTTTTTGTTCTCACTCAAGACCTCAATCAGACTCGATTCCTTTTCTGTTGTCAATTTTGACGATATAATCATATGAAGAGTCTCGTCTGATCCTAAGAAAACATACTTCAACTTTTTGGGCAATTCTTTGAGTTTCAAGGTAGGAGGAGTTGTTAAAGGTGGAATGGGTGGAGTACTCGAGACACATGGAATAGTTGGAGCATCGGTATCTTTCCTTTTAGGTGCTGTATCACTGAAAAACAATGAACTGACTTGCTCCGTCAATAGTATTTTCTTTGGACACTTTGCTCTTCTCATTCGTTTTTGTGTGCAGAGATCCTTGAAAAACTTAGCATAAGGTGGTATCTGGGTAATAACAACTAAGAGAGGCAAATTGATCTTAATTTGTTGGAATGTTTCCAACATATTAGATTCTTTAAGCTTCCCATACTTGGTCGATTATCTAAGACGCTGAGGGAATGGGGCTAACTCCTCGTAACTTTCCCTTTCTGGCTCTTTGAGTAATGTCTGATCGATATTTTCATCCACTGGTGGTTGATATTTTTGAACTCTTTCAGCCTCCTTTCTCTCAGCCTCATTTCTTTCAGCTTCCTTTCTTTATGCTTGTTCAACCTCATTTCTTTTATGGAACCTCTCTTCATGTTCCCTCTCAACTTTACTCCCCACTTCCATTCCACTTCTCAGAGTCGTGATTGCTTGAACTGACTCATGAGGATCATTTATGAAGGATCCAATCTCTAGTGCTTGTAGTGGCTTTGGCTTGACTATCGGCTGACTAGGAAATTTTCATAGTTCTCTTGTATTCATCTGATTAGCATGTTCTGAATGCCTATTAAGGTCTGGTCTAGCCTATCATTATGGACACCGGGTGGAGGAGTTTGGCTTCTTTGAGGTTGGGTCTAGTAGTTACATGGTTGGACAACCTGATTATTATTAAATGGCTGGAGAGCCAGAGAATTATTAGGTAGTTATCTCGGTTGGTAATTTGACTGAGGATTTTAAGCCATGATTGTTGGTTGGGAGTCGAATGATTGTTGACTCTGTTAGAACCTTGGCTGTGGATTATGACTATTGTCTCTCAGTGAACCTTGGTTGTAGATTGGCTGATTATCCTTATTGGAACCTTGGTGGTGGGTTCTCCACATTTGTAGATTTATAGGACAGAAGTGGGTGATTTTTGGCATTCGAGGTGTATGAATTAGTGAAAGGAGCATTATTTGAATAATTCCACGATGCATTGACATCGGCAGTCATTATCTTCTGACACTGATTTTGAGAATACTCAGTTTCTACTTCTAACATTTCTCTAGGAGGAAAATGACTTCGCTGAAGAAACTTGTCAATTCTTTCTAGTTTCTCTCCTATAAATGCCATTGAATCTCTCACATCATCATGATTTACGACATAAGCTTTCTCAGATCCTCTATCTTGTCCACCTCTAGACCTTAACTCAGATTCATATTGAATAGTATTCTCACTAATATTGTAAAACATTTCTAAGAGTTGTTTTGCCGTCTTCAAGGTAAATTGACCTTGTGTTGACACATCTATCAAAGTCTTATGTGCATCTCTAAGTCCCATGTAAAAATTCTTAGCTATAGCCTGTTCAGAGAACCGATGGTGGGGACACTTGTACAAGATTTCATTATATCTCTCCCAAGAATCATGAAATTGTTCACCAGACAATTTTATAAATCTTTTGATTACATATTGTGCTTCTGAGGTCTTTCCTATGGGATAATGTTTTTCTATTAATTCTTTTTTCAGGGCTTCCCAATCAATTTTAGTTGCTTTAATCAATTTGATATACCATATTTTGGATCTTTCCCTCAACGACCAAGGAAATAATCGCATTCATAGGTAATTCTTGGATAAAGTATCATACCTAATAGTAGAGGCTACCTCTAAGAAATCATTTATGTGTTTGTATGGGTCCTCAATTTTAAGTCCAATAAATTTAGGAAGCATATTAATAACCCTTGTCTTGATTTCAAAGTGCTTCGCACTTTCTTCTTTTGGAAAATTAGCATATGAATCATACGCATCCGGTGCGTAGTATCCTTTTAGTGATGTCTCCGGTGCCCTTGGTTGGTTGGCTCTTTGGTCACCCATCATGCCTTCTTCAATGATCTGGCTAGTGCCTTCATCTGACTGACGATGAAGCTCTTCAATAGCTCTATGTAAAAGATGGAGAGTATTTTCAATCTTAGGATCGTACTTAACTAACGCAGTGCTAGAATTAGAACGGGTCGATCTTTCGGTTATACGCTACACTAACGGCTATATATTGTTTTTTGAAATTTTTTGAATAACAAATAACTAAATTAACTACTTGTAAATTACTTTAACTATGAAAAGAAATAGAGCTAGAATTAAATGCAAAATTTAAGGCAAAACTAAAACTCACAAACAGTTCCAGACCCAACTTCAGAAGCTCCACTTTCTCCTTTTATGCTCTTCAGAGTACCTGTCAATCACACAAAAATCTAACTTTAGCTACAACTACAATAACACAATGTAAAGAAACTACTAAAGCTATTGAACAATGCTTAGTCCCCGGTAACGATGCCAAAAACTTGACTTGCGTCAGGTGTGTACAAAATATGTGGTTAAAAATAGCACCTTAAGAATGCTAGGTTTTACCCTATGCAAGCGCATGTATCAATTGTATAATAACAACAACTTGAGTAAGGGATATCCATCCCACAGAGACTTTAACAGTTCAAAAACAATGAGTTATATTTCTGAAAATTTATTTGTTTTGGTGGTCGAAGACCAAATTATATAAATTAACTAAATTATTCTAGAAAGCAAGTAAAATGGTTTGTGATTCAAGAGAGAGAAAAACTAGGGTTTTCATCGCTCCACCACTAATTGAATAACATAGTTCTATCAATGTAATAATTAGAAGAGAGCGATCCACAAACTGTGAATCAGGTCGTATCACAAATAGCTAAATACGACCCGAAAAAGGAATACCATAAACCGGATTACGACAACCCATCTCATAACTGACCTAACCATTACATGCCAATTAAATTACTTTAATATACTCTTAGTGCATGAAAATAAACTAAAACATGTCTATATTAAATCGCCAAGGCATGGCTTGTGTCAACCTAGGGTTTCAAGTTTTATTACCACCATTATGTAGAAAATCATGAATTAAGCATTTGATTTCAAGCCCATAGTGAATAATCATGATTGTGTAAAATAATATATTCATTCCATCTAAGATAAAAATCTAGAACAAATATAGAGTTTTCTATCAAGAATAAAAATGGTCTCTTATCTACTACAATCATCAAAGTATGATCACAATTTCCCCTCGTTACAATTGAAAATAAATAAGAACTACATTACTTGGCTAGAAAACCCTAGATACCGAGTTAGTTGATCATGACTGAGGTGAACTGCATCTTTGGTGTAGAATCGCCTTGCATAATCCTCCTCCTTGGATGTTTAGGTCTTGAATGGTTCCTCATTCTAAATGGAATCTCCACACCTTGATGGCATCAGCAATTCTAAATATAAACGTAGAAGAACTCTTTGATCGAACCCTTAATTCTGATGTAAAGCCTTGTATTTATAAACAAAGGTGGAGGCAAACCCTAAGTTCGCCCTTTTTCATAATTTCACCATCAATCCACCCAAACCCTACTCTTTGATGTATAATATGTGTTTTGTATGTACTTTGAGGTATAGGAGTCGTCGATGCATCATAGAATCAAAACGGGGGAAAATCGGGCATTGCAACAGAAATTAAAAAAATTCCTGCCGCAGCTACGCCTCAGGCATACCTAGAGCGTAGCCTTAGCGTAGAACTTCACTTTCTAGACATTTTTTGCTTCTGTAGGCGTAGGCTTTTTCATGAAAACCACTTTTCTTCTCAACTGTGCCAAAATGACCGTCTTGACTCCATGAGACTTTTCGTTTGAAGTGGCGGTTTCGGAAAATACCGTTTTTGCTTTCCAGGAGCCATTTTTTATCTCGGAAACACCTCTTTGATTCTCTTCTTGGATAGCAACGAACGTGTACTTGGTTAATTCACTAAAGTTAGCTCTATTTCTTTATTAAGCTCTTGAAACATGCTTAATTACGCAAACGACATAAAAATACCAAATAATAGAATGAAAGGACGTAACTATAGCAAGATAGGGGCTTGAAATGGATAATATTGAACACCTATCATTTTACAACTTGCTGAGGGATCCACTAAACACCCACGATGGATAATACAAGATGTCGTTGTTCAAATCGATAACTTCTATTTCCCTGTTGACTTTGTTGTTTTGGATATGGAACTTGTTTATGATCCCGCTAGACAAATACCGGTAATTCTAGGCCGACCATTCTTAGCAACTGCAAATGCATGTATTAACTATATAATTGGGGCTATGGATTTATTATTCGAAAATATAAAGGTTCGGAAAAATATTTTTGAATCTTGCTATCCATTAGTACTTTAACTAGTGGATAAACCACCTGATGACTTCATAGATTGTCAACTAGACACAGTAACAGCTAAACCTGTACCTGATATTCTTTTAGAAATGTTGTCGGAATATTATGAGGAAGAGGTAAGGAAACAACATTCAGCTGAAGCTGAAAAAGAAAAAAAAAGACATTAATTAAGCCTGAACCAACCATACCAAGTATACCCTCACTAAAGAGAGAAAATAATATATATTTAAGAGATATTGAAGTGAGCAAAGTGTTGCACACAATAATACAGGGTCATGAAATAGAAATATCCCCTGGAACCATTGCTAAAACATGGCATATTCCTCATAAGACACCCTCGGAATTAGTGGAAAAGTTTCCGAAAATCCCGTCCAATGATCTTACAACTCATGACATGGCTAGGATTATTTATAGAAATAATGACACAAAACTCATAATGAGAGGGATTACAAAATAACAAATTCGACCTGAACTATGGTTTATAGATAACATTATCACGAGACAAGTAGGTATTAAGTTTGGTAATGACTGAGGGCCATCACATATCAAAATGCTCTGTTATTTTGATCAAGGATATTGGGAGTCTATACCGGATATTATTTACGATCATATAGACACATTTTGGGAAGCCGTGATCACTTCTAAAATTTCCTTCGACTGAAAATGGAAGATTCCATTCCCATTCTCAGTACAAGCGCTGATAAAAGACCAGATAGGATCGAAGTTCAAAATTCCATCCGAAACATGAATTTTCGTTACCAAAGATTATGATCATTGAAAATTTTTCGATACCTTGAGCTACCGCGAAATGGATCGATGGTGGGAGATCCAATTACAATTAATTAGGCAAACTAAAAATGGTATAAAGGAAAATAACACGCAGGGAAGAAACGAATCTAGCAATTTGATAGATTTCACGGATAACCTTGGTTAAACATGATAGACATGTCGTGCCATTGACATTAAATAATGGTCTCGGTCTAAAAAATACCTAATATTTCAGCCGAGTGTAGCAATTAGGAGTTTTACTACTTCATTTTCTTTTATCACAATATTAATTATCCTTTATAATATTTATAATTACAAAAATAATATTCCATAAAAATATACATCTTTTCTTTTCATAGTTTGAAATATTATTTCATACGTATTCATTTATATATGTTAGAAATTTATAAAATTAAAATATTTTAAAACTTTCTGATCGATCGGTATGGCGATTTGATCGATCGGGGAAGGTGAAAATTTAATCACACCATACGTGATACAATTTATCAAAATTTCCTTATATAGAAAATTATTTGCCATTTCAAGAATTACCAAAAACAAATTCTGAAAAATTAGATTTAGTCTCTTTCTGAACCATACCTGGCACACAAACCATTTATACACAAGCGAGACATAGATTGACTATTCATATGATCGATCGAGTGTTCTTTCAAGATATTCATCAGCGATCAATCGATTCATATTTCCGATCGCTCGATCCTCCTAGTGATCGTTCGCTCTATTCCCACGTTAGTTCACCTAATTCTTCGATCGGTCAGAGAGACGAGCGATCGATTGTCCTTACTTGAGATTGTTCAGCAGAAGAGTTGACCTCGTTCCTTTGTTAGGCCATTTTCCCTATTCTTTGATTGCAATGGCGCACACCAAAAGAGCTACCGAGGCCGAGTCGAGTGCTGCATGGCGTAAGAGTGGTCGCTCACCGACCCTGTAGGAGGTTAGGGCCACCGTCTACCATGTCTAGAAGCCCTTACACCACGAGCATAATTATGATATTGATTACTTTATGGGCGATAGCATGACTACTTGGGCAATCGAGGATTTTGTTTCTCGAAGGTTGGGCCCATTGCTGTCGGCCCCCTGCAGGTATATTTATGAGGGGTTGTTGTGGGAGTTTTGGCTCCAGCTAAAGGTTCAGCTGGAGGAGGACAGGGTCCAGCTATTCACATAAGTTCACGACCAGGAGTTAGAGATTACAACAGAGTCGATAGCCCAGGCTTGGGGGTTGCCGATAGAGTGTCTTCCCTATAAGGGACATATCATCCTTTGCCGACACCTGAGCCATCTATGGATCAAATTTCACTAGAGTGCTGCAGTCACAAGTTTGGAGATGACTCCATGACTTGTACATAGAAGGTGGACTGGCCTGAGAGGATCTAGTTTATTGATGAGGTGCTGAGAGCACAGGTGCACCTACAGGGGCAGAAGATTGAGCGGCGGGGGTCGCTTAACCTTGCGCTGTATGTTTTTTAGCAGGGGTTTTGGATTTCTATCCCCCATATTATTTTTGAGTAGATGAGGTGGGCAATTTAGAATATAATGCAACAGTCTGCTATTGAGAAACAGAGCTATGCGTTCATTTCCCTTTATTTGGGATGAGTTTGATGGGGGATGCAGGCATCTTGCCCGATGATGAAAACACGGTTGTACCGACCGGTGTACCTTATGGTGCATAAGATTGGACGCGATCTCGTAGTAATCTCATTCCTCGGAGTCTGTGAGGACCACCACCAGCAGCAACGCCACCACCAACACCAGCTGCAGTTCCTGCGGTGGATCCATCAGCCCCTGTAGAGGTATTTACTATATCTAGGACTGAGTGGGAGAGAGCTCGGGCCGAGATGGCCACACTCCGGGAGAGTATGACTGCACTCTTGGATGAGGTGCGTTCACTTTGGGGCATACAGCCTAGGCCTCCACAGGATCCACTAGCCAGTAGATAGGTACGGAGAGTACGAGTGTGAGCGATTATTGTAGACATTTCTGTCATTCACTAGTATCTTTTATATTTTTGTTAGTTTATTTTATTTTACTAGAAATAATATACATTCTCGTAACATTTTGCATATGAAAAATCCTTAAGAATTTAATGAAAGAAAATTTGGACATTTGACTTAAGTTTTGAGCTTACGATACATATAAATACCTATATATACTTGGATATACATCTATACATTAAATTATAATAAAAAGGGGTATATATAAAAAATATAATATCTATTTTATTAGTTAATTTAAAATTATTTTATAACTAAATAGTTTTAATTAAATTTATTCTATTGTAATATGTTTTTCGCGTTATTCTAATTAAGTTTTTTTTGGGGGGGGGGGGGGGGGGGGGGGGGGGGGGGTGGAGGGGTGGGGGGGAATTAATGATATTCATATTTTAAAATAACCTTTATATATTTATATTTATATTTTGTATTTACTAACTATAAAATAAAAAGAAAATTTTATTTTAGCTACCGATCGATTGATCATATGGGTGATCGATCGACTGGTTACTATTTTATAGAATTTTTATTTTTTGGGAGAATATTGATTTTTACCATTGTGGGATTACTCTGGTCAAAATCGTAGTCCATGTTCCAAAAATTACAATATTACAGGTTTAAGATTGGCTGATATTTTCCTATATATGTCTATATACTTATTCCATAATATGTAATTTCTTTATAACCAAGTATAAACTTACTTTTATGATTAATTCCTAGCCATAGGAAGGCAATAATTCTTCTTATAAATATACATCTTTGGCTTTAGTCTTTCCCATCCCAAATAACCCTGGCACCACTAGTACGTATAACATGGGGGGAATCACTTATTCTTCTGAGGCGTCTTTCCTTGATTACTCTTCAAAATTCAAGTATGAATGTGTCTTCTTTCATGATGCATTCATGGAACCCGCTGTTGAGTATTGTACGACATTCTTTAGAGAGAGGCAACTAGAGGTGATCTTTGTCCCTGTCACTAATCTTATTTTTCCATTTATAGTAGAGGAATTTTATAGGAATTTGGTGTTTGATGAAGATAGTGGAAATAAAGTAATGGTTATTACAATCCACCAAAATTATGATATGAAAGTTTCACCTAAAGCTATTGCTAAGGTGTGGAAGTTGGCGCTCGCTCCAACCGGAGTTAAAAAACCTTTCCCTTCCCCATATCTTTCTTTCAAAACTATGGTGCGTGACATATGTGATGGGTTTAAGGTCAAGCCTAACATTTTTGTGATCCCTTGGATAAAATTTGCTCCATCTACTGGATGGCTATTAACATGATAGGGAGACAACTTTGCCCAAAAGTACCTAAAGAGAAGTGTGACTATCTTCTTGTGAATATAATTTATTGTCTTAAGAATAATTATTGTATCTGGTTCCCTGTATGATTTTCCACAGTACAGTAACCCATTGGCATGCTATTATTAAGGGGTCAGCAATAGGATATATTAAGTTACCTTATCCTTGCTTGATTGGTGCACTACTTCATGATCAAATCGGCAAACAAGTTAGTTCTCATATACCATCTTGTTATTGGTACCCTACCGAATATGATAAATGGAAATTTCTTGATAATTTCGAACGGAAAAATATGCACCAATGGGGAGAACATATGGCTCAATTTCATAAGGATGAAAGGGGCTAGGAGTTTCAATGAAAATTTTCCTACAAGGGATGGAATAAGTTTGCTTTGATTGCTATTTATTTTTATTTTTGCAAATTTTCAAGTTCTAGAATTAGGTTGTTTTTCTATTCTGCAATTTCAATTCATTGTAGGCCTTTGGCCAAACTATCTTTAAATTTATGTCAATTAATACTATTCCATTCCCTCTTATTCATTATCTCTGTTGATTATGCTGCTATAATCTTGATTTTAGTCTTGACTTAGACTACAGATTATGGCACACACCAAGTTTGGGTGAGGTTTCTGCTACGTTATGAAATTGTGCTCCATAAAGTGGTTACATTGTTCTATTCCCATGTTTTAATATTTCGTACAACCATGATGACATAATTTGTTTTAAGTTTGGGGGGATGGAAAAATAGGAGGTATGAAATAGTGGGGAAATTGAAAAATTTTGATAGAAGGAAAAATGAAAAAACTGCAGTTTTGCTACTGTTTTGTCACTGTTATTCGTGTAGAATAGCTGCCGATCGATTGAACATACTCATCAATTGATCGGAGGAAAATCAGAAAAAAGAATAAATATATTGAAAAAAATAAAAAAATATACATATTATTTAGGTATTTGAAGTTTTATTATTTTTATGTTATTTTTATTTTAAAACTTATTTATGATTAGACTTGTGATTTGATTAGGAAAATGAGACTAGTTCGTAAAGTATATGTAGGCTATATTTCTGGCTTGTCTAAATACTGATTAAAGTTGGAAAAGTGAAGAGATGTGGTTTTCCATAGGTGAGTAAACTAGTGAAATTTAAACTAGTAAAGATACTCTTAACCTATAATCACATGCACATGATCTTTATAGTTTCGTTTATGATCATATAAGGTATTATCTTTGAAAGAAAAAAAAAACTTAAACATTCTCCCTCTTAAACAATACAATATCAAAGAGTGGAGAATGACGTATTCAAAAAAAAAAAAATAAAGAGAAAAATATAGTGGAAAAAAAAATAGGAGAAGAAAGCTTTCTCTAAGAAAAGAAAAAAATATATATATGAGAGGCAAAAGCAAAAAGAGAAAGGAAAACCCTCTTCAAAAATAAAAAATATATATTCTTATTTTGGGCGTGATCACACCATAATATTTGGTATATTGGGCGTTAATAAATGGGAGTAAATGTGTTATAGAGAAAGTTCACAAAACACAGAGGATTGTTGGGTCTAGAATTAGAAATTAGCTAAGTTTCACCACTAGTGGAGACCATTCTTAACACTAATCTAACTTGATTATTGTTTTGCGTAAGTAGGATTTATTTGCTTGCATTTATTTTATGAATTATATGATCCCCTAATTAATGAATAAGGACATTCATAAATAGGTAGAATATCTATATCTATATAGATATATATAGATATATATATAATATATATTATAAAGAAGTTGTGGGTAGTCTATTTAACCCTCACGAGACTTCACTCGTATACTAGGATTTTTTCAAGGGGTTTAAAAGGTTTGTTACATGTGCTAAGTGTAATCGTTTTTCCTTCACGAAAGAAAGGGGCTTAGTTTAAATAGTTTAGATAAATTAGATTAGTTTATTCTTCATGATGTTTTCTTTTATTTTATTGCTAAGGGACTCGTAATATTTAAGTTTGGGGGTGTGATCAAACCATAATATTTGGTATTTTGGGCGTTAATAAACCCTTAGTTAGTCTCTTTTTTTATCAATAAAATATTCTTATTTGAGTTGCGTGTTTAAGTATGTTTCAGTGGTCTTAACATAAATCTGAGTTAATTTCGGATTTTTAGTAAATATGTCTCCTCCGAAATAATACTTGGAGGATAAATGCACTCAGTTCAGAGCAAGATACAAGTCAGCAAAGTAGAGTACAAGCGGCTGAAGCACCAAATCGCAGAATAACGATATATTAAAATTCAAGAGCCACCGATTAATTGGTGGAAACTCCTAATCGATTGGCCACTGCCGACATTAGGAAATGTGCACGAAGACACTGTAAAATTCTGACTTTGTGTGCAAGCATATCAGAGGGCAGAATAGTCCATTCACTGCTGTTACTTGATCCTCACACCAAATCGTTTTGGAGTGCAAGAAAATACATGTCATATTTACACCAGCTTTTGTCTATAAATATATGAATACTTCATGAAGAGAAGAGATCCTGGATCCTTGGATCATATATCATCTTTCATATAAACATTCTCTCTTAAAAGAGAGACTTTCCTCAAGAACTCAAGAACCGCTACCCTACCAAGAAGATGGTGGCTACATCAATGATGCATTCTTCTCCCTCCATGAGTGGCTAGTCAGTATCTAGGGTTTCCAACGAAACCCTAGTCAAGTAATGTAGAACTTTGATTTATTTTATTGCAAATAGGGGAAGCTGAAGAACACTTATATGATGATTATGTAGTCAGAGACCGAACAAATGACCAAAATAAGATTTATTTATTAATTCTTCTCTTAAGATGAGATTGAATTAATGATTTATCTTGAACAACCATTGTTTTACTAAGGGTAAGAAATGCAAGGTTTAAATAATGAGTTCTACATAATGGTTCTTAACGGCATGATATGATTTAGGTATATACGGTTCATACTGAAAGAAGATGACCATTAGTGTGTTTTTATTTTCATGTATTAGGAGTAGTTGTATTATAGATGCATACCATGGTCATGCTAATCGAAGATGAATTGTAGTAAACTAAACTTGATTGTATCTCTTTTGGGATTAGGCAACTGCTTGTAGCGTTACTAATATGATTCGTATAAGTTATATCGCCTTCTTGCAATAATAAGATGAATTATAGTAAAATAAACTTGATTGTATCTCTTTTGCTCCAACTACACCACTAGTCTCATACAAAGATAAACAGAAAAGATATAGATCAATCATATCAAAATTGTATCAGAAAAAAATATAAAGATAATCTTTTCTTAAAATAAAAATATAAACAGATTTGCATAACATATATATTTGATTGCTATATATAAAACAGAAACAAACTTATATATTCTTAAACTGAAAATATAATATTTATTTATTTATTTACATATACTTATTTCATTATTCATTTATTGCAACTTATTGCTTTATCTAATATCATTGTTTATTGTCCTCTTGAAGCATTTGATCCTGAAATTGATCGAACGTACCAAATAAATAAAAGAAAGAATTTAAATAATATAAAAATGGGTGATAACACACTAGTAGCTCCGCTTGCTAGAAGTAACTGTAATCATAATGTTGGTCGCGATGGTCGTGGCCTCAACTGTGGTCATGGTGGTCGTGGTACTAGATATTGCACTCATTGTGATTAAAGTAACCACATTGTTGAGTCTTGATAAAAATTTCATTGTAATCTTTAGTGATTTTTTTTAATTATTTATTTAAGTTAATTAAATGAATTTAAAAAATAAATATATGTATAATTATTAAATGGTGTGTATATATATAATATAGTATTATATATATATATAACACATTTACGTACACACACAACATACCTCTTTTACTCCTTCTCTTCTTCTACTAATTTGGCAGTTGGAGAGAGAGAGAGAACTGTTGAGAGAGAGACCGATGGAGAGATGAGTGATCTGCAGGAGAGAGGGGGTGGTCACCGGAGAGAGAGGCGGCGGTGGAAGTGCACGCAAGTGGTGGCAGTGCACTCTGGGTCACCCTCTATAGGTGGCTTAGGTACCCCCTCATCCACATAATCAACATCCTCCTGCTTAGCATAATCCTCCTGCTCGACACTATCGCTCTCAGTATCTTCCACCATCTCCTCAGACTGTTGCTCAGACATAAGTGGCGGTGATGGTTCCCGTTGGGCAACTGGGATCAATAATTAGTCGACCATGTGGCAAAAGGATCTCGCGTCCCTGTATAGAGCTCTCTTATACCTTCGGCTCAAAAGATAAGGAAGATGAAGATGCGGAATCGACATACTGTGGTTTCGCTGCTCGTGTACTACGACGACGAATAGGTGCTCGGTTGGGAGGCGATAATCTCGACCTCTACTGAAAATCATGCTCTACTAGTCTAGCCATCTCGATCACTTGCCTCGTTACGCCTTTAACCCTTGCCATACCTATAATATGGAATTTTCAAAAAGTAAGTGATACTTTTCTGGACACCAAATCAAACTCAAACTAATCTAAATATATCGAATATGATGATTAAACAAGCCATCATCCGAAATTTTGATATTCATTCCGCTTTCGAAGTCGAAAAACTCAACTTTTTTGAACATGAATCAAAACACAATTTTGATCAGACTCGTTTATCAATACTAGTTTAGAATAGTTAAATAAGTCATTTAAAATCAAAATAATGGAACTTAACTCACCAGATTGATAGAAACGATGATTTTCCAAAAATTGAGTTTCAGAGACTTTTCGAGTTCTTCACGCGAATCCGGATCAATTTCAAACTAATCTGACGATCCACCATTAAATGATGATGAGGAATCGGATGAACAAATGATAGAAACAAACCTTGTAAAGATTGGTGAAGATATGAGGGAGAGAGAGAAGTTTGAATGAAAGTGGGGGGGGGGGGGGGGGGGGGCGATGGCTTGACGGGTCCATTTTATAACAGGCCTGTCGCTACCCTTGAACATAGATGGGCATACGTTTGCCTAGGTCCACATGGCCTAATGTTGTTTTCATCTTCAAATGTCGTCTTCAACCCCTTTCACTCTCAATGCTTCCTACACACCCTAGATAATCTTCTTGGCTTAATTTACACTTCATACTCAAATGATGATGGCCTCACGACTCGATTTTATAGACTCGATCTTAAATACCAAAATAACTAAATTACCGTTTACAAGTACAAACTAGGATCAAAAGCTACTCTTCATCATCTAGTACCAATATTTAATGCCGTCGGTGCGACGTTGCTGCATCTCAATATTCCAGATCAAGCTTATCCAGCTTGGGTGGTGGTTCAGTTAGATCAATCATTTCTACCACATACTCGGTTGGTTGAACCTTTATTTAATGCTTCAATCTTTATCCATTCATGACAAACTTCTTTCCAATGTTAGGATCATCGAGCTCCACAACTCCATGGGGGAAAACCTTCGTAATCTTGTATGACCTATCCCATCTCGATTGGACCTTACCAGGAAACAACTTGAGTCTCAAATTAAATAGCCAAACCTTTTGGCCGGGCTCAAAACATTTCTTTCTAATATGCTTATCATGAAACGCTTTTATTCAAGCCTTATATATCTGAGAGTTTTCATATGCATTATTTCTCAACTCCTCAAGGTCTTAAAGTTGGAGTTTCCACTGCACACCGACTTTCTTTATATTTTAATTCAGTCTTCGAATAACCCAATATGCTCGGTGTTCCAGCTCCACAGGGAGATGACACACTTTACCATACATAAGATGATATGATGACATACCAATTGGTGTCTTTAAAACAGTCCTGTACGCCCAAAGTACATCATTTAGCCTTCATGGCCAATCTTTTAAATCCTGACGCATAATTTTTTTCAAGATATTATTAATGTCCCTATTAGAAACCTCCACTTGACCTTGTGATTGGGGGTGATATGGCGTACCAATTCTATGAGTGACACCGTACTTCTCACACAGAGCAAGAATAAATTGATTGTCAAAATGGCTTCCACCATCACTAATCAAAACTCTTGGCATACCAAATCATTATAAAATGTTCAACTTTACGAACTCTTCCACCACGTCATGGTCAACACGTTTGGTGGCTATAGTTTCTACCCATTTTGAAACATAATCAAACCCCACAAGTATATACTCCTTCTTATATGCTTTTGAAAATGGTCCCATGAAATTAATACTCCACACATCAAATAATTCTACAATCAGAATCGGGGTTAAAGGCATCATGTCTCATTAAGATATGGATCTAAGCTTTTAACATCGCAGGCATGCCTTGCAAAACTCGAAAGCATCCTTGAATATGGAAGGCCAGTAAAATCCACTCTGCAACACCTTGTGGGCTATCTTCTGAGCTCCAAAATGCCCTCCACACTCCAACGTGTGACAAAATGTCAATATGCTTTGCACATCACTCTCACGGACGCATTTTATGATAATTTGATCAGAGAAATACTTGTACAAACACGGATTATCACATATATAGAATTTTACTTGGCTGAAGAATCGGTCTTTCTCATTCTTAGACCATCTTTTTGGGATTCGACCTGTGGCTTTATAATTGACAATGTCAGCATACCACGGTATTTGTTCCACAACAGCCATATTGAACAGATGTTCATTCTGGAAAGAATCCTTTAGAGGAGTAATTTCCTTTGTGGATTCAAAAATAATCCTCGATAAATGGTCTGCAACAACATTCTCTGACCCCTTTTTATCTTTGATTTCCAGGTCGAATTCTTGTAGCAACAGAATCCACCGAATCAGTCGGGGCTTAGAGCGGCATGATCAGAGTAAACAACAACCTTAGTGCCCAATAGATATGATCAAAATTTATCTAAGGCGAAGACAACTACCAGCAAATCCTTCTTGGTAGTTGTGTAGTTCATCTGAGCTTCATTCAGAATTCTACTAGCTTAGTAAATGGCATATGACAACTTATCTTTTCTCTAACCCCAACATAAATCCTATGGCATAGTCAGAAGCATCAGACATGAGCTCAAATGGTAGAGACCAATCTGGTGGATGAATAATCGGAGCTGATGAGAGTTGAGTACACAACTTCTTAAAGGAATGAAGGCACTCTCTGTCAAAGATGAAAATCGCGTCCTTAGCCAATAAGTTGCATAATGGCAGAACGATTTTGATGAAATCTTTAATAAACCTTCGGTATAACCCGGCATGGCCCAAAAATGAGTGTATCTGCTTAACAAATGTGGGAGGAGGCAGTGTTGAAATTAATTCAACTTTTGCTTTATCTACCTCTATCCCTCGCTTAGATATAATATGGCCAAGTACTATCCCCTCTTGAACCATAAAATGGCTCTTTTCCCAACTTAGGATCGGATTCGTCTCCTTGCATCTCTTAAGTACCAGTTCTAGATGTTTTAAACAGTCTTCAAAGGTTTCCCCAAAAATTGATAAGTCATCTATGAACACTTTAAGAAATTTCTCTACTATGTCAGAGAAGATAGACATCATACATCGTTGGAATGTTACTGGCGCATTACACAAACCAAACGACACCCGTCTATAAGCAAATGTGCCATATAGACAACTAAAAGTGGTTTTCTCTTGATCAACATGATCAATCGCTAGCTGATTGTAGCCGGAATACCCATCCAGAAAGTAGTAATAGCTCTGTCCGGCTAACCTCGCCAGGATTTGATCAATGAATGGCAAAGGAAAATGATCCTTCCTTGTGTTCAGATTGAGCTTTCTGTAATCAATACACACACGTCACCCTATGGTCATGCGCAGTGGAATTAGCTCACCTTTTGAGTTTGACACCTCTGTGATGCCCGGCTTCTTTGGTACCACCTGAGTTGGACTTACCCATGTGCTATGAGAAATGGGGTAAATGATACTCGTATATAGCAATTTTACCACTTCTTTTATCACCACCTCCTTCATATTTGGATTCAGCCTTCGTTACATTCATCGTGATGGCTTTGCATCCTCCTCAAGATGTATGTGATGCATGCAAATCGATGGGTCTATGCCTTTCAAATCAGCAACGCTCCATCCTATTGCCTCTTTGTTCTTACTTAGAACCTCGACTAGACTCGATTTCTATTTTTCTGTCAATTTTAAAGATATGATCACAAGAAGAGTCTCACCGGGTGCCAAGAAAACATATTTCAATTTTTTAGGCAGTTCCTTAAGTTCTAAAGTAGGAGGAGTAGTTAAGGATGGAATTGGTAAAGTATTTGAAACTATCAGAAGGGGTTCGACTAGCTCCCGCCATGGTGAAGTGTATAAAGCAGTCTCTATCTCATCCAACTTTTCATTTTGAAGTTTCCATTGTGACTCCCAATCAACCACTTCCTCATCCGGCCATTCTCTAGTCATAAATGACTCCAGCTCATCCTTCTCTAAGATTTGAGTGACAAAATCTAGTATGATATCATCCAATTCATCGCACTCATTAATCTGGAAACATTCCCCTGATTCAGGCAATTGGTGGCTTCCTTCGAACACATTCATCCTAACCTCATATTTCCAAATGTCAAATATGAAATTACCTAGACGATTGTGAAAATAGCCTAAGGGGGGGGGGGGGGGGTGAATAGGCTTTTTGTGGATTTATTGACAAATTAATATTTAATTGCGGAAAATTTAATTTTAATCCAATCACAAAACCATAATTCTCAAACCACATCATTCAAGCAATATAAAACAAACATTAATATAGTGCAAAAAATAAAGCAAGAGATGACACAAAATTATAAGTGGAAAAACCAAGGAGAAAACCACGGGTACACTCAGGTACCGATGCACTATGAATCAACAAGTACAGACTCTATGAGAGTTTTAGACTTACAATCACTCCTGATATGCCTTCCTCTACTCACGGTCTGAAACCCTTGAATCACTCGTACTTCACGAAACACGATTGCTCTGCTGACACTATGAGAGACTCACAAATCACGCCTGGTTTGCCTTTCTCTACTCGCGGTTAGACTTCCTCGAATCACTCCGTACTCGAACGGATCAAAGAAACCTCGTTGCAATGGACGATGTGATGATTTTTCAACAATCACTCATCCAATCGTGCATATAGAACTTCGATGTAGAAGCAGGATTGAAGATACTCAACACAAGAGATAACACCAATATATATGATCACTCCATAATGACCTCTCTGTGTGTGTCACTTTGTAGAAGAATATGAATGATAGAATATTGCAGAGCTCTCACCAAAAATCATCGTAAAGAACCGTAGCCTCTTCTCTTGTAGAATCTTTGTATTTATAGGGCAAGTCATAGAAAACCCTAACCTTGCCTTCTTATGTAATTTCACAATACCTTGATAAATACTCTAAAATCTAATTTAAATATGTGTATACGTCAATATATAGAGGTCTGAAGTCGTCGATCACTTAAAAACTCAAAGTAGGGACCAAACTGGAAAAATCCGAAAGCACCCCAAAATAAATCCTGCGTAACAAGTAATCACGTGACCGAGCATTGGGACCTATACTTGGGCGTAGGTCTAGGGCGTAGGGTCCCCTTCCAGTTCTAAAACCACAACATAGGTCAGAGCTAATTTGTCTTGTTTCACCCTCTGACAACGTAGGTATGTTTCATCTTTTGTAGTTGTTTTTGTTTTTTTTTATATTTGAACTAGACTGGTCATCTCGAACTCCCGATGCTTTTGGTTGAAGTCATGATGTCTGGAAATGACAATTTTTCCCTCCTGTGAAATGACGATGTTTGGAAAAGATGATTTTGCCCTCCGGTATCCTTCTTTGCTTTGACACACTCTTTGAGTTTTTTCTCGAGATAGAAATGAACATATTAACAACTCGATTGCAAATACACAAAACTCTCAACATGACAATTAACTGAACATGGTTATTGTCTAGAACATGCCAAACACAAATAATACTATAAATGTTCTTACAAATCCATGGCTCCAGTTCTTTAGTTAATGCATGCATTTGCCGTGGCCAAGAATAGTCTTCCTAATATTACTGGAATGTGTTTCTTTGAGTTAGGGACATGTTCTGTATCCAAGACTACAAAATTAACCGGAAAATAAAACTTGCCCACTTGAACAATGACATCTTCAAGAACTCCTCTTGCCTGCTTGACTGATCGATCAACAAATTGAAGTAGGACCTCAATGGGACTAAACTCACCTAACCCTAGCTATTGGTAGATTGAATAAGGAAACAACTAAATACTCATGCCTAGATCAATAAGAACTCTACCAATTTCTTGGTCGCCAATGACACATGGAATAGTGGGAGCACCGGGATCTTTCCTCTTAGTTGTACTATCGTTTAAAAGTAATGAACTCACTTGTTTAGTTAAGAGTATTTTTGTTAGATTCTTCACTCCGCTCTTTTGCTTCTGGGTGCAAAGATCCTTAAAAAACTTAGTGTAAGGTGGTATCTAGGCGATTACATCTAAGAGAGGTAAATTAATCTCGATTTGTCAGAATGTTTCCAACATATCAGATTCTTTTAGCTTTCTGTACTTTATCGGCTCTCTAAGATGTTGAGGAAATGGCGCTGTCTCCTCATAATTCGCTCTTTCCGGCTCTTCAAGTAATGTCTGATCGACATTGTCTTCCACCGATGGTTGGTCTTTCTGCACTCTTTCAGTCGCTTTCCTTGCAGCCTCCTTCTTTTCTTCTTCTTTAGCTTTGTTCCTCTTCTCTTGTTTGACTTCCTTTATTTTCTGCAACCTCTCTTCACACTCTGCCTCTACTCTACTCTCCACTTCCCCTACCACTTCTTAGAATCTTAATTGCTTCAACCGTTTCATTAATTTCATTGACAAATGATCCGAGCTCCAGTGCTTTTTGTGCCCATAGGTTAACGACAGGCTAACTAGGTAATCTTCCTGGTTCTCTTACATTCCTCTCATTTTCCATTTGGCCCATCTGCATTTATAGTTATGCCAATGATTGGGTATGAATGCCTAGCTTGTTATGAATGTCCAGTATAACTTGCTCTAACCTATTAGTCTAGAAATCGGGTGAAGGAGTTTGGCTTCTTTAAGGATGGGTTTGGTAATTATATGGATGCACAACCTGATTGTTATTGAATGATTGAAGATCTTGAGAATTATTGAATGGTTGAAGAACTTGGGAATTATTGAAGATTGGAGATCTTGGGAATTATTGGATGTTCTGGGTTGGTAATTGGATTGAGAATTTCTAGCCATGATTGTTGGTTGTGAGTCGAATGATTGTTGACTCTGTTGGAACCTTGGCTGTTGGTTATATGATTATTGTCTCTTAGTGAACCTTGGTTGTGGGTTAGATGATTGCTATCTGCTTGTGAATCTTGGCTGTTGATTGGATGATTGTCCCTATTGGGACCTTAATGGTGGATTCTCTACATTGATAGATTTGTAGGATAGGAGTGGGTGATTTCTGGCATTTCTGGCAATGGAAGTGTATGAGTTGGTGAAAGGAGCATTATTGGAATAGTTCCACGATGTGTCAGCAACCATTATCTCCTGACACTCATTTTAGAAATACTCCACTTTGACTTCATATGTCTCTCTAGGAGGGGAATCACTTCGCTGCATAAACTTTTCAATTCTTTCTAATTTATCTCCAAACAATGCCATCATATCTTTCACATCATCATGCTCTACAACATAAGATTTCGCAGACCTCTTATCATGTTGTCCACCTCTAGACCTCAGCTCAAATTGAAATTGAATTGTGTTTTCACTAATATTATCAAATATCTCCAAAAGTTCTTTAACTGGTTTCAAGATAAATTGACCTTGTGTTTCCTCATCTATCAAAGTCTTATGCGTCTCTCCAAGTCCCTTGTAGAAATTTTTAGCTATATCTTGTTCAGAAAACCTATGGTGGGGACACTTATACAAAATTTCATTATGTCTCTTCCAAGCATCATGAAAATGTTCAGCAGGTAACTGCTTAAAGCTTCTGATTTCATCTTGTGCTTCAGAGGTCTTTCCTATGGAATAATGTTTTTCTATGAATTCTCTTTCTAGGGATTCCTAATCCATTTTAATTTCTTTTGGTAATTTGATGTAGCTTCTTTTACCTCTCTCTTTCAATGACAAAGGGAATAATCTCACTCGCAAGTCATTTTTGCATATTGTCATACCTAAAAATAGAGGCTACCTCTAGGAAATTATTGATGTGCTGGTATGGGGCCTCTATTCTAAGGCTTGAAAATTTTGGAAGCATAATAATCGTACTTGTCTTGATCTCGAAGTGTTTCACTCCTTTTTTCTCCGGAAAATTAGCATAGAAGTCGTATGCATCGGGCGTGTAATATCCTTTAAGAGATGTCTCTAGTGCCCTTGGCGGGTAGGCTCTTTTGTCACCTATCACTTCTTCTTCTAACTAACGTTGACGCTCCTCAATAGCTCGACGTATACGAAAAAGAGTCTTTTCGATCTCAGGATCGTACTCGACTAACGCAGTGCTAAAATTAGAACAGGTCGATCTATTGGTCAAACACTACTCAAACAAGTATTTTTCATTTCAAAATTTTTGTAAATTTTTTTTTAACTAAATCAACTACTTCTAAACTACTTTAACTATAAACAGAAAATCAAGCTAGAATTAAATGTAAAAATCAAGGTAACACTAAAACTCACAAAAGTTCCAGACGCAACATTAGAAGCTCTGCTTTTCCCTTTTATGTTCTTCAGAGTGCTTGTTAATGACATAAAAATCTAAATTTAGCTACAACTACAATAACACAATGCAAAATAAATTACTAAAGCTATTTGAACAATACCAAGTCGCCAGCAGCGGCGCCAAAAACTTGATACGACGTCAGGTGTGTAAAAATATGTGGTTAAAAATAATACGTTAACAACTCTAGATTTTACCCTACGTAAGTGCACGTATCAATTGTAGAATGGAAAATGACTTGAGTAAGGGATATCGATCCTACAGAGACTAAGATTGTTCACTTTAGCAATTCAAAAACACTGAATTATATTTTTTGAGAATGGTTTGTTTGGGTGGTCAAAGACCAAATAATCAATTTTAACTAAAATTATATAGAAAGTAAATTAAATTGGTTGTGATTCAGATGAGAGAGAAAACAAGGATTTTCATCACTCCACCACTAACTACATAACATAATTCCTCACTGTATCAACTGTAAGAGGGCGATCCATAACTGTGAATCAGGTCGTACTGCAAATAGCTAAATACGATCCCAAAAAGGATTACCATTAATCGGATTGTGATACCCCATCTCATGACTGACCTAACTAGTACATGCCAATTATATTACTCTAATCTATTACTAATGCATGAAAATAAACTAAAACATGTCTTTATTAAATCGCCAAGGCACGACCTGTGTCAACCTATGGTTTCAAGTTTCATTACCACTATTTTGTAAAAAACCATAATTAAGCATCCGAGTTCCTGCTCATATTGAATAATCATAGTTGTGCAAAGTATTATAAGAATTTAGAACAAACATATTATTTTATATTGGAAATCATAATGGTCTCTTAACTACTACAATCATCACAGTATGGGTAATAGTTTCCTCTGGTTACAATTGAAAACAATGAAAGAACTACATTACTTGGCTAGGGTTTGGCTAGAAAATCCTAGATACCGTGTTAGTTGGTCATGGTGGAAGGTGACTACATCGATGATGCAAAAATGATTTACATAGTCTTCTTCTCCAGATCTCTAGGTTTTGAATACTCTGAATGTATGAACATGAACCTCCACAACTGAACAACCCTAATGAACGTCTCCTCTAAAATCCCCCATCACACTAATATATGATCGTGTATATATAGGCAATGGTGTAAAAAGGCAATTTTCAGTCTTTTCACTCTCAACTTCATGCAAACCCTAATCTTATGATATATATAAGTTTATATGCATGTATACGCTTCAAGTGTAGCTAGCCTACGCTTCAAGCGTAGGTCCAACCTTACCTCCAAGCGTAAAAATGTGATTTCCAACCAAGTTTTGAAATTGAAAGCGTAGGCATTTTATGGAAAACCAATTTTGTTCATGAATGCACTAAAATGACCGTCTTAAACCCATGACAGTTTTTGTGCAAGATGACGGCTTCTGGAAATGTCATTTTTGCCTTTTGGGAGTCATTTTTGTCTCGGACTCCCACATTGACTCCTCTTTTGGATAGAAAGAACACACTCTTCAGTTAATTCACCGAAGTTAGCTCCATTTCTTCATTAAGCTCCTAAAACATACTTAACACACAAACAACATAAAAATACTTTCATTCCATTATTTAGTATTTTTATCTGAAACAACATAAAAATACTAAAACATACTTAACACACAAACAACATAAATATAAAATGACTAATATTTGACACCTATCAGATGGAAATACAAGTTAGAGTTGGATCATAAGTTGTTTCCACTTTCCTATTCAGGCAAGGGTTTAAAATCTTTTTCCTCTTTGAGTATTCTATATCCATCTATAAATACACCCATAGGGTAGACACAATTCACAATTCACAACAGTAGGGTAATATAGTTAGATTTTCTCATCTATTCTTTCTTCTTCTTCTTTCAATGTCGAGAGTGTGAGGATGGATGGTGGTAATGGGAATTATTCTGACCCAGAGGAATTCATAGAGGGGGAAGAGCATCATGTACAGACCGAAAGGGTAAATAATGGAGCAACAAGTCGGAAGAGAAGAAGAACCACACCGAGAACGTTTCTGGAGTGCATGCTGCAATTCAAAGAATTTTTTATTCCGGAGAGGATGAACCGAGTATTAATCGCACCTGGAAGGAGAATCCTTAAGCAATGAGGATTGTAAAATTTAGAGCACTAGGCATGAGAAAAGGTGTATTCGAGATTGGTCCGAAAATTCTATGAAAATATGATGATTTTGGGACCGCTAGGATTTGAGATTCTGTCAGCTAAAGTGACTTAGTGGAGTGGTCCTATTGTGATTGGAAAAATAAGTATTCTTGATGCGTGGAATATACCAATTGGTAGTCCGACAAACTTAGAAGGAAGACTGATAGAGCATCCTCAGGTATGGCCACATACGGATAGAGAGATGGTGAGAGAATTGTGTGATTTGTCAGATCAAGGTGAGAAGACATGTGAAAATTGGTGGTTGTAGTCGGATCTACTTTATCCGGATTGTGTCATTTTGGGTCAAATTTGGCGAAATAATCGGACTAGTGTAAGCGATCACACAATGCTTAGAACATTGTATGCCCTAACTCATGGGGATAAAATGTGTATTTCGACAGTGGTAATGGCTGAGATGTCGATTGCCCAAGCAATTGTGAGTAGACAGTTGGCAAGTGCAGATAAATTTGAACATTATCTTCTATACCCATTTCTGTTATCGAAGATCATTGTAGAGCAATTGGGTGATAGGATGAAGGAGCTAGATGATATACGGTGGATAATTATGAAGATATATCCGGAGGAAGCCGTGGATAAATTGAAAGAGACAGCAGACTGCCGGATATGGTTAAAAAGCGCTGTGACTAGAGATGATGAAGAAGAGGGTGATTAAGATTAGGTTTTCGTTTTAGTATTAGGATTTTTGGTTCTGTTTTGTTTTCAGGGACAGTAGACCCTTAAGGCCACGTCTTTATTTTTATTTTATTTTATTTTGTAGGATTGTAGGCCCATAAGGCCAAATCATTTATTTATTTATTATCATTATTGTTAATAAATAAATAAAAAAGAATAAATTTTAATTCCTTGAAAAATTGGTGACTTTCTGGATATTTTTGAAATCTCTTTTCCTTTACTATGATTGGGTATTTGTGCTTTGTTGATTATACCTACAAGTGATCCAAATCAAGTTTGGGGAGGGGATTCATGCTTTGCTTTGAAATCCAGAATTGAGCATCAAGGGTAACTATATCTAATTTCCTATATTATTTTTGACCATGAGGACATGGTCTGATTTAAGTTTGGGAGTGAGTGTATAGAATTACATGGAACGAAAATTTTCGATTTTTTTTTTTGAAATTCTAAGATTTTGGACCAGTTCTTTGTTTTTACGCATGGTTGATTTGCATTACAATTTGATTGAGTTCTTGTTTATGATGTATGAGTAGTATGTGTTGTGATATTTCCATCCATGAGAATAATGATTAGATCGAGTTAATAAAGTGATGTGGTTTTACATGGGTGAGTGAAATTGAAATTAAGAAATACGACTTTCACCTATAAGCACAATCACACATTCACTATGGGATTTAGGTTGATATTTGACTATGAAGTTGAAAATAATAATTTGCCACAATAAAAGGGGAGAAGGGGCCTCGGTATCACCAATATCATTGTTCGCGAAAAAAGGGAGAAAACTAATGAGCATATATCCCATGGAAGAAGCTCGGGTCCAATTGGTCGAGACTAAAAATCCTTGCTGGAAAGTCCGGAGATTTAGAAAGATAAAAAAGATAAAAATGGAAATATGAAAAGATGAGTGTTTATGAAAAATGGCAAAATTTGATCAATGAAGTAGGAAAACAAAGATTGAAATACCATGGTAGAATGTTCACAAAAACACGGAAGGTTATCCGGATTGAGAGTAGAAAGTAGCGAAATCATTCACTTTAGTGGGAACCATTCATGACATAAAGACCAATATAATTTTTGTTCGGTAGTGAGTGGGAATATTTGCATCCATGCTGTCTTTTACATGATATCATGACTTAATTAAACTTGTGTGTGTACTCATGATTGCGTGATTATAGAGAATTGAGATGTTTGTATGTACCATCACTGGAAACCTTCACGAGACTTCTCTCGTCCACTAGGGGTAACCTAGGGGCTTAAAAAGGCTGTTACACATGCTAAGTGTAATCGTCAACCCTCACGAAAGCAAGGGATTATGTTAGATTAATTAGAGTAGATAGATTAAAAATCATCACAAGAAAGTTTCCCTGAGTTCATTGTTAAGGGACTAGCAATATGTAAGTTTGGGGGTGTGATAGGTGTTCAAAAATATCCATTTTAATCTCCTATCTTATTGTTGTTATGTCCATTGCATTATTTGGTATTTTTATGATGTTTGTGTGTTAAAACATATTTCAGGAGCTTAAGGAATAAATTGAGCTAACTTCAGTTAATTAACTGAAGAGTGTGTTCTTTCTATTGAAAGATGAGAGTCAAAGAGGTAGTCGGAGTGAAAAATGCCTCCCGGTGGGCAAAAATTGCATTTCTAGAAGCCGTCATCTTCCATAAAAAGTATCATGGGTTTAAGACGGTCATTTCGGTGTATTTACGAAGAAACGTGATTATCCATAAAATACCTACACTTTAAGTTTCAAAAAGTGGCTAGAAAACATATTTTTTGCGCTTAGACCTACGCTTGAAGCGTAGGCCAGGTACCCTTGAAGCGTATTTGCGGCAAGTTTTATGGTTTTTTTTTTATTTATGTCTGTTCGACTCTAGACCTCTATATACATGTATATACACTTATATATCAGTTTTGGGGTTTGCATAAGGGAAGTGAAAAGACTGTAAAGGACCTTTCTATCCCATTGCCTATATATGCAGGATCATATATCAGTGTAGAAGGGACGTTCATTAGAGTTCATGAGGGTTGTTCAGTTGTGGAGGTTCACTTTCATTTAGAGAGGTTCATTCAGACGTACTATTGTGGAAACCCATATTCAAACTTATAGATCCGGAGAAGAAGACTATGGAGATCGTTTCTACATCACAGATGCAGTCACCTTCCACCATGGCCAAATAACTCGGTATCTATGGTTTCTACCAAAAATCCTAGCCAAGTAATGTAGTTCTTTCATTATTTTTAATTGTAACGAGGGGAAACTATTGACTATACTGTGATGATTGTAGTAGTTAAGAGACAATACTGATTTGTAATATAAAATTATATGTTTGTTCTAAATTCTTGTCTTGGATGAAATGAATGTATTATTTTGGACATCTATGATTATTCAATATGAGCAGGAACTTAGATGCTTAATTATGGTTTTCTACACAATGATGGTAATGAAACTTGAAACCATAGGGTGACACAGGTCGTGCCTTGGCGATTAATATAGACATGCTTTAGTATATTTTCATGTAATGGGAGTAGATTAGAGAAGTATAATTGACATGTACTAGTTAGGTCAGTCATGAGACGGGTTGTCACAATTCGGTTGATGGTACTCCTTTTTGGGGTTGTATTTAGCTATTTGTTGTACGACCTGATTCACAGTTATGGATCGCCCTCTTACAATTGATACAGTGAGGAACTATATTATGCTGTTAGTGGTAAAGCGATGGTAATCCTAGTTTTTTTCTCTCATCTGAATGACAACCAATTTAATTTGCTCTTTAGATAATTTTAATTACAAAAGTTAATTTGGTCTTTGACCGCCCAAACAAACTATTTTCAGAAAATATATTTCAATGTTTTTGAATTGCTAAAGTGAACAATCTCAGTCTTTATGGGATCGATATCCCTTACTCAAGCCATTGCTATACTATAATTGATACGTGCGCTTGCGTAGGGTAAAGCCTAGCATCGTTAAGGTGTCATTTTTAACCACATAGTTTTACACACCTGAAGTCACATCATGTGGCTTAAACTGCGCATCCCAATCATCAAATCTTTCATCCGGACACTCTCTAGTCATAAATTATTCTAACTCATATTTTCCAGAATTTGAGTTAGAAAACCTTCTATGATATCATCGAGTTCATCACACTCATTAATGTGGAATCAATCCCTTGATTCCGGCAAGTGGTGACTCCCTTCGAAGACATTCATCCGTACTTTCATATTTCCAAAGGTCAGATCATGGTTCCAGTTCTGCAGTTGATACATGCATTTGCCATGGCCAAGAATGGTCTTCCTAATTTTATCGGGAAGTGTTTCTTTGAGTCAGGGATAGGTTCTGTATCTAGAATTACAAAATCTATTGGAAAGTACAACTTGCCCACCTGAACAATGACGTCTTCTAAATTCCTCTTGCCTGCTTGACTGACCAATCAACAAATTTGAGTACAACCGCAGTGGGACTAAGTTCACCCAACCTTGTTGTTGGTAGACTGAATAAGGAAGCAAGTTAATACTCGCACCTGGATCAAAAAGAGCTCTACCAATTTCATTGTCACCGATGACACATTGAATTATGGGAGCAATGGGATCTTTCCTTTTTGGTGGTGTATCGCTCAAGAGCAATGAACTTACTTGCTCCATAAATAGTATTTTCTTTGGACACTTTGCTCTGCTCCTTTGCTTTGCAGAGATCCTTGAAAAACTTAGCATAAGGTGGTATCTGGGCAATAACATCTAAGAGGGGCAAATTGATCTTATTTTTTTGGAATATTTCCAACATATCAGATTCTTTAAGCTTCCCATACCGGGTCGATTCTCTAAGACGCTGAAGGAATGGCACTGTTTCCTCGTAACTTGCCCTTTCTGGCTCTCTGAGTAATGTCTGATCGATATTTTCATCCACTGATGTTTTGATTGCCTATTAAGGTCTGGTTTAGCCTATCATTATGGAAACCTGGTGGAGGAGTTTGGTTTCTTTGAGGCTGGGTCTGGTAGTTATATGGTTGCACAACCTGATTATTATCGAATAGTTTGAGAGATTGAGGATTATTGGTTAGCTATCTGGGATGGTATTTTGACTGAGGATTTTAAGCTATGATTGTTCGTTGGGTGTTGAATAATTGTTGACTCTATTGGAACCTTGGCTGTGGATTATATGAATGTTGTCTCTTAGGGAACCTTTGGTTCTGGATTGGCCAATTGTCCTTGTAGGAACCTTGGTGGTGGGTTCGCCACATTTGTAGATTTATAGGATAGAAGTGGATGATTTCTGGCATTTGAGGTATATGAATTAGTGAAAGGAGCATTATTTGAATAGTTCCACGATGCATTGACATCGGTAACCATTATGTCCTCACTCTCATTTTGAGAATACTCAGTTTCTACTTCTAACATTTCTCTAGGAGGGGAATGACTTCGCTAAAGAAACTTGTCAATTCTTTATAGTTTCTCTCCTATCAATGCCATTAAATCTCTCACATCATCATGATTTACGACATAAGCTTTCTCAGATCCTCTATCTTGTCCTCCTCTAGACCTTATATACATATTGAATAATATTCTCACTAATATTGTCAAACATTTCAAAGAGTTCTTTTGCCAGCTTCAAGGTAAATTGACCTTGTGTTGACGAATCTATCAAAGTCTTATGTGCATCTCTAAGTCCCACATAAAAATTCTTAGCTATATCGTGTTCAGAGAACCAATGGTGCGGACACTTATACAAGATTTCTTTATATCTCTCCCAAACATCATGAAACTGTTCACCAGGAAATTCTCTAAAAACTTTTATTGCATCTTGTGCTTCTGAGGTCTTTCCTATGGGATAATGATTTTCTATTAATTCCTTTTTAAGAGCTTCCCAATCAATTTTAGTTGCTTTAGCCAATTTAATATACCATATTTTGGCTCTTTCCCTCAACGACCTAGAAAATAATCGCACTCGCAGATCATTCTTGGATAAATTATCATACCTAACAGTAGTGACTACCTCTAAGAAATCATTGATATGTTGGTATGGGTCCTCAATTCTAAGTCCAAAATATTTAGGAAGCATATAAATAATGCTTGTCTTGATTTCAACATGCTTTGCACCTTCTTCTTTTGGAAAATTAGCATATGAATCATACGTATTCGGTGCGTAGTATCCTTTTCGTGACGTCTCTGGTGTCCTTGGTTGGTTGGCTCTTTGGTCACCCATCGCGCCTTCTTTAATGGTTTGGTCGGTGCCTTCCTCTAACAGACGTTGACACTCCTTAATAGCTCAACGTAAACGATGGAGAATCTTTTCAATCTTAGGATCGTACTTGACTAACGCAGTGCCAGAAATAGAATGGGTTGATCTATCGGTCATACGCTACACTAACGGCTATATATTTTTTTTTTAAACTTTATGAAATAAAAACAAACTAAATTAACTACTTCTAAATTACTTTAACTATGAACAAAAAATATAGCTAGAATTAAATGCAAAAATTAAGGTAAAACTAAAACTCACAAACTATTCTAGACGTAACTTCAGAAGCTCTGCTTTCTCCTTTTATGCTCTTTAGAGTACCTGTCAATCACACAAAAATCTTACTTTAGCTACAACTATAATAACGCAATGTGAATAAACTACTAAAGCTATTGAGCAATGCTTAGTCCCCGATAACGACGCGAAAAACTTGATGTGCCTCACGTGTGTACAAAATATGTGGTTAAAAACAACAGCTTAATGAAGCTGGGTTTTACCCTTTGTAAGCGCACACATCCATTGTAGAATAACAACAGCTTGAGTAAGGGAGATCGATCCCACATAGACTAAGATTGTTCACTTTAATAGTTCAAAAATAATGAGTTATATTTCTGAAAAGTTGTTTGTTTTGGTGGTCAAATACCAAATTATATACATTAACTAAATTATTCTAAAAGGAAAGTAAATTGGTTTGTGATTCAAGAGAGAGAAAAACTAGGGTTTTTATCGCTCCACCACTAACTGCATAACATAGTTCTATCCATGTAACAATTGTAAGAGGGAAATCCATAAACTTTAAATCATGTCGTACCGCAAATAGCTAAATACGACTACAAAAAGGAATACCATCAACTGGATTGCGATAACCCATCTCATGACTGAACTGATTAGTACACGCCAATTAAATTACTCTAATCTACTCCTAATGCATGAAAATAAACTAAAGCATGTCTATATCAACTGGCCAAGGCATGGTCTGTGTTTTTTCCACCATTGTGTAGAAAATCATGAATTAAGCATTCGAGTTCAAGCCCATAGTGAATAATCATGATTGTCTAAAATAATATTTTTATTCCATCTAAGACAAGAATTTATAACAAATGTAGAATTTTGTATTAAGAATAAAAACGGTCTCTTATCTACTACAATCATCAAAGTATGGTCATACTTTCCCCTCGTTACAATTTAAAATAAATAAGAATTACATTACTTGGTTAGGGTTTTGCTAGAAAATCCTAGATACCGAGTAAGTTGATCATGGCTGAGGCGAACTACATCTTTGGTATAGAATCGCCTTGCATAATCCTCCTCCGTGGATCTTTAGATCTTGAATGGTTCCTCTTTCTGAATGGAATCTCCACACCATGACGGCAACAATAATTCTGAATGTAAACGTAGAAGAACTTTCTCAAATGAACCCTTAATTCTGATGGAAAGCCTTGTATTTATAAACAAAGGTGGAGGCAAACCCTAAGTTCGCCCTTTGTGGAAATTTCACTATCAATTCACATAAACCCTACTCTATGATGCATAATATGTGTTTTGCACGTACTTTGTTGTATAGGAGTCGTCGACGGATCATAGAATCAAAACGGGGGAAAATTGGGCATTGTAGTAGAAATTAGAAAAATTCTTGTCTCAGCTACACATTAGATGTACCTTGCGCATAGCCTGAGCGTAGAACTTCACTTTTTGGACACTTTTTTCTTCTATAGCTGAAGGCTTGGGCGTAGGCTTTTTCATGAAAACCACTTTTCTCCGCATCTGTGCCAAATTGACTGTCTTGATTCCTCGAGACTTTTTGCTTGATGTGACCGCTTCGGAAAATGACGTTTTTGCTTTCCGGGAGCCATTTTTGTCTCGAAAACACCTATTTGACTCTCTTATTGGATAGCAACGAACGTGTAATTGGTTAATTCACCAAATTTAGCTGTATTTCTTTATTAAGCTTCTAAAACATGCTTAAACACGCAAACGACAAAAAAATACCAAATAATGGAATGAAATCACGTAACTATAGCAAGATAGTGGCTTAAAATGGACAATATTGAGCACCTATCATTTTAACACTTGCTGACAGATCCACTAAACACCCACGATGGATAATAGAGGATGTCAATGTTGAAATCGATTACCTCTATTTTCCAGTTGATTTTGTTGTTTTGGATATGGAACCTGTTAATGATCCAACTAGACATATACAGATAATCCTAGGTCGACCATTTTTATCGACTACAAATTCATGTATAAACTATAGAACTGGGGCTATGGAATTATTATTCGAAAATATGAAGGTTTGGAAAAATTTCTTTGAATCTAGCTATCCATTAGAAGGTAATAAATATTGCTTTATAGTAAAATCTCTTAACAAATCATCACCAGATATTGTACTTAAACTAGTGGATAAATAACCTGATGACTTCATAGATTGTCAGCTAGAAACATTAACAGCTAAAGCTATACCTGATATTATTTTAGAAATGTTGTCAGAATATTATGAGGAAGAGGTAAGTAAACAACGTTTTGCTGAAGCTAAAAAAGTAAAAAATAAAAAGACAGTAATTAAGCCTAAACTAATCATACAAAGTATACCCCCACTAAAGAGAGAAAAGTACCTTCTGGATGATCATAAATTAAAGTACGAATGTATCTTATCCAGAGATGAATATACAGAGTTAGCAATAGAAAAAGCCATGGAGGAAATTAAAAGAAAAAAATTGGAAAATCTATTGCAACCTGCTTCAGCAGTCGCATACCGCGACTAGGTTCAAGAATTTTACCAGAATATATATTTAAATGACACTGAAGTGAGAAAAGTGTTACATACAATAGTAAAGAGGCATGAAATAGAAATATCCCTTGGTACCATTGCTAAAGCATGACATATTCCTCATAAGACACCCTTGGAATTAGTGGAAAAGTTTTCGAAAATCCCGCCCTATGATCTTACAACTCGTGACATGGCTAGGATTAATTCTGGAAATGACGACATAAAAATCATAAAGGGAGGGATTACAAAGGCACAAAGTCGACCTAAACTATGGTTTATAGATAATATTATCATGAGACGAGTAGGTATTAAGTTTGGTAATGACCGAGGGCCATCAGTTATCAAAATGCTCTATTTTTTTTATCAAGGATATTGGGTGTCTATACCAAATATTATTTATGATCAAGCTAGCTTTATGTCTTTATTAAGCTCTTGAAACATGATTAAACACGCAAATGACATAAAAAAATACGAAATAATGGAATGAAATTAGGTAAATATAGTATGATAGTGGCTTAAAATGGACAATATTGAACACCTATCATTTTACAATTTGGTGACCGATCCACTAAATTCTAAAGATGGATAATAGAGGATGTCAGTGTTGAATTCGATAACTTCTATTTCCCTGTTGACTTTGTTGTTGTGGTTAGGGAACTTCTTTATGATCCCACTAGACAGATACCGGTAATCCTTGGACGATCATTCCTAGCAACTGCAAATTCATGTAAAAACTATGGAACTGGGGTTATGGATTTATTATTCGAAAATATGAATGTTTGGAAAAATATCTTTGAATCTGGCTATCTAGTAGAATATAATAAGGAATGCTTTATAAATAGAAGCTCTTGACAAATCATCACCAGAAATAGTACTGAAACCAGTGGATAAACCACCTGATGTCTTCGTAGAATGTCAGCTAGATACATTAACAGCTAAACTTGTACCTGATATTATTTGAGAAATGTTTTCGGAATATTATGAGGAAGTGGTAAGGAAACAACGTTCAGCTGAAGCTGAAAAAGAAAAAAAATAAAGAAACAATACTTAAGCCTGAACCAACTATACCAAGTAAACCCCCACTAAATGGAGAAAAGAACCTTCTGGATGATCGTAAATTAATGTACGAATGTATCTTCTTTAGGGATGAATATCAAGAGTAAGCAATAGAAAAATCTATGGAGGAGCTTAAAAGACAAAAAATGGAAAATTTATTGCAACCTGTTTCAGACGTCGCATACCCTGACTTGGTTCAGAATTTTACCAGAATATATGTATAAAAGACACTAAAGTGAGCAAAGTGTTACATACAAGAGTACAGGGGCATGAAATAGAAATATCCCCTAATACTATTGCTAAAGCATTACATATTCTTCATAAGACACAATCGAAATTAGCGAAAAAGTTTCCGAAAATCCTGCCCTATGACCTTACGATTCGTGACATGGCTACGATTATTTGTGGAAATAACGACACAAAACTCATAATTGAAGGGATTACAAAAGCACAAAGTCGACCTAAACTATGGTTTATGGATAACATTATCACGAGACAAGTAGGTATTAAATTTGGTAATTACCGAGGGCCATCACTTATCAAAATGCTATATTATTTCGATCGAGGATATTGGGTGTCTATACCGGATATTATTTATGAACATGTTAGCTCTATTTCTTTATTAGGTTCCTAAAACATGCTAAAACATGTAAACAACATAAAAAATGCTAAATAATGGAATAATATGACGTAACTATAGCAAGATAGTTACTTAAACTGGATAATATTGAGGGCCTATCATTTTACAACTTGGTGACAGATCCACTAAACACCCACGATGGATAATAAAGCATGTCATTGTTGAAATTGATAACTTCTATTTCCCTGTTGACTTTGTTGTTTTGGTTATGGAACTTGTTAATAATCCCACTAGACAGATATCGGTAATCCTAGGCCGACTATTTTTTTTCAACTGCAAATTCATGTATAAACTATAGAACTGGGTTATGGACTTATTATTCGAAAATATGAAGGTTAGGAAAAATATCTTCGAATCTGGCTATCCATTAAAATGTAATAAGGAATGTTTTATAGTATAAGCTCTTGACAAATCATCACCATAAATAGTACTTAAACCAGTGGATGTACCACCTGAGGTCTTCGTAGATTGTCAGCTATGCACATTTACAGCTAAACCTTTAACTGATATTATTTTAGAAATTTTGTCCGAATATTATCAGGAAGAGGTAAAGAAACAACTTTTAGATGAAGTTGAAAAATAAAATAATAAAAAGATAGTAATTAAGCCTAAACCAACCATTCCAAGTATATCCCCACTAAAGAGATAAAAGTACCTTATGGATGATAGTAAACTAAAGTATGAATGTATCATCTTTAGAGATGAATATCGAGAGTTAGCAATAGAAAAAGCCATGGAGTTACTTCAAAGATGAAAATTGGAAAATTTATTGCATCCTGCTTCAGCAGTCGCATACCCCGACATGGTTCGAGATTTTTACCAGAATATATATTTAAGAGACATTGAAGTGAGCAAAGTGTTACATACAAGAGTACAAGGGCATGAAATAGATATATCCCCTGGTACCATTGCTAAATCATGGCATATTCCTCATAAGACACCTTCGGAATTAGTGGAAAAGTTTCCAAAAATCACGCCCTATGAGCTTATAACTCGTGACATGGCTACGATTATTTGAGAAAATAACGACACAAAACACAAAATGGGAGGGATTACAAAAGCACAAATTCGACCTGAACTATTGTTTATAGATAACAGTATCATGACACGAGTAGGTATTTAGTTTGGTAATGACCGAGGGCCATCCCTTATCAAAATGCTCTATTTTTTCGATCAAGGATATTAGGTGTCTATACCGGATATTATTTATGATCAAGTTAGCTCTATTTCTTTATTAAGCTCTTGAAACATGCTTAAACACGCAAATGACCTAAAAATACCAAATAATGGAATGAAATTACGTAACTATAGCATGATAGTGGCTTAAAATGGACAATATTGAGCACCAATTATTTTACAACTTGGTGATAGATCCACTAAACACTAACGATGGATAGTAGAGGATGTCATTGTTGAAATCGATAACTTTTATTTCCCTATTGACTTTGTTGTTGTGGTTTGGGAACTTCTTTATGATCCCACTAGACAGATACCGGTAAACCTTGTTCGATCATTCTTAGCAACTGCAAATTCATGTAAAAACTATAGAACTGGGGTTATGGATTTATAATTCGAAAATATGAAGGATTGGAAAAATATCTTTGAATCTGGATATCCATTAGAATATAATAAGGAATGCTTTATAATAGAAGCTATTGACAAATCATCACCAGAAATAGTACTTAAACCAGTGGATAAACCACATGATGTCTTCGTAGAATGTCAGCTAGATACATTAACAACTAAACTTGTACCTGATATTATTTTAGAAATGTTGTCGGAATATTATGAGGAAGTGGTAAGGAGACAACGTTCAGCTAAAGCTGAAAACGAAAAAAAAATAAAGAAACAGTAATTAAGCCTGAACCAACTATACCAAGGAAACCCCCACTGAAGGGAGAAAAGTACCTTCTGGATGATCGTAAATTAATGTACGAATGTATCTTCTTTAGAGATCAATATCAAGAGTAAGCAATATAAAAATCTATGGAGGAACTTAAAAGACAAAAATTGGAAAATTTATTGCAACCTTCTTCAGAAGTCGTAAACCCTGACTTGGTTCAGAATTTTACCTGAATATATGTTTAAAAGACACTAAAGTGAGCAAAGTGTTACACACAAGAGTACAGGGGCAAGAAATAGAAATATCCCCTAATACTATTGCTAAAGCATGGCATATTCTTCATAAGACATAATCGGAATTACCGGAAAAGTTTCCGAAAATGCTGCCCTACGATCTTACAATTCGTGACATGGATACGATTATTTGTCGAAATAATGACATAAAATTCATAATGGGAGGGATTACAAAAGCACAAAGTCGACCTAAACTGAGGTTTATAGATAATATTATCATGAGACGAGTAGGTATTAAGTTTAGTAATGACCGAGGGCCATCACTTATCAAAATGCTCTATTTTTTTTATCAAGGATATTGGGTGTCTATACCAAATATTATTTATGATCAAGTTAGCTTTATGTCTTTATTAAGCTCTTGAAACATGATTAAACACGCAAATGACATAAAAAAATACGAAATAATGGAATGAAATTACGTAAATATAGCATGATAGTGGCTTAAAATGGACAATATTGAGCACCTATTATTTTACAACTTGGTGACGGATACACTAAATTTTAACGATGGATAATAGAGGATGTTAGTGTTGAATTCGATAACTTCTATTTCCCTGTTGACTTTGTTGTTGTGGTTAGGGAACTTCTTTATCATCCCACTAGACAGATACCGGTAACCTTGGACGATCATTCCTTGCAACTGCAAATTCATGTAAAAACTATAGAACTGGGGTTATGGATTTATTATTCGAAACTATGAATGTTTGGAAATATATATTTGAATCTGGCTATCCATTAGAATATAATAAGGAATGCTTTATAATAGAAGCTCTGGACAAATCATCACCAGAAATAGTACTGAAATCAGTGGATAAACCACCTGATGTCTTCGTAGAATGTCAGCTAGATACATTAACAACTAAACTTGTACCTGATATTATTTTAGAAATGTTGTCGGAATATTATGAGGAAGTGGTAAGGAAACAACGTTCTGCTGAAGCTGAAAAAGAAAAAATAAAGAAATAGCAATTTAGCCTGAACCAACTATACCAAGTAAACCCCCACTAAAGGGAGAAAAGTACCTTCTGGATGACCGTAAATTAATTTACAAGTGTATCTTCTTTAGAGATGAATATCTAGAGTAAGCAATAGAAAAATCTATGGAGGAACTTAAAAGACAAAAAATGGAAAATTTATTGCAACCTGCTTGAGCAGTCGCATACCCCGACTTGGGTCAGAATTTCACCAGAATATATATTTAAAAGACACTAAAGTGAGCAAAGTATTACATACAAGAGTACAGGGGCATGAAATAGAAATATTCCCAAGTACTATTGCTAAAGCATGGCATATTCTTCATAAGACACAATCGGAATTAGCGGAAAAGTTTCCAAAAATCCCGCCCCATGATCTTACAATTCGTGACATGGCTACGATTATTTGTGGAAATAATGACACAAAAATCATAATGGGAGGGATTACAAAAGCACAAAGTTGACCTAAACTATGGTTTATGGATAACATTATCACGAGACAAATAGATATTAAATTTGGTAATTACCGAGGGCCATCACTTATCAAAATGCTAGATTATTTCGATCGAGGATATTGGGTGTCTTTACCGGATATTATTTATGATCATGTTAGCTCTATTTCTTTATTAGGTTCCTAAAACATGCTAAAACATGTAAACAACAAAAAAAATTCCAAATAATGGAATAAAAGGACGTAACTATAGCAAGATAGTTACTCAAACTGGATAATATTGAGGGCCTATCATTTTACAACTTTGTGACAGATCCATTAAACACCCACGATGGATAATAAAGCTTGTCTTTGTTGAAATTGATAACTTCTATTTCCCTGTTGACTTTGTTGTTTTGGTTATGGAACTTGTTAATAATCCCACTAGATAGATAACAGTAATCCTAGGCCGACCATTTTTAGTAACTACAAATTCATGTTTAAACTATAGAACTTGGTTATGGACTTATTATTCCAAAATATGAAGGTTCAGAAAAATATCTTCGAATCTGGCTATCCATTATAATGTAATAATGAATGCTTTATAGTATAAGCTCTTGACAAATCATCACCATAAATAGTACTTAAACCAGTGGATAAACCACCTGAGGTCTTCGTAGATTGACAGCTATGCACATTTACAGCTAAACCTGTACCTGATATTATTTTAGAAATTTTGTCAGAATATTATGAGGAAGAGGTAATGAAACAACATTTAGATGAAGTTGAAAAATAAAAAAATAAAAAGACAGTAATTAAGCCTAAACTAACCATTCCAACTATACCCCCACTAAAGAGATAAAAGTACCTTTTAGATGAACATAAATTAAAGTACGAATGTTTTTATTTAGAGATTAATATCCAGAGTAAGCAATAGAAAAATGCATGGAAGAATTTCAAAGATGAAAATTGGAAAATTTATGGCATCCTGCTTCAGCAGTCGCATACCCCGACGTTGTTCGAGAATTTTACATGAATATGTATTTAAGAGACACTAAAGTGAGCAAAGTGTTACATACAAGAGTACAGGGGCATGAAATAGATATATCCCCTGGTACCATTGCTAAAGCATGGCTATTCCTCATAAGAGACCCTCGGAATTAGTGGAAAAGTTTCCAAAATCCTGCCCTATGATCTTATAACTCGTGACATGGCTATGATTATTTGTGAAAATAACGACACAAAACACATAATGGGAGGGATTACAAAAACACAAATTCGACCAGAACTATGGTTTATAGATAACATTATCATGATATGAGTAGATATTAAGTTTGGTAATGACCGAGGGCCATCACTTATCAAAATGCTCTATTTTTTCGATCAAGGATATTGGGTGTCTATACCGGATATTATTTATGATCAAGTTAGCTCCATTTCTTTATTAAGCTCTTGAAACATGCTTAAACACGCAAACGACATAAAAAATACCAAAAAATAAAGGAATGAAATTATGTAACTATAGCATGATAGTGGCTTAAAATGGACAATATTGAGCACCTATCATTTTACAACTTGGTGATAGATCGAGTAAACATTAACGATGGATAATAGAGGATGCAATTGTTGAAATCGGTAACTTCTATTTCCCTGTTGACTTTGTTGTTTTTGTTTTGGAACTTGTTTATGATCCCACTAGAAAGATACCGGTAATGCAAGGCCGACCATTCTTAGCAACTGCAAATTCATGTATAAACTATAAAACTAGGCTAAGGATTTTTTATTCGAAAAAATGAAGGTCGAAAAAATATCTTCGACTCTGGATATCCATTAGAATATAATAAAGAATGCTTTATATTAGAAGCTCTTGACAAATAATCACCATAAATAGTACTTAAACTAGTGCATAAACCACCTGATGTCTTGGTAGATTGTCAGCTAGACACATTAACAGCTAAACTTGTACCTGATATTATTTTAGAAATGTTGTCGGAATATTATGAGGAAGAGCTAAGGAAACAACATTCAGTTGAAGTTAAAAAAGAAAAAAATAAAAAGACAGTAATTAAGCGTGAACCAACCATACCAAGTATATCCCCACTAAAAATAAAAAAGTACCTCTTGATGATCATCAATTAAAGTACGATTGTATCTTATTTTGAGATGACTATCTAGAGTTCACAAAATAGAAAGGCATTAAGGAACTTCAAAGAAGAAAATTTAAAAAATTAATGCAACCTGCTTCAGCAGTCGCATACCCTGACTTGATTTGAGAATTTTACCAGAATATATATTTAAGAGACACTAAAGTGAGGAAAGTTTTATATACTAGAGTACAGGGGCATGAAATAGAAATATCCCCTGGTACGATTGGTAAAGCATGGCATATTCCTCATAAGACACCTTCGGAATTAGTGGTAAAGTTTCCGAAAATCCCGCCCTATGATCTTACAACTCGTGATATGGCTAGGATTATTTGTGGAAATAACGACACAAAACACATAATGGGAGGGATTACAAAAGCACAAATTCGACCTGAACTATGGTTTATAAATTGATATAATCACGAGACAAGTAGGTATTAAGTTTGGTAATGACCGAGGGCCATCACTTATCAAAATGCTCTATTATTTCGATCAAGGATATTGGTTGTCTATACTGGATATTATTTATAATCATATAGAGACATTCCCATTCTTAGTAGAAGCGCCGATAAAAGATCAGGTAGGATCGAAGTTCGAAATTCCATCAGAAACAGTAATTTTGGTTATCAAAGATTATGATCATTTAAAATTTTTTGATATCTTGAGCTACGACGAAATGGGGGGATGGTGGGAGTTCCAGTTACGATTAATTAGGCAAACTAAAAATTGTTTAAAGAAAATAACACGCGGAGAATAAACGAATCTAACGATTTGATAGATTTCACGGATAACCTTGGTTAAGCACGATATAAATGTCATTCTATCGACATTAAATAATGGTCTTGGTCTGAAAAATACCTAGTATTTCCGCCGAGTGTAGCAATTAGGATTTTTACATCTACATTTTATTTTATCACTATATTAATTCTCTTTTATAATATTTATAATTACAAAAATAATATTCTATAAAGATATACATCTTTTATTTTCATAGTTTAAAATAATATTTCATATGTATTCATTTATATCTATTAGATATTTATAAAATTAAAATATTTTAAAACCATTTAATCACACCATATGTGATACAACTTCTCAAAATTACCTTATATAGAAAATTATTTGCCAATTCAAGAATTACAGAAAAGAAATTCTGAAAAATTAGATTTAGTCTCTCTCTGAACCATACCTGGCACACAAACCATTTATACATCAACATGACATAGATTGACAAATCATACGATCGATTGAGTGTTCTTTCGCGATATTCATAAACGATCGATCGATTTATATTTCTGATCGCTTGAGCCTCCTAGTGATCATTTACTCTATTCCCACGTTAGTTCGTCCAATTCTTCGATCGATCGGAGAAATCGGTGATCGATTGTCCCTACTTGAGATCGTTCGGAAAAAGAGTTGACCTAGTTCCTTTGTTAGGGCATTCCCCTATTCTTTGATTGCAATGGGGCACAACAAAAGAGCAACTGAGCCGATTCGAGCATCGACCCTATAGGAGGTTAGGGCCACCATCTTCCAGCCTTTCCTGAAGCCCTTACGCCACAAGCATAATTATGATATTGATTACTTTATAGGCGATATGATAACTACTTAGGCAATTGAGGATTTTGTTTCTCGAGGGTTGGGCCCATTATTGTCGGCCCCCTCCAAGCATATTTATGAGGGGCTGCTACCGAAGTTTTGGCTCCAGCTAGAGGTTCGGCTGGAGGAGGACAAGGTTTAGTAATTCACATATGTTGACAACCAAGAGTTGGAGATTACTCCAGAGTCGATACCCCAGACTTGGGGGCTGCCGATAGAGTGTCCTCCTCATCTACAGGGGACATATCATCCTTTGCTGATACCTGAGCCATCTATGGATTAGATTTCACTAGAGTGTTGTGGTCACAAGTTTGGAGATACATGAGCCCTCTATGGATTAGATTTCATTAGAGTATGCTGCGGGGGTCGCTTCACCTAGCTATGTATGCTTTTCAACAAGGGTTTTGGACTTCTATCCCCCATATTATTTTTGAGCAGATGAGGTGGGCGATGTAGAAGATGACGCAACAGTTTGCTATTGAGAATGAGAGATATGGAGTTCCTTTCATTGTATTAACGATGAGTTTGATAGGGGATGCGGGCATCCATCCTGATGATGATGAAACGGTTGTATCGGTCAGTGTACCTTATGGTGCACAACGCTGGACTTGATCTCGTAGTCATCTTATTCCTCGGAGTCGGTGAGAACCAGTAGCAGCAGCAGCGCCACCACCAACAACAGCCGCAGTTCCTGTGGTGGATCCACCATCCCCTACAGAGGTATTTACTATATCTAGGACTGAGTGGGAGAGAGCTAAGGCCGAGATGGCGAAAATCTTGGATGAGGTGCGTTCACTTTGGGGTATACAGCCTAGGCCTCCCCAGGATACACCTGCCAGTAAATAGGTACGGAGAGTACGAGTGTGAGAGATTCTTGTAGTCATTTTTGTCATTCACTCGTATCTTTTATATTTTTGTTAGTTTAGTTTATTTTACTAGAAATAATATACATTCTCATAATATTTTGCATATGAAAATCTTTAAGAATTTAATGAAAGAAATTTTGGACTTGTAACTTAATTTTCGAGCTTACGATACATATAAATACCTATACATACTTGGATATACATCTATACATTAAATTATACTAAAAAGGGGTATATATAAAAAATAAAATATCTATTTTATTAGTTAATTTAAAATTATTTTATAACTGAGTAGTTTTAATTAAATTTATTCTATTGTAATATATTTTTCGCGTTATTCTAAATAAATGTTTATTTGGGGGCCTTGCTGGAATTGATGATATTCATATTTTAAAATAACCTTTTTATATTTATATTTATATTTACTAACTATAAAATAAAAATAAAATTTTATTTTAGCTACGGATCGATCAATCATATGGACGATCGATTGACTGGTTACTATTTTACAGAATTATTATTTTTTGGGAGAATATTGATTTTTACCATTGTGGGACCACTCTAGTCAAAATCCTAGTCCATGTTCCAAAAATTACAATATTACAGGTTTAAGAATGGCTGATATTTTCATATATGTGTCTATATACTTATTCCATAATATGTAATTTCTTTATAACCAAGTATAAACTTACTTTTATGATTAATTCCTAGCTATAGGAAGGCATTAATTCTTCTTATCAATATACATCATTGGCTTTAGTCTTTCCCATCCCAAACAACCATAGCACCACTAGTACATATAGCATGAGGGGAATCTCTTATTCTTCTGATGCGTTTCTCCTTAATTACTCTTCCAAATTCAAGTATGAATGTGTCTTCTTTCATGATGCATTCATGGAACCTGTTGTTGAGTATTGTACGACATTATTTAGAGAGAGGCAGGTAGAGGCGAACTTTGTCCCTGCCACTGATCTTATTTTTCCATCTATAGTAGAGGAATTTTATAGGAATTTGGAGTATGATGAAGAGAGTGGTAATAAAGTAATGGTTATTATAATCCACCAAAATTATGATATGAAAGTTTCACCTAAAGCTATTGCTAAGGTGTGGAAGTTGGCGCTCGCTCCAACTGGAGTTAAAAAACCTTTCCCTTCCCCATATCCTTCTTTCAAAACTATGGTGCGTGACATATGTGATGGGTTTAAGGTTAAGCCTAACATTTTTGTGATCCCTCGGATAAAATTTTCTCCACACTACTGGATGGCTATTAACATGATAGGGAGACAACTTTGCCCGGAAGTACCTAAAGAGAATTGTGACTATCTTCTTCCGAATATAATTTATTGTCTAAAGAATAATTATTGGATCTTGTTCCCCTATATTATTTTCCATAGTATAGTAACCAATTGATGTGCTATTATTAAGGGGTCAGCAACATGATATATTAAGTTACCTTGTCCTTGCTTGATTAGTGCACTACTTTAAGATCAAATTGGCAAACAAGTTAGTTCTCATACACCATCTTGTTATTAGTACCCTATGATTCGTGGAAGTTTCTTGATAATTTTGAACGGAAAGATATGCACCGATGGGGAGAACAAATGGCTCAACTTCATAAGGAGGAAAGTGGCTAGGAGCTGCAATGAAAATTTTCCTTCAAGGTATGGAATAAATTTGCTTTGATTGCTATTTATTTTTATTTTTGCAATTTTTCAAGTTCTAGAATTAGTTTTTTTTTTGTGTTCTACAATTTCAATTCATTGTATGCCTTTGGCCACACAATCTTTATATTTCTGTCAATTAATAATATTCCATTCCCTTTTATTCATTATCTCTGTTGATTATTCTCCTATAATCATGATTTTAGTCTTGACTTAGACTGCAGATTATGGCACACACCAAGTTTGGGGGAGGTTTCTGCTACATTATGAAATCGTGCTCCATAAAGTGGTAATATTGTTCTATTCCCATGTTTTAATATTTATTAGAACCATGAGAACATGGTTTGTTTTAAGCTTAGGGGGATGGAATAATAGGAGGTATGAAATAGAGGGGAAACTGAAAATTTTTGATAGAAGGAAAAATGAAAAAATTGCAGTTTTGCTACTATTTTGTCACTGTTATTCATACAAAATTATTGTCGATCGATCGGTGGAAAATCAGAAAGCAAAAATGAATGAAAATATTGAAAAAAATGAAAAAATAAATAATAAATATGTATGTATATTTATTTAGGTATTTGAATTTTTATTATTTTTATTTTATTTTAATTTTAAAAATTATTTATGATTATACTTGTGATTTGAGTTGGAAAATGAGACTAGTTCGTAAAGTATATGTAGGCTATATTTTTTGGCTTGTCTAAATTATGATTAAAGTTGGAAAACTGAAGAGATGTGGTTTTCCATAGGTGAGTAAACTGGTGAAATTGAAACTAGAAAAGCCAATCTTGACCTACAAGCACATGCATATGATCTCTATAATTTCGTTTATGATCATATACGGTATTATCTTTGAAAAAAAAAAAACTTAAACATTTTCCCTCTTAAACAATACAATATCAAATAATGGAGAATATCATATTGAAAAAAGAAGAAGAGAAAAATAGAGTGGAAAAAGCAAATAGGAGAAGAAACCCTTCTCTAAGAAAAGAAAAAAATATATATATGAGAGGAAAAAGCAAAAAGAGACAGGAAAGCTCTCTCAAAAAGTAAAAAAACAATATATATAGAGAGATATACTATAAATGTGAGTAAATGTGTTGTAGAGAAAGTGAACAAAACACGGAGGATTGTTGGGTCTAGAATTAGAAATTAGCTAAGTTTCACCAATAGTGGAAACCATTCTTAACAATAATCTAACTTGATTATTATTTTGCATAAGTAAGATTTATTTGATTACATTTATTTTATGGATTATATCATCTCCTAATTAATGAACAAGGACATTCATAAATTGGTAGAAAAAAAATATGTAATAAATATTATAAAGAAGTTATGGGTAGTCTATTTAACCCTCATGAGACTTCACTAGTCCACTAGAAGTTTTTCAAGGGGTTGAAAAGGCTTGTTACACGTGCGTGTTTAAGTATGTTTCTGGGGTCTTAACACAAATCTGAGTTAATTTCGGATTTTTTGTAAATATGTTTGATCCGGAATAATACTTGGAGGATAAATGCATTCAGTTCAGAGCAAGGTACAAGTCAGCAAAACAGAGTACTAGCGGCGGAAGCACCAAGTCGCAGAATAAAGAAATATTAAAATTCAGGAGCCACCGATCAATCACTGGAAACTCTTGATTAATAGGGAAATGTGCACGAAGACACTGCAAAATTCTGACTTTGTGTGCAAGCATATCAGAGGGTCGATTAGTCCATTCATTGCTGTTACTTGGCCCTCAAACCAAATCTTCTTGGAGTATAAGAATATACATGTCATATTTACACCAACTTTTGTCTATAAATATAAGAAGACTTCATGAAGAAAAGAGATCCTAGATCCTTGGATCATATATCATCATTTATACAAAAGTCTTTTTTCAAGAGAGAGGCTCTCCTCAAGAACTTAAGAACCGTTACCCAACTATGAAGATGGTGGCTATATCAATGATGCAGTCTTCTCCCTCCATCAGCGGCTAGTCGATATCGAGGGTTTCCAACGAAACCCTAGTCAATTAATGTAGATCTTTGATTGATTTTATTGCAAAGAAGGAAAGCTGAAGAACACTTATATGATGATTATGTAGTGAGAGACCGAACGAATGACCTAAATAAGAATTATTTATTAATTCTCTTCTTATGCTGAGATTGAATTAATGATTTATCTTGAACAACCATGTTTTTACTAAGGCCATGAAATCCAAGGTTTAAATAATGGTTTCTACATAATGGTACTTAATGGTATGATAAGGTTTTAAGTGCATACAGTTCATACTAGAGAAGATGACCATTAGTGTGTTTTTAAGTTCATGTTAAAGGATTAGTTGTAGTATAGATGCATACCATGGTCATGCCAATCGAAGATGAACTGTGGTAAACTAAACTTGATTGCATCTCTTTTGGGATTAGGCAACTGCTTGTAGAGTTACTAATCTGATTCTTATAAGCTGTATCGCCCTTTTGCAATAATAAGATTAAAGAACTATATTATGAGACTAGTGGTATAGTTGGAGTGAAACCCTAGACATGTTTATCTTGATTTACAACACAAAAATTACTTGTTTATTTATTTCATGTTTAGTAGTTATAAAACCAACCTATTAAAACAACGTTTATAATATAATTCAATTTTTTGCTTTACAATTATTTGAAATACGACTTTGATTTCTGTGGTTCGATACCCTCTCTACCTAACTATACTATATACTACTCACGTACTTGCGACTGAGGACTAAAACTAGATCGTGTAAATTCTTCATTTTAAAAACTTTTATTTACATACGACTAGAACCGATCACAAGTTTTTGGCGCCGTTGTCGGGGATCAAATGGATATTTAAGATTATTTTATTGATGTTTATTGAATTATTATACTAATTATAGTTTATTTTCTCATTTCTTATTTTTATTTGCAGATTATAATCCACACTATTCGAAACTGCAAATTTTCCAGAAAACTCATGGACGCCAGTCTTCAATCAATCGACTTCTTCAGCGATCGTCCGGTAAGTTCAACGATCATTTGTAACATCCTCTAATCGATCGGTAATCACCCCGATCGTTCGGTTGACTTTGTGATCGATCGGAATACTTCTGTTTGTACAAAAAACAAAGAAATATAGAAAATATACAGATCAATCATATTAGAACTGTATCATAAAAAATAGAAAGATAATCTTTTCTTAAAATAAAAATAGAATCATATCTGCATAACATATATATTTGATTGCTATATATAAAAGAGAAACAAATATATATATTCTTCAAATAAAAATATAATATTTATTTATTTATTTAAATATATTTATTGCATTCTTGATTTATTGCAACTTATTGCTTTATTTAATATCATTTTTTATTGTTTATGCTTGGAAATCGTTCAATTAATAGTCTTCTTGAAGCATTTGATCCTGAAATTGATCAAACGTACCAAATAAATTGAAGAAATAATTTAAATAATTTAAATAATATAAACATGGGTGATAACACAGTAGTAGCTCCGCCTGCTAGAAGTGACCGTAATCATAATATTGGTCGCGATAGTCGTGGTCTCAACCATGGTCACGGTGGTCGTCTTACCAACGGTGGTCGTGGTACCAGATATTGCACTCATTGTGATCAAAGTAACCACATTGTTGAGTCCTCATGGAAATTTCATTATAATCTTTGGTAATATTTTTTGAATTAAATGAAATTTTAAAATAAATATATGTATAATTATTAAATGGTTGTGTGTATAGATATAATATAGTATTATATATATATAACACACTTATGTACACACACACCCCATCTCTTCTATTCCTTCTCTTCTTCTACTCATTCAGTAGTTGGAGCGAGAGAGAGAACTGTTGAGAGAGAGACCGGTGGAAAGATGAATGATTTGCAGGAGAGAGGAGGTGATCACTAGAGAGAGAGGCAGCGGTGGCAGTGCACGCAGCTGGTGGCGGTGTAGGAGGAGTAGCTACACCGGCGCATTGGGCAGATTCATCTGGAGAGTTTCCACTCAAGTTTAGGGTTAAATCCTGCTTCATTTTATGTAATTTTTGGAGGAGTAATGAGAGACGAGCATGTAGTATTTAGGAGACGAGATTGCATGATTCCATTGTTAGGGATTGTAGAGTGAGGCTGACGAGTTGACTGTTTTATCCACCGTAATGTTGGCCTCTGGACCGAGGTGTTAGAGTGTTAAACCATAGATGTGAGGTTGTGTTAGTTTATTTTAGGATGGACTATGGATTCATAGAGCGAGTAACTTAGACATCGTAGTATGTTTGTTAGTAGTGGGGTAAGTGAATAATGGTCCACCGAGGTGTTAGGTCACCGAGTAGATGAGGACCATAGCATCTAGTGAAGTGTGCCCTCTAGGTTAGGAATGGTTCCTTGACGTAGGGAGTGTGAGTCGAAGGCCTAATCCCAGTCCTTGGCATGGGCCAAGCTACGAGCGATGGGCTCAAGCTGGAAAGATAGGAACTCATTCAGCTGTACGGTATGAAACTTTACGTGTAAAGATAGTACGTTATTCCTAGATATGATCTATGGACTTTAGTCATTGTTGAACTCGTTTCTATGTTAGAGAGACAGTAGATCTAGGTGTGATGGTCTCCTTTAAGAAGTAATTAAGTTGTAACTTGGATTGTTGTAGTGGTTTTGTTACCACCACTAGCTTGTGGGCTTATGGTTCGGTGTAGTTACCATTGAAATAATAAATCATATTTGAGGTACGATGATGGTTAGATCCCAAGGCATGAGGGTTGGGATTTTTATATGAACTTAGTAAAATGTTGATTTTCATTGGTTAGAGTTATGGTCGGGGTATGTTCTAGCTAACCTTCGAGGTGGTAATCGTAAAACAAAGTTGGAGTTGTACATTTTCCCTTCAGATGCATATAGGTATCACGAACTTGGGCTTTGTTCCATGGTGTGTGTCTTGTGCTGAGGACAGGCGTCATGTTCCACTCTGCTACGTGCTAGTTGCATGAACGTGTTTCTTTCTATGGACATGAGCTTTGTGTTTTTGATAGGTTAATTATTACTTCATTGGTTGAGTCTTTGCGGACTTAGTGCTTGGTTCAGAAGACCTAGTTCATTTATACCTCTAGAGGTATCTTGGCTATGAGTATAGATCGGTGTGGTTCTCCCTCGTAGAGTCGTGGTCGTGTACTTTTGCCTTATGTGTCGGTCGAGGTACGGAATGTGCACTTAGTGTCTCATTCGACATGCATTCCAGGGTGTAAGGTGAGACTTGGTTTTGGTTAGTTGTTTGCACCATGAGGTTTTTAACCCATCATGTTAAGCCAGTTTTGAACGGCAGATGCAGGATGGCAATTGTGATGGACCAATTTTTCCTCTTGAGTCGTTGTGCTTTTAGATGCATCCATATTTTTGAGTTATGTGTCATTATCGGTCGACGTAACAACCGAGTGTGATGTGTTGTGGTCTTTCCTTAGACCTTAGACCATTGCGTTATGTTATGTTCATCAGGTTGTTTCTGTTGTGGCATATTGCCAACGTTGGTCTTCGCTCACTGGGAAGTCCTAGATGCATTGGGGGAATGATTATTATATCAAAGACTAGTTGTAGACAAAGAACTGATGGGTGTGCTACGCAGATTGAAGGGGTCATCCTTAGCCTTCTAGGTAGGCAACATCGTGTTCGTGAAGGTTTCTTCGAGAGATGGAGGGTTCATGCGGTTTGGGAGGAGTGACAAGCTATGCCCCTATCTGGTTGTCTATCATCTCTCTGGACTTGATTGGGGAGGCGACTTGCCAATTAGTTTTGCCTCTTGTGTTAGGCGTTGTCCCTTTTTCTATGCTACGGATGTATTTGTTAAATCCTTAGCAGGTTCTATAATGGGTTGATATTGACGTGTCGGATGATGTGTTGTACGAGGGACAACCTGTACTCCTAGATACATGTGATCAAGTACTATGGGGCGGGATATTTTCCATGGTCAAGGTTCGCTAGCATTTTCGCCGTTTTGCGGATGTGACTTGAGAGTGAATGAGTTGATAGTTTGGATATGATTCGTTCATCATTGTAGGTATGTTGTGTATAATATCAGGAGGGGATATTATTTTGTTTGGGAATTTTTTATTTATTTATTTAACTTAATTAAATGAAATTTATATATTTATAATTATTAAATAGTTCTGTATATATATAACATAATATTAAATATATAGCACACTCACACAAATAGACATACTTACTCTCACACACACACACACCACCTCTGCTGCTCCTTGTTTTCTTCTTCAGCAATTGGAGAGAGAGAGAGATAAAAAAATGTTGAGAGAGAGACCGGTGTAGAGAGGGGTGACCTACAGAAGAGGTGGTGGTCGCCACAGGTGGTGGCGACGCACAAGAGGAGCAGCTGCAACGGTGGGGTGGTGCGGCAGCAGCGTGTTGGGCAGATTCGACCGGGGATTTTTGGCTCAGGTTTGGGGTTGAATCGTGTTCCATTTTGTGTAATTTTTGGAGGAGAGCTGGTTAATCACCTTTGTGCACATCATATCCTATTTTAGGGATGATCTGTTGAATGGTTTGGCGTAGATCGCGTTTTGAAAGGTGAGTTAACTTTTCGTCCTTTTGTCGATTTAGTCATCAAAATGTTTATCTATTTTAACTATCTTTTAATATGTTATTCTAGGCGTTATGATCATCGGACTAGCGGTGTGAAAAATCTATTTTGTGGGATTGCGATTTTGAATTCGGTGTTGGTCTGTCGTCGGTTTTGTACAGGCTTCTAGAGATAGGGAAACCATTGTTTTATTTCATGAGTTCATGCACTATGGGGCATCTGAAATTGTAGTTGCATTATTCAGAAATTACGGTGTCTTCGAAACTTATTTTAACATATTTAAATTGAAAGGGATGAAAATACCATGATTAAATGATTAATTGAAATATAAATAAAAAATTAATTGGAAAAAATAATTGAATGAATGAAACGAGAATTATTGAGAGTTGACGAGTTTCGTGCTTATATGTTATTATTAGAGCATGTTGTGTATATATTAAATTGATTATATTATTTGAACGGTATATAAATAATAAGTTGGTATTATTGAAAATTGACGATAGGATGATGTGTTACGTTCCTATGTGATTTTACTGAGCATGCTATGTGTGAATTAAATTAAATTGATTAAAATCATGCCTATATGCCTAGGGTGCTAGCGATCACATGATGGTATTTTCATCAGTCATATTTATCTCACGAGTATGTAGTATGTGGGAGACGAGAGTGCATGGTTTCATTGGACACTGGACGTCGGGGTATGACCATCCCGGTGTAGGGATTTCGAGGTATGGACATTCCACCTGTTTCTAGGACTCTAGGCTATGGACATCATAGATGAGTCACGTACGTGTGATTGTTGTACACGAGGTGACTGCAAGGTAGCAGAGGGAGCTACACTTGAGTTTTGGTTTTCCGCTTTACATTAGGGATTTCGTTTTAGACTGTGATGAGTGTTCAGTGTAGTGAGATGTGAGACCTCACTAGTATGAGAACAGAGGTGAGATGTAGTTATTCTAGGATGAATTTCGTTTATGGGAACTTCCAGACCCTCCCGCCAGTTGGGCGGAGATAGATGGTGTTTCCCTACTGAGCATTGTGAGCTCATTCCCTTTTGTTTATCATTTCAAGACATGGACCCGAACAGGGTTAGGTGTAGCTGCTGGGCTTGCTGAAGCATCTTGAGTCGATCTATCGTATTTTTACTCATAGTCCATGTTAGGGCTATAGTTATCCTTTTTTGTACTATTGGATGACTGTATTATTCTATTGGCACCCGCGGGTGTAGCGGTCTGTATATCTGGCCGGGGTGGCTTGTATTTCCTTACTGTCAGTTGACTAATGTATATTTTTTGGGCTATGCTTATGTTGTGGGGCTCGGAGGGGTGGCGGCTCTGTTCATCCATCGATCCCGGTCCCTTATTAATTTTTTTATATGGTTTCCTGTTGGTTAGGATTTAGGTATTACATTTTAGAGTGTATGGAGTGGACCTTATCCACTAGGGGGTTCCTGTATAGAAACAACACTGCCTGATTTTTGTTACTTTTGCTAGGTGGCGCTCCAGTGAACCCTGGAATCCAGTGAGGGTGGTCCTAGGCATTTGGGGGGCGTTATATTGAAGGTAAGTCCACTTGGGCTAATAAGGCTACCTTTGACTAAAATCCTCATGTTGTTGCTTCTAAGGAGCAGGTTATAATGACTAAGTCTAAGTATGAATCTATCACTCAATGCGCCAATGCCCTATCAAGACTCGAGATTCCAAGCGTTTGAAACTGAAGCCATAGAACTACGGGGGTGACTCGGGAGGAGAAGAAGATAAGAGGAACAAATAAAAGGTGAAAGAAATCGGAATACCTTTACTAAATCACTTAAAATCCGAAACAAAGCGTTAAACGCCGAAAAACACATAATAATAGACTACCAAACAAATTAGAGTACAAAGGGGGACTAATACAACTCACATTGAAGTATGAAATAATGAAAAAGTGACTACAAAAACAATTTTGGTGACCTGCGAAAGTGGCTATGCAATAAAAGGCAAAAACCCTCTAGAAATGCAGATTTTACGTAAGTGCGTAGAAGGGAAAAATGGGTAGGGGGTGTGCAAGTACGTACCAGGCGCACTAGGCCTAGCCAGCCTCCTACCCTAGCTCCGTTTCGAAACCCTTTCCACATCTGGACCATTCTAAGCATCACATAGTATATAATAACAATTGGGATGACAATGAAAAGGGATTTACAAGCATGAAAAAGGAAAGCTCTCGTAACGGAAACTCGAAACCTAACCGGCAAGTAACCAATATACATAAGTGTTAACGAAAATTAACTGTACATAATCGGTTACATAATTACACTGCTTGCAATATGATGCCACTATAGCTTACACAAAAGAATGTAAAATAACCAGCGCACATGTGTTGCATTGGTATAACCTCACCCCCAATTGGGGAGGTGAGGGGTTCGAGCCTCTTCGGAATTATTGTGGGTGTGGTGTGTGAGTTACTTACCATTTAAAAAAAATGTATGTAGAATATGCGAGGTTTCATTTCTAGATAACACACTAGCCACCCAAAAATCAGCTAAATTACATCTTAACACAAAATATGAAAAAATAACAAAAGTCAATGATAGTCCGGCATGCCGTACTCCAAGCTATGCCTTATCCTTGTCCTTTTTCGGCTCATTCCCAAAAAATATTAAATAACAGGGTAAGCAAAGTTAGCTCAGTTGGGAAGCGTTATCCGCCTCGTCTCCTGGCCATACAAGACATGCTAACCTTCCTTGTGGTGCATGGTTCTACCCTAGATCAAGTTTATTGTCTTACACAACACTCACGCCAATCCGAGACCCGAAAAGCCCGTACAACCCCAAATCCGTAATGAAAAATCAAAAGCAACTATCAAGATACCGTTATCGATAAGGCATAGACACAAGGCCATAAAACAACAAGAACAAGAAAGTCACAACGATGCAAGTCATGAAGTCAATGTGGATGCAACCCACATATGACACACTTCGGCTAGACCACTTAGAACCAATACCAAATGGACCTAGGCCACACGTGGACATGCCGAAACTAATCACACGTAGGCACCCTATCCCAAAGATAAAATCATGAGCAAACTCATATATGTTGATCAAACGGACTTCCAACCTCATGCACATGCGGTGGAAAATCACACCTAGATGTCTTGCGCACACACCCATGACAAATCACACGTACCATATAGTGCACATACCCTAAGAAAATCACATGAGTGCTTCAATCGTTCATCACAAGGAAACCATTTTGAGTAACTTACCCGAAACTTTAGGTAAACCAATGACTTGCCCTTAGGCGATGCCACAACCCGAAGCCTATGACCAAATATCATGCCTAGCATGAATTCATGCGAGACCCCTAACGCACTAATTACAAGGCATGTGATTACTAGTAGAACACAAGTCCACGCCAAAACTAGTATATAGTACATCACTAAGATCATGTTATTAATAACAACGAGATCAATAATTGCAACTAGTTGCGTGTCAACTTATCAAAGGTATACTCACATCTATACATGGAGGCATATAGATACCTATACAATATCATGCTCTTAGTAGTATTCAAGGCATAAGGTCTACCACAATAACAACTTTGGCGTGCATTCAACTAAGTCTCATATTCACATATTTATGTATACAAATTCACATAATTACACATAACCACGTTGTACACGCAATAGATTTCATATTAAGAACTACCTAGTATAGTTCCAATCATTTCCATACTCACACATATTGATACATATATAACTAGAAACATGTTCCAATTCTAGAATTAACAAGGCCTATCATGCTTCTATCAATCAAGTCAATCATATATATATAGGCATTAATCCACATATACACAACATATACATATATATATATATACATATATATATATATATAAGCAAAACCACACAATAACAAGATGACAGAAGTGAAGACAATTCTGGCTATATATATGCAGGAATTTGCTAAACTCGCATACTTAACAAACCGAAGGAAAAAGAGACTGCACATCCCTACCTCAACCAGGGTGAAAATCCTAGGACAGCAACGCCAAAATGAAAGAATGACCAAGCTAATCTTGCCAAAGCAATGCCGGCGACACCGTGAACAAACCTTCTTTCAACACCTCCGCCAAAAACCAGACACTCGAGAATCCGACAGCTAGAAAATGACACTGATAAAAAAATCCGAACTTGTTAAGGGACTCCCCTCGACCTCCTACGAAACATTAATATTATGTCCAAGACCCAAATCACAAAAGAAAGTGGTGAAATGTGAGGAAAGAGAATGAATAAAAAAATCCCATAACTCTACATAACCACAGAGAAATTATCCAAGAGAGGTACCAAATCGAAGCTAGAGAGGAGGGGAACAAGTTGGTAGCTAATGACTGAAACTGATTCCAACCCGAGCTTGGAGAAAAATGATGATGAAGCAACTTGGTAGTTAGTGACTTAAGAGGAGGGGAACAAGTTGGTAGCTAATGACTGATTCCAACCCGAGCTTGGACAAAAATGATGATGAAGCAACTTGGTAGTTAGTGACTTAAGTGGAGGGGAATAAGTTGGTAGCTAATGACTGATGCACGTTAAGTGTATACAAAATATGTGGTTAAAAATGATACCTTAACAATGTTAGGTTTTACTCTACGCAAGCGCAAGTATCAATTATAGTATAGCAATGACTTAAGTTAGAGATATCAATCACACAGAGACTTAGATTGTTCACTTTAGCAATTCAAAAATACTGAATTATATTTTCTGAAAATAGTTTGTTTGGGTGATCAAAGACCAAATTATCTATTGTAACTAAAATTATGTAGAAAACAAATTAAATTGATTGTGATTCAGATAAGAGAGAAAACTAGGGTTTTCATTGCTCCACCACTAACTGCATAATATAGTTCCTCACTATATCAACTGTAAGAGGGCGATCCATAACTGTGAATCAGGTCGTACCACAAATAGCTAAATATGACCCCAAAAAGAAGTACCATTAACCGGATTGCGACAACTGTTCTCATGACTGACCTACCTAGTACATGCCAATTATACTACACTAATCTACTTCTACTGCATGAAAATAACCTAAAGCATGTCTATATTAAATTGCCAAGGCACGGCCTGTGTCAACCTAAGGTTTCAAGTTTCATTACCACCGATATGTAGAAAACCATAATTAAGCATCGAAATTCCTGCTCATATTGAATAATCATAGATGTGCAAAATAATGCATTGATTCCATCAAATACAAGAATTTAGAACAAGCATATAATTTTATATTGCAAATCAGTACGGTCTCTTAACTACTACAATCATCACAGTATGGTCAACAGTTTTCCCTCGTTACAATTAAAAACAATGAAAGAACTACATTACATGGCTAGGATTTTGCTAGAAAACCCTAGATACCGAGTTAGTTGGCCATGGTGGAAGGTGACTAA